>CACVBM020001067.1:0-174458 GCA_902728155.2 Microthlaspi erraticum
TAGCATCGCCATATTCTTTCTTGATTAAAATCTTACTTGCAAATAAAACAAGGCATTGTATAATATTGAATGGTAATAGTATGAAGTGGCCGACATTACCGACATTATGAAGCTTATTAATAAGCTCTCTCTTATTTTCCCTTGTTAATGGGCTCTCAATTGAGCCAAATGAGCTAGTTAATAAAACGAAACCTGCAAAGGATTTGGTTTTGACTAAAATTCTAAAACACACTTGTTGGCTGTTGCAGACGTGCAGTAGTGGCAGCAACTGGTCAAGTGGGAATGGAAATGCCATAACTCATAAGCATTCTTTTGTATCTTTATCCAACTTTCTTCGGGTTGACTCGTACGTGCCAAAATATAGATAAAAATATTCAGTCAGCTTTGACAAGGTCTTCTTTTTTGTTTTTTTTGGACAATGTCTTCTTGCTCCTATATGGATAAGAAAGTCTTATAATCTCTAGGAGTAGAACTTGTCCAAAATGACTGAATATTCACATGAGTCGTGACAATGGACAAAACAATAACAACTAGTGGTAACTAGTACTCATTTTTTGGTTTGTTTTTGTTTTTTCTTACCGCTTTTCGATTCAACTATTCCAATTTTACTTCCAACATACAAAAGAAATGCTCCAATATTCCAATATTTCGTCAGATGTACTAGTAATACTATAAGAAAGAGTGTTTGATACAAAGAACGAGGAAAATGCCACAATACAAACACACACAAGCTAGCCAACAACGCCAAGTTACGATACACTGTCGGAATATTACAGCATCCCAAGATCCTCACATTTCCACGTGTTAATATTTTTTTTATAGTAGTATGTAGCATTGGTGACGTATAATAATGTGATAGTGATGTGACTCAAACAAACTGATTGTAGCCATCAGAGTAAAGATTAAGAAACCCCACATCAAAAGTATCCAAAGGTCTAAATTTACAGGTGAAACAAATTCTGAATACAATTTGAGAAATGATGGAAGAGGGAAAAAAGGTTTTTCGATTGATTTTTTAAAGAAAAAAGAGGCGAAAAAGTTGAAACTTTGTTTGCTTTTTGCCCTAAAAAGATGGAAAGTAAAGTAAGAGGAGAGGAAGAAGAAGACGGAGAGAGACGGAAAGTGGAGAGATTGGTGGAAAAGTTGAAAAACATCAATAGAAATAAGAAACGGCCTTCAACTCCGGCGCATGTTAGCTTCGTCACTAACCTTTCCTCTAAATTCTCGCCATCAATCGTTTCCTCTCGAAAGCTCGCTGCTGCCTTCTGGGAGTTTCATCACTACTACGAAGATCGCTCCTTCTCTTCCGGTAAAATGCACCACCGCGGCGGAAACGGTTTCGCCGGAGCAAGTAACCATCGACAACGTAACGGCAAGGCGGTGGCGGTTAAGGAGAATGGTCTCGACCTCTCTCAATTCCTCCGTGATCCCTCTCCTGATCATCAGGTCTCTATTCTATGATTCCTGCCACAATTGATCGATTTAGTGCCTAGATTCATTTATGATAACTAAAGTTTGGATTTTGAAACTTTACTCTGTTTTGGTGTTCTGGTTTTAGTTTAGATTTACTCTGTTCTTGGCTTCTTTTGCTCTGTTTCTGCTTAGTGATCGGTCTTGGATCTGGTTCTGCGTGGTGTCTCAGGCAGAGAGTGCGGGAAGTCTAAGGAGGCAGATAGGCCAAGTGCTGATGAAACATCATCAATCAATCGAGAGAAACAACCACGCTCTCCAGCCTGTCTCTCCCGCTAGTTACGGAAGCTCCCTCGAGGTTGCGACATACAACAAAGCAGTGACTCCAAGTAGCTCACTGGAGTTCCGAGGAAGAGAACAGCCTCAACACAGTCTCAAGACATCAACCGAACTTCTCAAAGTATTGAACCGTATCTGGAGCCTCGAGGAGCAGCATGCGGCCAACATGTCGTTGATAAAAGCTCTGAAAACAGAGCTGGCTCATTCGCGTGTTCGCATCAAAGAGCTTCTTCGCTACCAGCAAGCCGACAGGCACGAGCTCGACGCTGTGGTGAAGCAACTCTCCGAGGAGAAGGTGTCGAGGAAGAGTAGAGAAGTTGAGCGGAGGAAAGAGTTGGAAGAAGAGCGGAGACTGAGAAAACGCTCTGAGAGTTTGCATAGGAAACTGGCGAGAGAGCTCGTGGAAGTGAAGTCTACGCTTTCTAAGGAGGTTGAGAGAGGGAATAAAGAGAAGAAAACGATGGAGATGCTCTGCGATGAGTTTGCGAAAGGGATCAAGAGTTACGATGAGGAAGTTCACGGTTTAAAGCAGAAGAATTTGGATAAAGATTGGGCGGATCGGGATCAGATGGATCTTCAGATGGCGGAGTCTTGGCTTGACGAGAGGATGCAAATGAGATTACAAGGTGGAGATGGTAATAATAGCTCAGTAGTGTTGGATAAGCTCGAGGTTGAGATTGAGACATTCCTTGAGGCGAAGCGGAACGAAAACCACCCCAAGAAGCGGAGAAACTCACTTGAGTCGGTCCTCTTGAGTGCACCGCCGAGGGATGTGGAGTGTGAGGAACAAGACTCCGATTCGAATTGCTTCGAGCTCAAGAAACCTTCGGAACCATCTCACGTTAACCAACAACGGAACAAGGACGATGAATCTTCGTCGAGTTTTCAGGTGAAGTTTGAGGATCAAATGGCGTGGGCAATGTCGAGTCACGGAGGGAAGAAGAAAACATTAGCCATCGAAGAAGACGAAGCAGAAGCAGAGCCTGTTAACAAACCAGAGGATGATGAGAGAAGCGACCAGTGTGGTACTAGTACGAACAAGAATGATGTGATGGGGGAAATGATTCGGACACACAGAAGACTACTGTCTGAAACCCGTGAAATTGATGAAGCGTCTTGTAGTTACCCATCTTCTCGGAGACAAGCGAGTCCGATTCGACAATGGACTTCGAGAAACGTGACGACTGATCTTCTTCAAGGCACGTCTGTGAAAGCTTCTGCGATTGCGATAGCTCAGGGAGTAAAGGATAACACTTTGAAAACAAAGCTCGCAAAGAGTTCACGCTCGCGTCTTCGGCTATTCAAAGGCTGATTTTATTTTTTTGTCTGGAAAATTGGCAAAATGATGAGAGTTCTTTGTCGGATCCACGCACAGATTCTTGGAGTTTCGTATTCATTGTCTCTGTAAATCGGACGCATTTGTAGATTTGTAGATTGATTGAATTTTGAGAACTTGTAAACATGATGTAGTAAGCCAAGCGATTGAAACGATTTTGGATGAGTAATGTGTATTGGGCCCTTTGGATAGGCCCAATAATGTGCAATGGGCCTATTGGATAACTGTTTTCAGGTGTTAATTTCGATTTCTCAGTCGTCGTCTTCCTCTCGACTCTTGAGAGAGAGATAGAGAGATGGCAACGTCGTCGTTTAGGTGGATTCTGCAGCTTCACAGAGACGTACCAAAAGCAGCTCGATTCTATGCGCAAGGTCTCGACTTCTCTGTCAATGTCGTCACCTTACGCTGGGCCGAGCTAGATTCCGGTCCTCTCAAGCTAGCTCTTATGCAATCTCCCAGGTTTTTATTTCCCCTTTTTTTTGAGTTTTGATTTATCCTCGCTTAAATACACACAATCTGTTTGATCATTTGCCTCAATGAATACTTTTCTCGGTTTAGTCGTCTAAATAACCGTTGTTTCAAGTCAAATGCACTAGATTTCGTTGCAATTGAGTAGATTTTCTGTTGGATCATTTGTGCAAGAGAAACTCTTCTGTTATTGGCTGAACGAAAAAAAAAAGTTTGATGTTTAAATTGTTGATCTCTGTTTCTACGATTCCTTGTCCTAAAGTCTCAGTTTTTATTCCGAGAGTGTACGATTGAATTTTGAAAATGGTACTCTGTTTCAAGCGCATAAGATCTTTGCTTCTCCGCCTTTACATTCTTCAGCTTGTTTGGATTTTGGCTTTTTGTAATTTCCGCTGACTTTCTCTTTCGCAGTGATCATGTTGCTGAGAAGGGAAACTCATCGTTTCTATCGTTCACGGTGACAGACATTAATAAAACAGTGACCAAACTTATGGCATTAGGAGCAGAATTAGATGGCACTATCAAGTATGAGATACACGGAAAGGTAAACAACTTCATATTCAACTTTAATCTACGACTTGCTTTTTCTTAAATGGGATTTGAAGAAAATTATGTTTTTTGTTTAAATAGGTTGCATCCCTGAGATGCCCTGATGGTCACATGTTAGGCCTTTATGAGCCTGCCTAAGCATATGGATAGATTCAAGCCTGAAAAGGAAGCCAATTCTGCATAGTGTAGATTTTGTTTCTAAATTTCACATCCATAATCTCTTTGAAGCTATTGTTTACTTATAAGAAACCATAGTCACTCTTTGGAGAAGGCGAAACTTTGTGGCCTGAGCAACCACCTGTGCTCTTCCCACATTTGGTTTATTGGGCTAACAAGTTGATTGTGTAGGAGAAATGTTCCGTGAACTTTTTCTTTGTGGAGATTGTTTCATATTTTACTTGCTCCTTTACACTGTTCTAAAGGAAGTGTGTCACAGTCAATTTTACCCTGAAATCATATTATGAATATTTTGAAAGTGACAGCTTCATTTCCACACAATCCTTTGAAACTGACAAGATCCATTGAAGTGGACTTAATGGACTCTAGTGCTTTTGTAGTTGTTGAGCTGTTGACTATGTTTGTTGATGGTCTGCTTTTTACAAAACTGCCCCAAGCTTTGGAGTATTTTTAGTTTATCTCTTCATGGTTTTATTTTTATTTTTATGAAGTGTGTTGATTGTTCAAAGATCTTCTCAAGATTATGATAAGTTGGGGACCATTATGTTTGTTGCTGGTTAATTACAAACAAATACAACAAAATTGCGCACCGAATCCTAAATGTTGGACATTACCAATGCACTTTGATCTAGTGCTTAATTACTTGGATATTTGGTAGTTTTAAATTTCTTACAACGAAAGTCTATATCTTTATACTAGTTGGAAAACAGTGAGGTTTTTTGAAACTTTTGAAATGTCATTGATTAAAGTTTAAAACTTGATGATGCAAGAATCGAGCCACTCATCTCAAATATGACAAAAATACTAGGTGACCATATCGGGTACTTTTAGACATTTCCTCATAATAGTTTTGGGATGATAAAAATTATCACTTTTATAAATATATATTTTAATAGCACTCTCTCTAACATACAATACAACTATACTAGTACATATTCTGATATTCAAGAGTTTCTTAGTGTGTTTTATTTATTTATTTTACAATAAAAATTAAAAATTAATGAATACATAGTTTGTGGATACATGTGTTATGAAGAATAGACTTAGTGACGATTATCTTAGATTAGTTAAAGATAAAAAATTATCCAAAAGCCACGATAAGTGTACCCAACTAAGCAATTAACAATTTCACATTCTCAAATCTCAGGTGTTGCTTTTCATCACACATTAGTGTAATTTATAAGAGAGATTTTGTGATGTCACATCGTCTCGCACATAAACACATATAAAATGTGTATATATAATGAGACCTGCATTTTTCTCCTCATCACCACTGTCTCTTTTCAGTGTGCCAATGGTACTAAAGTCAAATGCCATAATCCACCAACATTATTCTTTGTCTCATCATGTTTGCGAAATGTTATCTTTTAACAACAAACTTCAAATCATATATATTCCGAGAATCAAGGGCATTTGTTAATCTTTCAAGTTCGCAATTAACTGTCGCGTCGTCTAATGAGTACATATATGTCAGAGTTATGTCATACTTGAACTCAAAACTTCAAATATATCTAGTGCACTCAAATACATTATACGTTCAAATTGATCAAAATGAAGAAAAAATGACAAAACCTATTTGAAATTTGTGAAATCGGACCTAGTCAAGTATATGTCGAAATTTCAACATAGTTAATCTAACACATGCGTTTCTTTGATTAGACCAAACCATTGGTTAAGTTTCATAATACAGGCAAATATATGTGTCAACCTCACTTGGCATAAGACTATATGCCACGTGTTGGAAAACAAGAGAAATCACACATGTTAATTAGAAGGAACATCGAGTAAACAATTAAGAAATATAATAAGATGACACACAGTATCATAAAGAGAGGACTGGAAAAAGATTGTCACCTATATTTGGCATACAATTGTATGCTTTAAAATAGCATAATTTTGATGCTTCTTAGATTAATATAAAACTGGTATCTTATTCTTACCCAAGAATACACACATACATATCATTATTTACTAACTTTAGCTAATTAAAACTTTTTTTCTTCTGGGTATTCGGTGGAGATGTGGCATCATAATCTAAGCATATATTAAGTCATGCTCCATGGATTATTATACCTTAGATTAAATTATTTTGATTATTTGTGATTACACTCAATAAGCCCAATTTTTAAGAAGATTCTTTTGGCACAAAAATAATTCAAATTTAAAGTTGTAAACTGCAAATGTAAAAAAAAAATACCTGAGATCATCAAACTGTAGACAATGCATGATAATGATGTCGACACTCGTCAAATGTCGATCCTAACGTTCGAGTTTGGCCTTCTGAGGATACCTGTTGTTGAGGGTAGTTTAGTAATTAAAGGAATATTTTTCCAACCATGAACAAGACATATCTAGGAACTTGTTGCTATGAAAAGAGATCAAAACCCGAGGTGATGTTGTCGTTGAACACTGAGATCTCTTTCTCTCTCTCTCTCTTGTAAGAATTTGATACTTTAATTTACAGCCCATCTTAGGGTTTTTCTTTTTCTGTTAAAACCCTAATTATTCAAACACATGTAAACAGATTGTTTACGAAAGTTTTCATACTCTCATTTTTCTTAGTTGCTTATCTTATTTTATGGATCATATAATCTAGATCAAGTTCTGAACATGAAGTTGCGTGTAGTAGCTTGTGATAGCTTATAAACAATTTGCAAGTACGTCACTATTAATTGAGCGGAAGCAAGATACATAATATTTTACATGAAATACATAAAAAAAAAAAACATTA
The DNA here is from genome assembly GCA_902728155.2 of Microthlaspi erraticum. Lineage (NCBI taxonomy): Eukaryota > Viridiplantae > Streptophyta > Magnoliopsida > Brassicales > Brassicaceae > Microthlaspi > Microthlaspi erraticum. The sequence continues at coordinate 7,011 of CACVBM020001067.1, forward strand.
TTTGATGAACTAGTAAGACCTTGTCTTGGAAGGACATGTTATTTCTTCTAGCTAGTAATGAAGCTTTATTTCACTAGATGACAACTCATTACAAAGAAAAGATAAAATCTTCATAGATTAGGCTCGAAGCTGTTCTCGGAAGCCCACGACTGAATCCTGCAAAACAACACCATAAGCAGTACTCATATAATTAAGTAGATGAGTGTCAGAGTTCTCTATATAATATCTATGTTGAATTTGATCTTGAGTTATACAGACTAACAGTACATGAACTCGTGATGCAGGTATATATAAATGAAATGTGGTAGTACCAAAATAAAAATAGAAAAAGGGAGCTCCCTTCAGTCCAAGCATAGAGAAGTGAAGATTCAATTTGTCTCTCGCATCATTGATTCATTTACCATATGCGTACATATTCTTTCATTTGGTATTTGGATGAATGAGTCGAGAGTCAATTAAATCTCACATATTACTCCATGAGTGGACCGAAGAAAGCTCTCTTCCTCCACCAACCCAACAATCAAGACTCTTAACATATTAAATTTTCTTATAACTATATGCATATGTATAAGGACATGTAATGAATATGACTAAATATGAGTATACTATGCAGAGCAGAAAATTAAACCACAAAACAGTTAGTTAGATAGCCCATGCGTTTTGATTCTTGATCCAAGGATCGTCCTGTATGTATGTGCTAGAATCAACGTTAATCTTCAAAATAAGCCCTAGATGACCATCAATTTTCCTGAGGTATAAGAAAGAGTTTATGTGAGAGAATGGGAAGAGAGAAGAGAGAAGAGAGAAGAGAGTGGAGAGAAGAAGATGTCTAAAGAGCATGAAGGATTAATGGCTTTATATAGCAAAAACAAAGGTAAACATAAACCGGCAAAACCCACAATGTTTTGTGCATTTTCTTTTGTTATATGTTGCACTAACAATTTGAAATTATATATATGTTATTGAATAAGTGGGTGGTTAATATTTTCTCCACGTTTTTGTTTGATCCTTGATTTCATATTTACGAAGATATTGTGGCCAAATTTTTTTATCACTTAGTGTTTAGTCTTTGTTTAACTTTACCTAGTAATTAATTATACAAGAGTTTATAATCAATTTCAAATCATATTAGAAATCATATATCCAAATGTTTTCTTACAATTAATTTAGTTTAATTATAATATTAAAGATGGATTTATAAATTTATAGTTTAAAAGCAATTGACAACTAATAGATCCAATCATATATATGAGATTATTTTTTGGTTAAAATAGTTATGAACTGTTCCACTTCTATGGAAATACTTTATAAGAAAAAAAAACTTTTATTCTTTGCTTGCTCTCAACTGAGTTTAAAACGAAACTTCATTGATCTTAACAATTTATCATTTTAGCGTTTACAATGAAAACAAACCAGTGAAATTAGTTAGCTTAATTTTTACGATTTATGAAGTCAATTTTATATCTTTATCAGTGATCTTTTTTTATACCAACAACCAACAAAATACTTGAACACCAAATGGGACGACCAAAAACAAAAGCACCAATCGATTACATTAAAAAAACATGACTATACTCATTCGGTAAGCCGAAATTTTCAACAAAATTTTCTTTTTTTCTGTAATCAATTAGAATTCCGAAATTTGCTTTATGTTTCATAATAGTTTTCTGCTTTACACTCGAGCGGCCGGACCTTGTTCCCGGGAAACTTGCTTTTCGATAAAAAATACATAAGAATTTACTTTAAAATAAAAACAGGAATCTTAATTTTGTCTACAATGAACCTATTAGTACACGTGGATATTCTACCTGTTGCTTCTATGGTTGAAAAGACGAAAAAGATATATATATGCTTTGAGAAAAATTATGTGATGTATGAAATGAGAAATAACTGAAGCTAGTTCAAGCGGGTTATCTTTTTATTTTATGTTTTGAACAAAGGCTTCTCGCGAGCTATATATTACGTATGTTAAGAAGAATTATTTAACAACAAATTTTCAAATTTTGTAGAGACGTAAGGAGCTTCGACTTTATGATTAACTTTTAAAATATTCTATATAATCAAAGTAATTGTTTTTTATTTTTATTTTTAAATCAAAGTAATTGTTTATAACGTAAATCTTATAGAAGATTTGAATGTGTACTTGTAATTCTTCTTATCAAGTTTGAAGATTCAAGATAAGTACCTACTAAATCTTTGTCACACTTAGGCTTTCTTTCATAGCCTTTTCTCCATCGTTAGGCTTCTGTATATGTATATACGTACACAAAGTAATACTATATATTACACTTATGTATATATGTAAAGAGAGAAGGAGAATATCGATGACATAAAGTATCATTGTGTAATGACCAACTTGCTAATTAGATGCATATCTTTATCATAACTTAGTAATATTTTAGCATTTAAACTTGTACTTTGATGTTCCAAATTGAGCAGTCGTTTGTCTAGAACATGCAACTTCGTAAACATTTAAAGTTTATTTATAATTCTGTACTATTAGTTAAGGTTTAAGTATGGATTTTCTTTATTTCAGATATTCATTTCTATAATCTCAGATTGTTTGGATGGAAATTAAAATTAAACAAAAAAATCTTTAGTTGTTAATGTGTGTATAGCATAAATTAATGTGTGTATACCTTATAAATGAATTAAAAATCTTTTCAACTATTAACTTTTGTTATCTTTATAAAAAGAAGTAATAGGAATCTATATTATATTAGGTTTGAATGACATCTTATGTACATTGAACTTCAACAAGTACAAAAATTTGAATCGTGTCCCGTAAAGTTGAAATTCTGCAAGAAGTGCTAACATGGTTAGTTATCATCATCTACTGGCTTTCCAATAAGATTAAATGTATAGGAAAATGGAGGGTGAAATATATAAGAATCATTGGAAAGTCGACTTGAATTAAAAGTGGAAAAATCCAAAAAATTATTTATGGAAAAATGATTTGTAAATAGATTCAATTCAAAATTTGGAATTATAAGAGTTTTCATAATGATTGGATATTCGATGATATAACATCACTAGAAGAGTTTAGCATAACTAATTTTTTAATTTTCTTATACTATTATTTACAAAATGTCGGCAATGAACATATATGCTTTACCAAATAATTTCGGCACGATTAACGAATTCATTATGGAATAAATTCTCAGATTCAAGAAAGAATTTGTATTATTATGACTTTATGAGGAAGGGAGACAACATAGCGTGGCGGCAGGGATCCAATAATTTTATGATGGCACTTAGCCAATACAAAAACGAAATCGATATGATAATTTTTTATGACATTTGTTTGATGTAACTAAGGCGTTCGTACTATGGTTTTTGTCTTTTTGATGTAACTAAGGCGTCCTTTATTTATTTTTAACTATAAGTTACATTTCTCACGATATATTGACATTTTCTATACTTTTTTTTTGGGTAAAAACATTAATGAAAAATGGTAACAGCTTTAAACTAACTGGCAATTGTTACGAGATGGCAATATCAATTCGTCTACAAAAAGTGGTACCACAGACTCACAACACATAAGTTAATATAACAAGATCAATTCGTTCTTGATGTCAAGCTGTGTAGGTTGAGTGATTCTGACTATACGCATCTGATGAGAACAAAAGAAGTTATATTAATCACTCGTTTTGCTTTCGTGTTTAGTGGATATGTGATAAGCTGGAAGTCAAGAATTCAAAAGGTAGTAGCACTATCAACCGCAAAAATTGAATACTGCTAGATTCTTACTAGATCAATGGAAGAATTTGTTTGGTTAAAGGGTTTATGCAATGAGTTTGGTTTTGAGCAAGACTGTGTAGAAGTGTTTGTGATTCAAAAACTACTCTGGCTCTATACAAATTATTGTGAATCACGAAATGTCAAACCACACACATATCCAAATGCATTTTATTTTGAGATATGATTGCTGATGGAGTAGATAAAGTATATAAGGTTTAAGATCATCTAGGTAAATATTGAGCTAGTTAAGAGTCGGTTATTGTTGGTTCGTCAAACGAATTAGTGACTGGCAAGTGCAGAAAGTACTCATAACTTGTTGTCATCCTCAAAAGCTTTTTTAATAACTTGCAAGAACTCGATTTTAACGATGTTGAAATATGATTGCATGGCCGTTGAATGGGAATTATTAGTTAACATGAAGTTCGTAGAAATGTGTGTGTGTTTTTTTTGTTTTGTTTCTTGGAAACTAGCATCATAAACGCGATGAATTAAAAAAAAAAAAAAAAAAAAAAAAAACGCGATGAATTGTAGTAGTTGTTGTATTATAGTTTGTTGCCAATGTTTGTCCAATCAATACCTTTGTGTTATTTCATTTGTCTAATCCATAACCACATGGGCCATATTTTCCAGGAATCTTTTGTTTGTTTGTAATTATTGCATCAACAAATAATTCAATACATTACAACATTTTTTTAATAATATAAACTACAATTACATTTCATGGAAAAATTGTCAAAATCTGATGTCTCACCGTAACATGAGATAATTTTGAGACAAATAGAAGAAAGTTTAACCAAAATATATGGGATTGTTAAACTTATAGTGGGCATATCCGTACGAGTAGAGACGAGTAAGGCAAAGGTCTTTTTGAACAAAAGTCGTTCGAATTTTACAATAATGGGCTCTTTCTCAAAGCCCGATACGTTTATTTGTTGTGTCTGTTTTGGCGCCATGTAGACCGGACGAAATTTACGATCAAGACTGCAGGATGGTGCTAAGAGTAACAGGATTCAAGAATCAAGTTCCAAAGATTGTCAATTTCGTTAACAATTTACAATTATACTTACTCGTACCCTTTGGACACAATCAACTAAGTTCGGTTAAATTCCGGTTCAGGTTGCAAAATCACAACAATTCAAGTGAAAATACATATACGAACCAAACCAGACATATGGCTCAAGAACAGAAACTCAAAGGAAACTCGACAGCAACAACAGTCAGGTCAGGGCATTGCATTTCTTATTATAACTGAACAAAATAAGCTGGAACAAATCGGTTGTTTGTTGTGTTTTCATTTTCTATGCCTAAAAAAGCATGAAACTTTTGTTTTTTCAAGAATGAAATGATGAAACAAAGCCCTACAGTACACAACATGGAAAGCTTCCGGGAAAGCAAACACTGAAAATTCAAAATAACCACAAGACAGATCGTCAAAGAGAGAGAGAAAGTGAATAACCTCAAGACAAGAGACTCTGCGCTAATTGCTCTTCCTTGCAAGCTTAGTCCACTCAGTGTGGTACGCACCAGGACGATCTGTTCTCTCATAAGTATGAGCTCCAAAGAGATCCCTCTGCGCCTGAACCAGATTCGCAGGTAATCTCGCACGCCTGTAAGTGTCAAAGTAGGCAAGACTCGCGCACATTCCCGGCGTGCTTATCCCAGCAGAGATGGCCAAACCCACCACTCTCCTCCACGCAGCTTGCCTCTGAACCATCTCCTTAGCAAAATCAGGATCAACCACTAGATTCGCCAGATTCGAGTTTCTCTGGTAAGCCTTCTTGATCCTGTCCAAGAAAACCGCCCTGATGATACACCCGCCTTTCCAGATCCTAGCCATCTCACCAAGATCCAAGTTCCAACCTTTCTCCAAGCTCTTAGCCCTAAGCAGATTCATCCCCTGAGCATAACTGCATATCTTAGAAGCGTACAAAGCCTGCCTCACATCATCAATTAACCTCTTCTTATCAACCCCATGCGATGCAGAGCCAATCTCCTCCTTCAGTCCAGCTTCTTCCAGCACTCTGGCTGCATTCTCCCTCTCATCCTTCAATCCACTCAAGTACCTACAGTCCAACGACGCAGCGATTGTCGGCGCCGCCACAGAGAGCTCAGCCGCCTGCTGAACAGTCCATTTCCCGGTACCTTTCATGCCAGTCTTATCCAGAATCTTATCCACCAGCTCTCCATCACCGTAATCATCCTTAACCCTAAATATATCAGACGTAATCTCAACCAAGAAGCTCTCGAGCTCACCTCGGTTCCACTCCGTGAAGATCTCCGCGAGCTCGTCGTTGCTCAGACCTCCGACGTTCTTCAACACGTCGTAAGCCTCCGAAATCAGCTGCATATCGCCGTATTCGATCCCGTTGTGAACCATTTTCACGAAATTCCCGGATCCGCCTTCTCCGATGTAAGTCACGCAAGGACCATCCTCGACTTGAGCAGCGACTTTCCCGAGAATGTCCTTGACGTTGTTATACGCCTGGAGAGATCCACCTGGCATGAGCGAGGGGCCGTTACGAGCTCCTTCCTCGCCACCGGACACTCCCATACCCAAATACAGCAATCCTTTCTGCTCCGCCTCCACGATTCGTCGCTCCGTGTTCTGATACCACTCGTTTCCGCCGTCGATGATGCAATCGCCGGGCTCCATGTATTCGGAGAGCGCGGCGATGGTCTGGTCAACGGGGGCTCCGGCTTTGACGAGGATGATGACGGATCTAGGCTTCTGAATCGAGAGCACGAAATCGCGAGGGGAGTATTGCCCTGCCACTGGGAGTTTCCCTTCTGCGGCGGCACGATCTAAGGTTTCGTCGACTTTTGAGGTGGTTCGGTTGTAGACGGAGATCGGGAATCCTTTCTCGGCGATGTTCAGGGCGAGGTTCTGGCCCATGACGGCGAGACCGGCGAGACCAATGCGGGAGAGAGCGACGGACTCCATTGGTGAGAGAGACAGAGAGAAAAAGAGAGAGCTTCGGGTTTTCGACAGAGTTGGGTGATGGGAGAGATGAGGAAGGAGAGTGGCGGAGATATAGAGACGGAGAAGAAAGTGACGGACTCGTCGATGGAGCCAAGAGACAAACAAAGGCGACTAAACAAACCGGTCAAGAGTTGAATCTCGTTTGTGTTAGGTGAACTAGTACAAGCTCATGACTCAAACGACGTCGTCTATTCTACTTCTATTATGCGAATCTGATGAACCAAACCAGATTGGTCCGGTCTAAACAAAACCCAATAAGTGGTTTGTTGAGTCTCTTTGACTTGTGAGTTTTGACTTTGGAACCTTACCTTTGATCCACACAATTTGGAAAACAAAGCACAAAAAGGAATTTTGCTGCTTAAAACGAGTTTGAGAGAAGAGAAGGATCTTTGGAGCAGAAAGACGGATAAACAAAACATTAAGTTTTGGTCAAGTTTCAAATCTACAAAACCAAAGTCAATGAAACTTGTAAGAAACTCTCTAAGCTTTTTGAGGAATGTGATCCGTTGTGTTCATTACAGACCCTACATATATGCAAGAGATTCTCATCGATATTTCAATCTATTTGCCTTTTCCTTCTTTCCCAATCTCTTTCATGGCCTCTTCCAAGCTCTTCTTCAAAGTGCTTCACCATCTTTTCCTCTTATACTTTCACTGTTTCTGTGATTTTTCCAATTGTGTAGATGTCGATCTCATTTTCAAATTCCTCAATCTTGTCAGTTATCTTCACCTCACACTCTCTCATCTTCAAGAACTCGAATCCCTCACCCACAAGAAATTTCCCAATATACCACAATCCTCCACCCAAAACCACAACGATGAACTTACCTAGACCTCTTGAAGCATTCTCTGTGTCAAAGTAAGTCCTCTGGGACATGTCTTCTTCCCCTGTGGCGAGAAAGACAGCCTTCTTCTTCAGCTGATGCAACCAAGTCATCACATCGATGACAGGAATTGCACATTTGTGGTTGCTGTCGCACCTCTTCTTCACAAGGACTTCGATTCTCCGTGACATAACCCGTGGAACCAGCTTTGTCCAATCTTCATACACTCCATTGTCAGTCCTCTTACCACGTTCAAGCAAAATCTTCTTCTCACCAGTTCCAAACAACAACATCTTCCTGGATCCAAGAAGCAGCATTGGTGTATCCTTGTTTCCAGCTCCAAGAAGCAGCACATTGTCACTACTCTTACCACGTCCAAGAAGCAGCCTTGGTTAATCCTTGTTTCCAGCTCCAAGAAGTAGCATAGGTGGATTCCTGTGTTGGGCGTTTAGTTCTGCAGATTTGGTTAGCGCATCACTGGTTCTGTATGGCTGGGAGGAGAATTACATTACCTTGTGCCCACTTGGTATGAATGAGGGAATTGACGCAGGGGAGTATGGAATTAGCGAGGGGTAGTTTGGAAGTAGGATTGCTGCATGCACAAGAATATGGCTTAAAGAAATTGCTGCATGCACCAAGTCATCACATCTATGATAGCACTTGCACATTTACCGCTATGCTTTAAAGAGTGGTACATCTTCATTTCTTTGAAAGTAATGTGTAAATCTACTGGAGCTTTTGAAAGAGGAATCTAATATGTACAAAATTTGTGTAATGGTTGAGAAGATTATTCTAATCAAATGTGAGAGTTTAGAGTGATTCATTAGTTGTAGAAGTTATCTTATAATATTTAAGTTTGATGTTATGTCTCTAAATAACATAGAGTTCAAAGTTGAGAACAATGAAAATAAAATATTGAAAGTGAATTATTGGATTAATGGAATAGTTTTTTTATAGAAAAAGTTAAATTTGGTGATATTTCTTTCTATACAATATTTCTGTCAAATTATTTTTAAAATATTTGAAATTTGGTGATATTTATTTCAGTAACAATTTGGGTAAAATATTTAACTAAGAAATATCACTAAAGAAATAAAATATTTGACTAAGAAATATCACCAAAGAAATAAAATATCTGACTCTAAACAGTAAACACTAAAGATAATCTTATAAAACATACATCATACTAGTATACTGCAAAATAGTAACAGATTCATCAAAATATTATTGAGAATTCTTCTCTAAACTCTCTAACTTAAATAATCATCAACACGAATTTGTTCATTAACCCCACATTCTATGGAATTCAAAAGGTTTTTACCTTTTTTGTAACTCAAAAAGAAGAGCAAAAAGTACAAGATCCATAATAGCCGCCATTAGGGAGATAGTTGTTCCTTACAATGATTAGGACAAAATCAGTTAGAAGAGTTTAAACACTTGATATTAATTTGAAAAGAAATACGGTGGCGAACCAATCGTGTGATTTTCGTTTCTATTTGATAAAACACATGAAAGAACAAAACCAAAATTATTTAGCAGAGCCAGGTTTCGATCCTGGGACCTGTGGGTTATGGGCCCACCACGCTTCCGCTGCGCCACTCTGCTTTGTTGTTAAATCGATTACATTTTATATATATGAACCAAAACTAGAAAATGGATAAACGAACCTAATCAAATGTTTTGGTTTAGCAAAGAAATCTAAGGGAAGAAAATACCGAGATTACGATGTGTTTGCGGCTACCATGCTTGTCTCCACTTAAGATAATACTATTTACGAAGATTTTTGCCGGCTTACCTACTGGCGTATCATTTATATTCGCATTGTAAACTATTCTTTTCAAACTAAAATATAAATTTCTTCTGTTACAAAAGATTCTCTGTGACAATGGAGACAAAACTTTTTTCGGTTTAGATAGAGACGAGACATATTTGCTTGGACTTTCTGCTTCCTTGTAATTCTCAGAGTGGGAAACAGAGAGAGCTCTTTCAAGACGATTTACAAGAACTCTTGGCTTCATTTCTTGACAAGATTTGCAGATTTATATTTCCTCCTTATTTGTTTCTTCTCTACAGGAAAGTCAGCTCACCGGTTTGCCAGCTGAACCAGAGTGATCTGCAGCAAGAAATCGAGAGACCGGACAGAGAATTTACTTCTGATTTCCTCAATCTGATGATGAGTCTTGTCACATTTCTATCGTGAGGATAACCGGCTCTTGAGTCCATTGCCTGCGGATTTCTTTGGTTGAATTCTTCTTCATTTGTGTAAAATGGATTCCACAAGAGCGATCCCAAGCTCTCAACCGGGTTTGACAAAGCTTAGAGCCTTGGAGAAGATCTGATTTTGCACCTGATTGCTTTCCTGTTGATTCTTGCTACGATGATGGCTTGTTGCTTGAGAAAGAAACGGTGCATGAAAGCAAAGCTCTCAAGGAAGTCATGGAAGTCGAAGAAGAAAGAGACATCTCCTTCTGGTAAGTGGGCACCAGAAGATGACGACGATGAAGGCAAAATCGTCTTCTTTGGAGGAAATAACTACACGTTTGATTTGGACGACTTGTTAGCTGCATCTGCAGAAATTTTGGGGAAAGGTGCTTCTGGTTCAACCTACAAAGTAGCCGTGGAGGACACAGCCACGGTGGTCGTGAAGAGACTGGAAGAAGTGGTTGCGGGAAGAAGAGAGTTTGAGCAAACAATGGAGATCGCTGGTCGGGTCAGGCATGATAATGTGGCCGAGCTTAAAGCTTACTACTATTCCAAGAACGAGAAGCTCGCTGTTTACAGCTACTACAGTAATGGAAACCTATTCGAGATGTTGCACGGTCAGTTATCTATTTTATCTAACTTGGTCTCTACTCTCTCTCTATTCCTTTGCTATGTCTCACAAACAGAGGGCTCAACTTATGCAGGAAACAAAGGAGAGAAGCGAGTACCTTTAGATTGGGAGTCTCGATTGAGAATCGCCATTGGTGCAGCAAGAGGTTTGGCTATAATCCACGAAGCAGATGACAGGAAGTTTGTCCATGGGAACATCAAATCTTACAACATCTTCATCGACTCACAACGCAATGGCTGCATCTGCGATCTCGGCTTGACACCGATCATGAGATCTCTCCCTCAGGCAACCATTCGTTCTTCAGGTTATCACGCTCCTGAAGTAACAGACACAAGAAAGTGCACACAGTTTTCTGACGTATACAGCTTCGGGGTGGTGTTGCTGGAGCTTCTAACAGGGAAATCACCAGCGACTCCGCTATCATCACGAGACGAGAACATGGACTTGGCGAGCTGGATAAGGTCGGTAGTGTCGAAAGAGTGGACCGGAGAGGTGTTCGACATAGAGCTTATGAAGCAAATGGGTATAGAGGAAGAGATGGTTGAGATGTTGAAAATAGGCTTGGCTTGTGTTGCCTTGAAGCCTCAGGATCGACCTCATATAGCAGATGTTGTGAGAATGATGCAAGACATTCGAACATTTGATGCAGAGTGAGAAAACAAATTCAATTCTTCAAGAGATTAATCAAAGCATTTTTATTCCAATCATCACAGATTAAAAATTTGTGTATGAATATTGTTGTAAAAAACGAAACTTTGAATAAGAAATTCCCATAGATTCAAAACATGAATTCGATTAAGCTAACTGATTCAATACAGAAAGTAGAAGAAGAACCACAGAGAAAGCATTCGAATAGAGACTACTAGCTACTGAGAACAAAGAGAAGATTCGGCGAATCCAAGACGACGACGCATAGGGGAATTGAAGCCAAACGGGAGCAAGCAATCGAATGATGTGGCTTCGATGATGATGAAATCGGAGGATCAGACAGGGCTAAGGAGCTGGAAGAGATGGGGCTTCGGATCGGAGTTCATGCCGACGATGATGATCAGAGGGATGAATCCGTATTGAGTCGCCACTTTCGCCTTCTTCAGTGACCAATTGCTCCATTCCTTGACGAGCTGCAACTTCGATTTCTCATTCGAAGAGGAACCTCCCTTCGATCCTTTTCCTTTCCCTTTCAGCTTCAGCGATATCGTAGACTCCATGGTTTCCGATCTCAAGTTTCGCTTCTTTCTCTCTCTGTGTTCTGTCTCTAGATGTGCGATCGATTCGATTGCGTAGATTTTTACTCCATGCCCAAACCCTAAAGCCCTCTTTTAAGGTTAGCGTTAGAAGTCTCCGGCTGATGCAGAGGGTCTTCACCCACTTTTTTGTAGAGGAATTACCAAAAACTTGAAAATACATCGACAATATCATAAAACTTTGGCAAAGTGAAAAACTTATTATGTAAATCATCTCAATCTATACTTTACTTCCTACACTAAATTTCTTTTTTCAAATTGTTAGTGTTGTTTGATTGTGTTTTTTAAAAGTCCACATCAAATTGTGGGGCCATATTCTCTTTAATCTCATTGGCTGAATTTTAAATTTTTTATTATAATTTATTTTTAATATTGAGTCTGATTTATTAATGACATACTGATAATTAATGTCATTTAGAAGACAAGGAAAACCAAGTTTGTTTAATTTTCCTCAATTAAGACCATTTGAGACCATTTGCAGAATTTGAAGAAGAGGACAAGGGTGTAGAAGAACAAGGCAAGAAGATTGGAAGAGTTTTAGGGATACATCTTGGTGGTACAAACGCTTATGTTTGTGTTGGTAATTACGTGATTGACAATAGGGACAAGAAAAAGGACAATACCAACGTAGACATCATTTACAATGACCTAGGAAAGGCAACTAATGTGAATGGAAACATATTTAATTCTTTTGATATCTGAGTCTAACTGAAACTTTGAAGCATCTAGTTGGGAAGATTTAAGAAATTAAAGTCTACAACGCCTTTTAGAGAGGGTACATTTTCGTTTTTTTAGAAGTGATGTACAAAACTTGCATGTAATGGTTGAAAACATTATTTTAATCAGATGTTAGAGTTTAGAGTGATTCATTAGTTGTCGAAGTTATCTTAAAATATTTGAGTTTGATGTTATTTTTCTAAATAACATAGAGTTCAAGTTGAGAAAAATGAAAATGAAATGTTGAAAGTGAATCATTGAATTAGTAGCTAGAATCAAATTATTTATAAAAAGTTAAGTTTGGTGATATTGAAGTTGATGTGGTTTATTTTAGTTGAGAAAAATGAATGTGAAAAAGGTAATCTAACTTTTTTATGTGAAAAAGTATAGAAATTTCCGGTTCAGATTAGAAAGAAAAACAAACATCAAAATATATGATAGTCCTAAACGATGGTGTTTATGTGATAGTCATAATTTCATTGTTTTGAAGTGACGATAGCTTCTTATTTTTGGCCTTAAATCAAATTTGTCTTCTCTCTTCGATCGTTGTTGCGCAATGTTAACAAATGACATCTATCGTATTTTACAAGTAGAGAAATTTGGGACACTAATTTTGCTATATGATATATTATTTCCCAATGAATACATGATGAGAAACGACGGGAATAAGATAGGAACGAGAAATGTGGAACTTAAAAGTTTTATTAAATCGGAAAAACTGAAAAAATATATGGGAAAATAAAGAAAAACATAGAAAAATAGTTATAGTTTTCGTAAAATATGAAAACATATTTAAGAAAAAAAACTAGTTTAATTTTTTTTTAAATATCTTCTAATACGTAATTCTGATACCCATTTTTATCCTATATCATATCCTTATTAGTTATTTACTTATTTCAAAAAGCACAAGGCTATTTATAAGTTACTGTTTTCTTCTTTCTAACACTTTAATTTTGGTTAATCATGTGACATATATCATTACTAAGTAGCATGAGACATAATGTATGTTACTTTTAAGAGATGCTGCGAGCCGTAAAATGAGATTCAATCTCTCTTAGTGATTTGGGTAGCGACAACAACTACTTTGTTGTGTATTTCCAACAAAAATTATATGGAGCGCGTATTTTGTTTTCAAATCTCGCATTTATGGTTTACCATGACTGAGAAAATCCGGCGAAGTGTGTGAACAGCGATGGGAACAAACCTCGTGAGTAAAATGTACTTAACCTCACCGCTTTTTTTTCTATGGGTCTTTGTCTATTTTATGAATCATCAACTCTTCCTCCGTTTAATCTCTTGCTTCTCTATGAACTTTGGACCCGGACTCAGATTTTTGTATCTATCTTTAGCTCCATAGCTGGAAAACTGGAATGTTCCTTGCTGGTTTGTAGATTGGATCTGAAGAATAGAAAAGTTTGTGGTTTCGAATGGAAACTTTGTAGTGTTGGGTTTAGTAAATTTTGAAAAAAATTCACAAGTAGAACAAAAACTAATAATAAAAGTTTGAGGAGGCATCAAGAATCTGCATTTGATGAAAAGCAATAAAAAAAGGCAGAGTACCCGAGAAACCACGTGTTTAAATTACCATAAGAAGTAGACAATACTCCATGAGGATGCAAAACGAGCATCCTGAACTATATCAGTGTACAAGCTGGATAATTCAATAAAACCATAGGCAGGATAGCTTGACCCAAGAGCAAAACAAGGCTATATCCAACATATGAAAGTTGAAATCAGAATCTCAATCAGAAATGTATAACACGAGCACAAATAGAACGTCAAAGGAGATAAAAGGAGGAGACATATCTTTCCGAAACAGATACAACAACTTAAAAGGCCAAACAAAGACCAATCCACCATCGATTGGTTTATTATGATCAAACAACAACTTAGAGAATCGTCGCCACTGTGAGACTCGGATTGTCATCCATTATTGGTTTTGGTATAGTTTGAGAGCTGAGGATCTGACCGATAAGACTGAAGCATCCGGTCCGGGGATTGTAGATTCTTCTGACGATAGCAATGCGATCAACATCGTTTTTCTCAACCCGAGCAGTGCTCCGGTCCATGTGCCTTATGTAGAAAACTGCATTAGTGGGGCGACAAAGTCCAGGTCCAGGTCCAGGGCCCTCCTCATCACTAGTATCAATAGAGACAGCAACTTCCACAATCTCCAGCTTGGAGAGATCAGGAGCTTTAGAGGTGCCCCTATGAGTTGCGGCAAATGCAAGATCCAGATACATACGAATCCACTCATTCTCTTCCACCTCCGACTTGTTCAGCTGCAAGAAGCATAATTAAACTCGCCCAATCGTATCTTAAAACGTATCAATCAACCAAACAGAATCTATAGTCTCAATTTACCAAGTAAAATCGATTTGTATCTTGGAAAGGATCCAGTGGCGGCATCTCAGGCATGCAACCTGTGAGATTGTATTCCATCGACGCTTCCCTGCTTCTCCTGATTTCATCTATGATGTTATAGATTTTCCTGGTTTCCCCTGAATCAATCATTCTATTAATTAATATCAGCAGAAATATATTGAATTGAGCACTTGCAAGTGATGGACTGACTTAATTACGTACTTTACTTACCAAGAGGTATGGCAAAATTGCACCTCAAAGACAATTTCCCATAAGATTTTTCAGTCACACTAGTCTCAAAAACTCGAACCGAACTGAGACATGGATCCATGGCATCCAAAGCCATGCGGTAGGTGGAAGCTGCAGGAGAACCATAGGTTTTGCTGTACTCCAGCACACGACTAAACTTGAAGCTTTTCCCCTAATTGAGAGAGAAAATTGGATAAACAAGACAAGACAAGACACACACACACACACACACACACCAAACTAAACGAAGGAAAACAAGAAGAGTTAATATCATATTATTAGGCACTAGACTTGCCTGGAGCAAATTGTAACTATGAAGGCCCATGGCAGCATAAAGGCTGACTAAGACAGGACAAGGAGAATACGGAGGAGCATTGCAAATCGTTATATGTTTATTTCTGCAGTAGTACCCCAACCCAAGTAGAACACTCTTGCCAACCACCTGCTGCTCCTGCAAGTGAGACGCACCACCAATTTTCGTTATTACAGCATATCAATCATGACAAGTCACACGTTATTACAGAAAATCATCCTAAGCAAAAATCTTGTATGTGAGAATCAATCGATTACCTCGGATATTCTCACTGCCCTAGGCTCTTCTTCTTCTTCTTCTGTTGAGAGCGACGACGGCACCATTGTCAATTGTCTCCTCGATTCAGGGATTGTCCGGTCGATATTTCCGATCATATACTCCTATCGATATTTCTGGGCCTTTACAACCCAATAAAAACTCATTCACTTGGGCCGTGTGAATTCTCATTTTTCTAGTCTCGAACAACGACGGAACCAACATATAAAAACAGAGCAAACAACGGAAAAGGAACATCGATCAGAAGCTAATTTTGGTCCCTGTTAAAAGTCTAAAAACTTTTTTACGCTGAGATGAAGGAACTAGTAGAATAACATTTTTCCTCTAACTTGTACCATCATTCCGCTATTTCCCATTCCACTAATTATTATTTTCCTAATTCAACTTATTCCACCTATTAGCCACCATTTGCATAGTTTTTTTTTACAAATTACAGTAACAATTAAAAAGATGAATGTTTTGTAGAGCAATTACGCAATTAAACGTTAATAAATAGAAACTTTACAATTTTAATGAACTTAACCAAGATGAAATCTGTTAAGGGGATATGAAAGAGGATTAAAAGAAGAAGATACATAGCAATATGATTATCCATCTGGTAACAACACATGGAATTTTGCCTTTGATTGTTTGCATTTGTTGGACCTTCCAACACGATCTTCATTCAGACACACTCTTTCGTAGTTTGAGTAGAAAGGGAAGCAACTATCTCTTAGTATATAGTGAGGCAACAAATGCTGAGTCATACGCAAATACGAAGACTTGTTGTTGTTCATGTTGCATAGACCAAGCCGACAAAAACCATTCACCGATACGACGTCGTTGCTTGGGAACCATAGAGGTTTTGCAATTTCATCTTCTAGCCCTGTAATTTTCACATCCTTCACATTTACCCAAGAGTTTCCAAAACTGTTGCTCATGACCCACAAATCATATCCTTGTCTCGAGTTCGAACAAATCACACCAAGCTTTCCTTCGTAGCTGACCAACTCTAGAGAACCATCGCCTACTACATCCGGAACCGGAAGTTAGACCAAGTTTCGGTTCGGAAACAGAACCGAATCACATCGTTTTCTCTCGTCAACCAATGCAAGAAACCGTACGACGACACCGGTTTTTCTGATCCCACGAAAGACTTGTCCATCGGTATTTCCAAATCATTCAGTCGCTTCCATGCGAACGAATCAGAATCGAAAACCTCGCAATAGTGATTGTAGAAACCCTCCTTCGTCTTCTTTCTCTCGTGTGCCATTTGGTTGAGAAACTCTAACGATCTTGTACCGAAACGGGTTCGACTGAATCACCATTAAACCGGTTGCAAGAGTGAAATAACGGGTTTTCGGGTTTGGTATGATTCGGTACTGCTTCGTAGCCGGTTTACAAACGATGTAATCTGGTATTCGTTGTCCTCCTTTGAATCTATCATCGACGCAGAGCAAGATCCCATGATGTGTATCGCAAGCTTCAATCTTAACATCTTTCTGTGGAGAAATTCAAGCGAGATTCCTTTTTTGTCAGGAGCTTCTTCGTCGACGTCGCCGGAGACAAAAGTAGCGTGATACTTACACCGGCTGTAGCTTTGAATGAAATAGCCAAAAACAGAGTTGGCTCTATCAAGATGACGGTTGAGGAAGAAGAACTCATAACTTCGTTTGTTGCAGGCTTTGTTTAGCAAACGGATTTTGCAACATCCGTTGAAGCACAATGAGACATGATCTCTAGAATCAACGCCAAAGAATTGGTCATTGTTTTTTGGATCGTTCGTATCGTATGTGAGAGGTTGATGAAATTGTGATTTGTAGGTTTCTGCAACTCTATATATAAACACTGACATGTTGCCGAACATAAATAAAAAAAAAGAAAGTCATAATCTGTTAAGGACAAGGAGACTTGACGAGCAAGATTTCCTTTTCCCTATTGCGATTTCCCGTAAAAAAGGAACAACGAACAGCATCAACTGTCAACATCAGTTTACATTTTAATTTCCTTTTTTTGCTTTTTTGGACAAAATTTTATTTCCATTTTTAATGCTTTGATTTTCAATTTTAGTTTTGTTATTAAATAAGAATGAACAATTTTAGTTTTGTTTTTCCAAATTTAAAATGGAAAAGACTATAAACATCACCTATATCTTTTTGTTAATTGTAGAATGGATATTAATGTGAGTTTTCCAAACACTAAAATAAAAACTACAGTACAATCATTAATTAGTTGCCTTAAATGTTTAAAATAAACAAAAGAAAATTTAGTTGAATCTTTGCAAAAAATAAAAAAAAACTGATCAACTTCCGTTTTGTACAAAAAAGTTTTACAACATTAGACTCTGTTCTTGAGGACACAAAATAACCCAACTCCAAAAAAGTAACATGCGCCAGAAGCTACAAAAGAAAGATGAAAGAGGAAACTATTCTCTTGAGGACAAAATCACAAGAGATGTTTCCAAAATTAACAGACAAAAAGAGATCCCTACCTCACTTGTTTTTGTTTTTGCTTTCTGTGTGTTTTTCATGTCTGAAACTATGAAATGCTGAAAAAAAAAGAGTCTTTCTATTTTTGTATACAT
This sequence comes from Microthlaspi erraticum, assembly GCA_902728155.2. NCBI lineage: Eukaryota > Viridiplantae > Streptophyta > Magnoliopsida > Brassicales > Brassicaceae > Microthlaspi > Microthlaspi erraticum. The sequence continues at coordinate 25,115 of CACVBM020001067.1, forward strand.
GTACTATTACAACAGAGATTTTTATTTTATTTTATTACAATTACAATACCTTTTGGGAAAATAATGATCATCTTCTAGGACATTTGATTCGTTTTAATTGTCCCATGGTACTTGTGAGTTTTTAACTTTTATCGTTAGATCTTTCAAGTTTCAACATCATCTTCGTTCAGATCAAGTTTCTCGTAATCAGAACGAAAAGGGAAATAATTAACGGAAGAAGAAGTGTAGTCGAACGAATATGGAAGACTTACCTTGAAACGTTGAGGTTTCATGCGATTATTAGTCTTCATATTGTAAAGGCCGACCCAATCGAAACCAGCCATCAGTATCACGTCGTTACTTGGATGTAACCACACAGGTTTAACAAATTTATCTTCTTCCACAATACTTTTCTCTTCTTTCGGATTCACCCACGATTTTCCAAAAGTGCTATCCAAAACCCAAGTCCACTTTAATTCTCGTCCGCTTTTCGGTCTCCAACGAATGATGCCTAGCTTACCTTCGTAATTAGTTAAAACGAGGGAAGAAGAGTACAATAAATCGTTTGGAAGTGGGAGGAGTGACCATGTTTCGGTTTTCATACAAAACCGGAACACATTTTTGTTTGACGTCGTTAACCAATGCAAGAACCGGTTATTCGATACCGGTACGCTTGAAATCTGTAAAAATTCGCCTTTTGGCAGTATCACATGGTCTAATCGTTTCCACGCAAACAGATCAGAATCAAAACCCTCGCAGACGACTGTGAATTTCTTGTATTGCATAGATATCTTGACGATTTTATACTTTAAAGGGTTTGCCCAGATCACAGTTAAACGGGATACAATAGATTGAAAATTAGATTCAAGAGTCGAAGTATAGTACGGTATTGCCTTGTGGTTGGTTTACAAACGATGTAAGAAGTTTTTCCAAAGTAAAGATAATCGCTACATAGCAAAATCCGGTGACTTGGGTCACAAGCTTCGATCTTTATCCCGTGACTTACTGACTTGGATCCCGTTGGACAATGTGCAGAAAACTCTTAGAAGTCCCTAGTTATTAGTCTGTTTTGCAAGTCCACCATCCATAAAAGTAAAGATTTGAGTGAAATATTCCCCACATTTCAGGTTTACAGTTGCACACACAAAAATAATAATAATCATGTTTTCAATAATTGTTTAGTGTGAGCGTCGGAGAGTAAATGCTGATATCGGACGGCTGAGATTGAGTTTAAGGAAAATGTAGGATGGGGTCCACGAGTGACTAATCTTCACCGTCCAACTCACACATCGTAAGACGCTTTTTCTTTGGTGCGGCTCAACCGTAGTATTTCACCTTTTCCTTAACCGGTTAAATGGAAAGTGGGACCCATCCTCTGACTCTTGCAATTTTTTTACCAACTTCGGATACATACTTAAAACATACTTAAAAGCTTATGCCGTTTCGTTGGTTAAATCAAAAGCGTATGTCGTTTGATGCAACAACAAATGCTTCCAATGATTTTTTTTTGTTTTTCTTCTTCTGATGCAAGCTTCATTTCTCACCACTTTGTAGCAACAAAGGGTTCCAAACATAATTTCATTGTCTTGAAGTGATAATCGCTACCTATTATCAGCCTTAAATCAACATTGTCGTTTTTTAATCAGCTACGACAACTTCTGTTTATTTTACCAATAGTTAATAAACATAAGTCTTTTTTTGCTTTTTGTTTTTTGTTTTTTATAAGTGATGTTGCTTAAGATTTTCAAAATACTTCCTTGAGCAAGTGTGTACTTCGTTGCATCAAAGCTTTATAGGTTATTACTTCTGAGTTCTCTGGTTTTTTCCTATTTGTTACCATGACTTCTATCATGGTTTCTTCTTTCTAGCACTTTGACTATGTCGAAGGAGACATGTATGGGGCTTCAAAAAAGAAAAGGCCCAACTAGAAAGAGGCCCATCAGAAGAAGTGATTAATGTCGATGTGTGTACGTCATTCTGCAGACTGCAAAAAAGAGAGCCCATGACTTGATTTGTACGGAAGCACAGTTGTGCTTGCTGGCTACGCCAAAGATCTATTTAATGAATTTCAGATTATAATTTGTATATATTTGTAAACTGGGGCAAATTAATTGGGGGCTGATGTTTGAATTAATTTTGTTAACCACCATTGGGATCCCGCTAATGACACATGGGAATTATTTGTATTAACGGCATTACCAAACAATTAAAATTTATCAACGTGATAAAAAAGCTAGCACAACTTATGTAGATTATATCCCTACTCCTATAATTTTCAATTAATGCGAAAAAGCCCGTTTTTTAAAAAATATACACAACAAACCCCAATAGTTTATACTTTATAGCCTTACCACTTATACTGACTTTTCTTGGTACAAAGGAAGAGTATAGGGATCTATTTGCAATTTAAAGCTTTCATAGATAATATAATTTTCGTACGAACGTCAAATAAAAGTCCTCTCTCTCTCTCACTCAAGTCACAACTTCAAAATTCAAATCATTTTCAAATTCTCTTTTGGGTCTCATTTTCAGTTGCTCTCGACACTTGAAATAGCGATCGCGAGCGAGCGAGTGATTCGACGCGCGGATTCAGCAAAATGGGAGCGAATTGCGACGACGACCTAAGTTCGCCGGTTTCCTCCGTGGCCGGTGCTCCGACGAACGAGCTCCGGTTGAGCAAGCATGTCTACGACAACGTTCACGGAAACATCTATCTCGATCCTGTAAGTTTCTCTTGATTCCTCCTCTTCGTTCTATTTCCGGAATTTGTAACTGCGACGACGACGCTCTGTAACTGCTTGTACCGTGAGATTTGAGTTTCCGATGCCTTCTGGATAAATCTCTTCGTTATCTTTCATTTTCTCTTGACGAAAATCGTTTGGTAGATGCGTTTGCTAGAAATTGTATCTGATTGTTCTGTTACGCGAAATTTTGCTCCGATTTTGCTTCGAGTTTCAAATTCCTCAATCTGTTAATCGGTACTAATTCTCTTATCCTTCTTCGGTCGATTTCCGGAATTTGTATCTGTTACGACGACGCTCTGTAACTGATTTTACTGTAAAATTTGAATTTCCGATGCCTTTTGTTCGAGTTGAAATCTGGATAATGTCTTCGTTATCTTTCATTTTCTCGGGAAGAAGATCGTCTAGTAGTTGCATCTGGTGGATTTTTGCTAGAATTTGTACTTCTGTTATGCGGTTTTTCTCCGATTAAGCTTCGAGTTTCAAATTTCGTTGAAATCTCAATCTGTTCATCTGTACTGAAAACTCCATTTTAATTTGCAGCTTTGTTTGAAATTCATTGACACGGAGCAGTTTCAGAGGTAACTTATCGTTGGATTGTGCTCGTTTTCATTTCCACTATTCGTATAAATTGTCGAGGATTCTTTGGAATGTGCTGATTCGTTGATTTAATTCATTGTGGCAGGCTTCGTGAACTCAAGCAGCTCGGTGAGTTGGATTGCGTTTTCCGATCTTGTATTTGTTTATTAAGAAGCATTTACCTGAGAATCACTCAAAGAGAAGATACGGTTGTCAAATATAGAAAGTTTCCAATTGAAATCTTCAGAGGATGTGTAGGATACTAGCTGTATCTGTAATGAGTCTTGAGTCTTTCTCTGAGAGAAATTTTCTTTGCATGTTTCAGGAGTGACAAGGATGGTGTATCCAGGCGCTGTGCATTCTAGATTTGAGCACTCTCTAGGCGTGTATTGGCTTGCAGGCGAAACTGTTCAGAGGCTTCAAACTTTCCAGGTACAAGATTTTTTGCTCTGAAGTAATATTTTACTAAGTATGGTAAAGTTTTAATGTAGGTGCTTTAATTGTTTATAGGGAATGGAGCTTGATATTGATAGATATGATCTTCAGACTGTGAGACTTTCTGGTAAATTTTGTTTGTTAGCTAAACTACTTACATTATATCTTGGTGCTTTTTTCTGATCTCCAGTTTTTGCATATATAGGACTTCTCCATGATATTGGCCATGGCCCTTTCAGTCATATGTTTGAGCGTGAGTTCCTCCCAAGAGTCATAAGTGACTGTAAGTGGTAAGTCGCACTTTCTCTAACATGTCAAATTTCAGAACATTTAGTGCCTTATTTTTTCACTACTTTGGCTCTCTGGATTATTCTTCTCTCCAGTTCTTTACATGCTAATTCTTGTATGCAGGTCTCATGAGTCAATGTCTGTAACCATGATCGACAATATCGTTGATACACATCACATTGACATTGATCCTCAAATGCTGAAACGAGTGAAGGTAAATAGTATTCCTTCTTAAGACTGTTTAGTTTCTCTCAAATGTCATCTAGTATCTGAGATGGGAAACTGTGACAATGTTTCTTGCTTCCTTTCCCTCTTTGTTGATGATCAAATCTAATGCTTACTTGACAGGATATGATACTCGCTAGTTCAAAAGGTTTTGAGCTGAATGTAAGTTATATATTAGCTAAATTGTGCATTCTGGCCGCGCATGAACTACTGCTCATATTTGATAGTTTCCTTTTCTCATCATTTACAGAACAATGAAGAGAAACGTTTCTTGTATGACATTGTTGCTAATGGTCGAAATGGGATTGATGTGGACAAGTAACTCTATCATTTCTTTCTTTCCCTTTTCACTCATCATGATGCTTAGGTTTCATCTTTGTCATAGCAAGTCAACTTTTAATGTCTACAATAAACTTACAGGTTTGACTACATTGTTCGTGACTCTCGAGCATGTGGACTAGGATGCAATTTTCAGTTCCAAAGGTACTATTATTCATTGTAGACTTCACTCATTTTTAGTCTTTGCTAGTAAAGAAGAGTTTGCTAATTCTCTGAACTTTATAGACTGACAGAGACGATGCGAGTCATGGACAATGAAATCTGTTATCGCGCTAAGGAATGTGAGTTTTCCTCCACCTGAATATATTTTGCTTGCGTTTGCTTTGGTTACCTTATAAAAACTGGTTGACTTCTGTAGATCGTAATGTCCACAAGTTATTCTCCACTCGAGCTGATCTTCATCGAACAGTCTACACACATCCGAAAGTAAAGGTAGAGTACCAATAATCATCACCTTTCTTCATAGTTCTCTGTTCCTTCTCTGTTCTTTCTCTGTTTCTCACTTGTTTCTTTCGAATCATTTACAGGCAATTGAGCTTATGATAGCAGATGCAATGGTGAAAGCTAATGATCATTTGGGGATTTCTTCTTACATTGATAACCCATCTGAATACTGGAAGGTTCTATTTTCTTCCTTTCCTGTATGCAGCAAATTCCTTTTGCTTCTTTATAAACATTTTGTGCTTCCACAATTTTCAGTTGGACGAGACAATCCTCAAAACTATTGAAAACTCTTCACGTCCAGAGCTTGCAGAAGCTAGAGAGCTTATACTCCGTGTTCGAAGAAGGCAATTGTACCAAGTAAGAACTCAATTTCACCCATTTTTTCCCTTTATTTTATGGTTAAATTAGTTTGATGTACGAATATTTACTTGCAGTTCTGTAACGAGTATGCGGTTCCAAAAGACAAAATGGATCATTTCAAATCCGTCACTGCTCAAGATATCATCTGTTCTCAGGTTCGTAATCTTTAGCACTTAACTAATAATAAAGGAAACCTATATGCTTTAACTGCTTGGTAAAGTTTTAATGTATGTGCTTTAATTGTTTTAGGGATTGGAGCTTGATATTGATAGACATGATCTTCAGACTGTGAGACGTACAGGAATTCTCCAAGGGACAAAGATGAAGGAGACAGCTGAAGCATACCATGGGAGAAAATTCAAGGACGCAAAGAAGAAGCAATACACTTCCGAGGTTGGCCAACCAAGCAAGAGAGGGAAAGAAATTGCTGGCCAACCAAGCATTAAAGGGAAAGAAATTGCTTACCAGGACTCGGAGGATGAGGATTCTGACACAGAGGAAGACTCAGATGATGATGCCGACCCTGACGGTATCATGATGGATCTGAACGAATTTGATTACCAGGACTTGGATGAGGATGATGATTATATGGAATATACTGACACAGAGGAAGACGAAGACTCAGACTCAGATGCCGACCCTAACGGTATCATGATGGAGTCTCCAGATTTGAGACTCCGGCTTCAAAATCTTGGGGAGTATCTGAACGTATTTGGCGAGCATGTTGAGCAACAAGTGCGTGAGGGGAAGCGAGTGTATATTTCATCACAGGTTATAAGCAATGAAACGGCAAGGATTTTGCTTGAAGAGAGATTCAATGGAGTTGAGTCCGCAACAAATCCAGAAACTCAACTCATGCTCTGTTCCTACGGTGATGAAGCTCGCATATATTGGGAATCTAATGCAGAGGAGTATAGGCAATATAGCTCTAGGAAGACATCTAGAGTTGCAAAAAGGATTACGAAGACCGCTGGTCACATCCGTAACCAGAAGTGTTGTAGACTTTGCTGGTGCTTTGCGTTAACGGACCTTATCAGTGCCATTCTTTGGCTCGACGGCTGGGAGCAAAGTTACAAGTCATTGTCTCCGATGTATCTCTGTAGAAAGGTGGCCCCAGACAAACGTGAGCAGCATATCAGTAATGGAATCATCCATTACTGTTATGGACATAACGTGGATGATGCGCTAAAACACATAATGGCACATGGTGTTCCAAATGTAGAATGGGAAGAAACAGACGACTGTTATGCTAAAACCGGGTTTGAAGATGATTATGAAGACAGATACTACGTGAGACGTGTTTTTGAGTATCAGACTCTTGCTGACGCATTAGAGCGTCTCAGGACGCACCCAGTTACTGCCTCACTTGCATGTTACAAGGGTTGGGAAGAGAAAAAAGTATATCGTGGCCCATTAAACCAAGATGCCGAGCTCGAGGGGAGTCACCAAGTTCTGATGCTACATTGCAGAGTAATAAAAGGAGAATTAGTGGTTAAGTGCAAGTTGAGTAACGGGAAAGACACTGGATTTATGGGCTACATATTCGTGTCTCTCCATGTTATGCATATATCAGTAGGATCTCTAAGAAGAGAAGGAATAGATACTGATATTTGCCATATACAACCCCAGCATCTCCTCTCTGATTTTTACTCAGTGGAAATGGGGAGAACTAAAGCCAGCAAGGAAGAAGCTCCTTCTGGGTGTTGCAGCAAAAGGAAAACAGCATCCCATGTTTTGAAGTCCAAGGCATTCTTCAAAGACCAGTCTCAAATTTATAACAAGGTAAGTCTTCCACTGTCTTTAATTCTGCCTAATGGTTTAGGTATTTTTGACTCTCTGATCTACGGTTCTTTGTTGTGTGTATGTGATGAATAATGCTTAGCTATTGGAAGCAGCTCACACGTTTGTTGTTGAATATTCCGGTTTATAGTCCAGTAGAATTGAAACTGTCCTTAATTGGTCTTGCTTGTGGGACTGTTTGTTTATCTAAGTAGCTGATGGTTGGGTTTTGCTAGGCTGCATCTGGTGCTGCTGTGCAATGTCAAATGTTGGACATCACTTTTCCAGGAGCTGTGCCAATGCACAAGGTGATTTTTTTAAGTTTTTTCACATTTTTGGCGAGATCTCTTGCAATCGTTTCTTCTTCAGAGCAATCTAAAATCTCCCACTTTTTAGGTTAATTTTGATGCAAAGAATGAGTACGAGATGATACAAAACTACGAGGTCATGCAAGAAGTCTTCACCAAACTGAAAATTACAAAGGTAAATTTTTTCTCTTAGATATCGTCTTCCTATACTTGCTTGGGATAAAGGATTGTGGGCTAGTGACTTACAATATTGCTGTACCTCAGCCATTGGAAGTGAACAGGCTTGTGAAAGGCCGACCACTAGACAAGTTGGAGTTTCGACAATGGCTGAAACGTTTCTGCGACTCCATAAATGGCGGCATTATGAACGAGTATGGACTGACTTTTGTACCTTGTCTCTCAACCTTTTCTTCTTTTTGTTAATAACTTAATGACACTCCAATGGTGTCATCATTGTATAGGAATTATAATCCAGTAGAAGGAAGATCAAGAGGCGGCAAAGAGAAGAGCGTAAAGGGAGCTAGTAAGGCCTCAAAGTCATTGCAAACAAACAATATGCATCATCATCATCCTCCAGTCACTAGTGGTCTCAAGCAAGCAAAATCACATGCAGTTGGAGGTGGGAGCAACTCATCAGCCCAAGTGCAAGCTCTGTCAAAGGAGGTAATCATCGCCCTTTACTAATTGTTTCACTCTTCGTGTTGATGAGAATAAAATTGTAATGAAACTTTGTTTGACAATACCAGCTTGCAGAGCTGAAGGTCTCTGTGGATCTCGAAAGTGACTTTTACTTCTCTAAGCTCCGGGATATAGAGATACTCTGTCAGACTCCTGAGCTCGATGAACTTGCGGTAAATGTCATAGCAAATGCCTAGTTTTTGTTTCTCTTCGTTTGGACTCAAATCTGATAAGAAAATGTATTGTTGAAACCGCAATATGAGCAGATAGTGGTAACGGTTATGAAGATGTTATATGCGACGGATGCAAATGAATCTCCACTAGAAGAAGCTCAAGAGTGCCTAGGCCAGTCTCTAGGGCTTGAGGCGGCTGAGGAAGAAGAAGGAAAAGAAGAAGTAGAAGAAGAGGCAGAAGCAGAAACCAAGACTTAAAGTTGTGATTTCTTACCAAGAAAAAACAGGTTTCAAAGTAGAGGACGCGGGTCTTTTAAAAGTCTTTTAAAAGTCAAAATTTGGTCAATCAAGCTTTAGTGACTCAAGTTTTGTGTTAAGCTTCCTATCGAAAATCTAACTGTAAACAAAAGCAGTTTGTTTGGGAGAAAAAGACATGTTTTCTTCACGTGTAAGCGTTTCTTCAATCAGCCTAAGACACTCGTTGAAACCTTGTGAGTTGTTTAGCGAGTTTCTTCGACTCTGATTCTTCTTCCATTAAGCTAAATACCAGATTTTACAAATTGAATCCTCAACCGACAGATGATAAACAAAAGGGTTTTGATTAAGCCATTAAGAAAACGTGTGGCTTGTACAAAATAAAAATCGCTGGCTGCTCGTTGAAACAAAATGCATATTTGCAGGTTACAGAGCAGTAATCTCTCAGCAGAGTTGATGATCATCAAGTTAGGCAATTCGCCTGCCTCGGTGGACTCTGCTCTTCTTGCTTCATCAAGCATCAGCATCAAGCACAGCATCCTCTAATATGAACTCCTTTGGTGGTGTGAAAGAGATAATCCAAATATGTTGCTGCTCGATTTCACACGGCCCAAGTGAATGAGTCTTATTGGGTTGTAAAGGCCCAGAAATATCGATAGGAGTATATATAATAGGAAATCGACCGGAGGAGGAGACAATTGACAATGGTGCCGTCGTCGCTCTCAACAGAAGGGCCTAGGGTTAAGTATACCGAGGAGGTAATATTGATTCTCACATCCTTCACGCATATGGTAGATTCAGATTGACTAATATAATATGTCTTTTGTTTGGGATGATTTTCTCAACTACTTGCAGGAGGTGTTTGGCAAGAGTGTTCTACTTGGGTTGGGGTACTACAGCAGAAGTGAACATATAACGATTTGCAATGCTCCTCCGTATTCTCCTTGTCCTGTTTTAGTCAGCCTTTATGCTGCCATGGGCCTTCATGGTTACAATTTGCTCCAGGCAAGTCTAGTGCCTAATAATATGATATTACCTCTTCTTGTTTTCCTTCGTTTAGTGGTGTGTGTGTGTGTGTTGTCTTGTTTATCCAATTTTCTCTCTCAATTAGGGGAAAAAATTGAAGTTTAGTCGTGTGCTTGAGTACAGCAAAACCAGGGGTCCTCCTGCAGCTTCCACTTACCGCATGGCCTTGGATGCCATAGATCCATGTCTGAATTTGGTTCGAATTTTTGAGACTTGTGTGTCTGAACTAACTTATGGCCAATTCTCTTTGAGGTGCAATTTTGTTATACCCCATGGTAAGTATTGCTATTAAAGCTACATGATAATTATACGGACAAGTCAATATATTAGTTGAATGATTGATTCAGGGGAGACCAGGAAAATCTATAACATTGGAGACGAAGTCACGAGTAGCAGGGAAGCGGCGAGGGAATACAATCTCAGTGGTTGCATGCCTGTGATGCCGCCACTGGATCCTTTCCAAGATACTAACCGTTTTTACTTGGTAAATTAAGTTTAAGATTAATCATTTAAATATTTATATAAAAAAATAAAATAAAAGATTGGGGGAGTTTAACTATGCATCTTGCAGCTGAACAAGTCGGAGGTGGAAGAGAATGAGTGGGTTCGTATGTATCTGGATCTTGCATTTGCCGCAACTCATAGGGCCACCTCTAAAAGTCCTGATCTCTCCAAGCTCAAGATTGTCCAAGTTGCTGTCTCTATTGATACTAGTGATGAGGAGGGACCTGGACCTGGACTTTGTCGCCCCACTAATGCAGTTTTCTACATAAGGCACATGGACCGGAGCAAGGCTCGGGTTAAGAAGAAGGATGTTGATCGCATTGCTATCGTCAGAAGAATCTACAATCACCGGACCGGATGCTTCAGTCTCGTCGGTCAGATCCTCAGCTCTCAAACTATACCAAAACCAATAACTGATGAGATTCCGAGTCTCCAGAGCTCGCAAACTATACCTAAACCTAAGGATGATTAGACTCCCAGTCTAACTAAATCCCTGTTTTGATTATGTGTGTGGATCATCATAATAATAAACCAAGTTGTGTTTTTGTTTGGCCTTTTAAGTGTTGTTCTGCTTTACTAATTTTTACTTAGTGTCGTTGTTGTATCTTCTATTATCTCCTTGGACGTTCTATTTGTGCTCATGTTAATACATTTCTGATTTCAACTTTATTGGGTTGGATATAGTCTTGTTTTGCTCTTGGGTCAAGCTATTATTATGCCTATGGCTTTTGAATTATCCAGCAAGGATGGAGCATGTCTACTAATTTAAGCACGTTGAACTGGAACACAACAATGGTTATCATTTACGGTTTCTCAACATGAACTAAACATGATAATCAAGTAACTAGTGTTTCGTTTATCATAATTTGAATCTTTGATGATTCGAGGAAAAATTTATGGGTTTTGTGCTCCTTTGAATCTATCATACTCGACGCAGAGCAAGATCCCATGATGTGTATCGCAAGCTTCAATCTTAACATCTTTCTGTGGGAGAAATTCAAGCGAGATTCCTTTTTTGTCAGGAGCTTCTTCGTCGACGAAGCCGGAGACAAAAGTAGGGTGATACTTAAACCGGCTGTAGCGTTGAATGAAATAGCCAAAAACAGATTGGCTCTATGGAGATGACGGTTGAGGACTCATAACTTCGTTTGTTGCAGGCTTTGTTTAGTAAACGGAATTTTGCAACATCCGTCGAACCACAATGAGAGATGATCTCTAGAATCAAGTCTTCTTCCATCTTCAACGCCAAAGAATTCGTCATGGAGAAAATCTTAGAGAGAGAAAAGAAGCGTTCGTATGTGAGAGGTTGATGAAATTGTGATTTGTAGGTTTCTGCAACTCTATTGCCGAACATAAATAAAAAAAAAGAAAGTCATAATCTGTTAAGGACAAGGAGACTTGAGGAGCAAGATTTCCTTTTCCCTATTGCTATTTCCCGTAAAAAGGAAAAACGAACAACTTTTACAACATTTAGACTCTGTTCTTGAGGACACAAAATAACCCAACTCCAAAAAAGTAACATGCGCCAGAAGCTACAAAAGAAAGATGAAAGAGGAAACTATTCTCTTGAGGACAAAATCACAAGAGTTGTTTCCAAAATTAACAGACAAAAAGAGATCCCTACCTCACTGTTTTTGTTTTTGCTTTCTGTGAGTTTTTCATGTCTGAAACTATGAAATGCTGACAAATAAAAAGAGTCTTTCTATTTTTGTATACATGTACTATTAGAGTATTAGTCTATTACAACAGAGATTTTTATTTTATTTTATTACAATTACAATACCTTTTGGGAAAATAATGATCATCTAGGACATTTGATTCGTTTTAATTGTCTCATGGTACTTGTGAGTTTTTAACTTCTATCGTTAGATTTTTCAACATCATCTTCGTTCAGATCAAGTTTCTCGTAATCAGAACGAAAAGGGAAATAATTAACGGAAGAAGAAGTGTAGTCGAACGAATATGGAAGACTTACCTTGAAACGTTGAGGTTTCATGCGATTATTAGTCTTCATATTGTAAAGGCCGACCCAATCGAAACCAGCCATCAGTATCACGTCGTTACTTGGATGTAACCACACAGGTTTAACAAATTTATCTTCTTCCACAATACTTTTCTCTTCTTTCGGATTCACCCACGATTTTCCAAAAGTGCTATCCAAAACCCAAGTCCACTTTAATTCTCGTCCGCTTTTCGGTCTCCAACGAATGATGCCTAGCTTACCTTCGTAATTAGTTAAAACGAGGGAAGAAGAGTACAATAAATCGTTTGGAAGTGGGAGGAGTGACCATGTTTCGGTTTTCATACAAAACCGGAACACATTTTTGTTTGACGTCGTTAACCAATGCAAGAACCGGTTATTCGATACCGGTACGCTTGAAATCTGTAAAAATTCGCCTTTTGGCAGTATCACATGGTCTAATCGTTTCCACGCAAACAGATCAGAATCAAAACCCTCGCAGACGACTGTGAATTTCTTGTATTGCATAGATATCTTGACGATTTTATACTTTAAAGGGTTTGCCCAGATCACAGTTAAACGGGATACAATAGATTGAAAATTAGATTCAAGAGTCGAAGTATAGTACGGTATTGCCTTGTGGTTGGTTTACAAACGATGTAAGAAGTTTTTCCAAAGTAAAGATGATCGCTACATAGCAAAATCCCGTGACTTGGGTCACAAGCTTCGATCCCTATCTTCTTATTCGGAAGAAAATCAAGCGAGACTTGTTCTCCATCTCCAGCGAGGACAAAACTGGAATTAAAAGTTGAAGGATATTGTCGGTACTGGAGAAAAACTCCGATTATAGAATTGGTTCGAAGGAGGTTAAGGTTGATGAACGAAGATTCAGACATTCGTTTGTAGTAATCTTTGTTGAGGAATCTGAACTTTTCAATTGCTGAAGCTGGACAGTAAGAGAAAATCTCTAAAATCACGTCTTGGCTCATAGCTGGATAACTCATTTTTTGATGTACGTACCGGAGAAGTTAGGAAGAGGAGAAAGACCAAACCTTGTTTATATTGAATTTGATTACTTGCTTAGGATTTGAGTAGGAAAAATTTGCTAAGTTTTGGTATCCAGAGATTTGTTTCCATATCAAATGTGTTTTTTTGTTTGATGTAAACAAACATTTCCCTAATGGCCCAAATCTATTTTAAGAAAAGACTTTCTCTAGATTCGCCGATCTTTTGTACTATACGAAAATCCTCCTTACTCCCTTTCTGTATTTATGATTGTTTTTAATAGTACCGATTACTAGATTTTCTTTAAAGGCCAGTTAGGGGTTTATTTAATTGAGTACTTGAGATGATTTGGACTTGTGTTATTCTAACATAAACATTAAAATATCTTAGATTTAATGTTGTTGAAAATATTCTAAGGGGTGAAATTTAGGAAAATTCTAGTGAAATTCAATCTCATGGTTTTAAATAAAATTCTAGAGTATTTTAATTGAATTCATAACAATTCACCCAAAATCACCTAAAAACTCATTATAACTTTCACAGTCGCAAGAAATCGTCATGGAGAAAGGAGTGTTTTTTTGGATCAGTCAGAGAGAAGAAGAAGCAAACGTATATATCTGAGAAGGTTGACAAAATTGTGGTTTATATGTCTTGTGCTGCAACTCTATTTATATAAAAAAAGAATTTTTATTTGTTTATCATAAAAGTAAGCTTCACCAACAAGAAAGACCGTCATCCTTATTCCTAACCCTAAGTTAAAATTAGTAAAGCAGAACAACACTTAAAAAGGCCAAACAAAAACCTGTCCATTATGATCCACACACAAAATCAACAAATGGATTTAGTTAGACGACGTGCCAATCAAACGTCTACGTATTGGTTTTTGAATGCCTAGAGAATCGCCGCCACTGCCACTGAGTTTCCTACCAAGGAGTTGTTCAAGTTTCGTACATATTAGTTTTTATTGTTTGTAATTCATATACCGTATTTTAAAGAACGTCGTTAGTGATGTAGCCCTTGTATCCTATCGATGTCCCATTGCTACTCTTACAGTCTTACACTTTACCACATTCTTTTTCTAGGCATTCAAGCATCACAACTTGGTAAGAGCCTTCTAACACGGAACCTTCTTCAAAGGGCCGCGGTAGACTTCTTTGTCCTCCCAACTGCAAGTGACGCAATTACAGGATGCGTCTGCAGACAAACGAGAAGACTCATACTCGCCTTCTTCTTTCATCTTTCTCTCCTTCTCTTCTACGGGATCCAACACGTATCCACATCACCTCTAAAGAAACGAAAAAAGGTATCCGTTATAGCCAATATCTTCTCCAATACTACTCTTGCATTTTACCACCATTTCTCCTTTCATCTTTCTGCAATGTTATGTGCATAATGTCGATTATAGAACATGGAATACCAAACGTAAGAGCGAAGTTGCACTATCAAGTCATCAATCATATCAACTATCACAATAACCTCTTGGCATGTTAGATGCAGTTGCTCAACCATTTCCTTCGAGGAGTTGCTCAAATTTCCTACATAACAAACTGATTAGTTTTTTTTTTACAAATTACAGTGACAATTAAAAAGACGAATGTTTCGTAGAGCAATTACGCAATTAGACGTTAATAATTATAAACTTTACAATTTTAATAAACTTAACCAAGATGGAATCTGATCAAGGGGATATGAAAGAGGATTAAAAGAAGAAGATACATAGCAATATGATTACCAAAAAAGGTAACAACACATGGAATTTTGCCTTTGATTGTTTACATTTGTTGGACCTTCCAGCACGATCTTCATTCAGACAAACTCTTTCGTAGTTTGAGTAGAAAGGGAAGCAAATATCTCTTGGTATATAGTTAGGCAACGAATGCTGAGTCATCCGCAAATACGAAGACTTCTTGTTGTTCATGTTGTTGAGACCAAGCCGACAAAAACCATTCACCGATACGACGTCGTTGCTTGGGAACCATAGAGGTTTTGCAAATTCATCTTCTAGCCCTGTAATTTTCACATCCTTCACATTTACCCAAGAGTTTCCAAAACTTTTACTCATAACCCACAAATCAAATCCTTGTCTCGAATTCGAACAAATCACACTAAGCTTTCCTTCGTAGCTGACCAACTCTAGAGAACCATCGCCTACCGCATCCTCAGGAACCGGGAAGTTAGACCAAGTTTCGGTTCGGAAACAGAACCGGATCACATCGTTTTCTCTCGTCAACCAATGCAAGAAACCGTACGCCGACACCGGTTTATCTGATCCTACGACAGACTTGTCCATCGGTATTTCCAAATCATTCAGTCGCTTCCATGCGAACGAATCAGAATCGAAGACCTCGCAATTGCGATTGTAGAAACCCTCCTTGGTCTTCTTTCTCTCGTGTGCCATTGGTTGAGAAACGCTAACGATCTTGTACCGAAACGGGTTCGACTGAATCACCATTAAACCGGTTGCAAGAGTGAAATAACGGGTTTTCGGGTTTGGTATGATTCGGTACTGCTTCGTAGCCGGTTTACAAACGATGTAATCTGGTATTCGTTGTCCTCCTTTGAATCTATCATCATCGACGCAGAGCAAGATCCCATGATGTGTATCGCAAGCTTCAATCTTAACATCTTTCTGTGGGAGAAATTCAAGCGAGATTCCTTTTTTGTCAGGAACTTCTTCGTTGACGTCGCCGGAGACAAAAGTAGGGTGATACTTAAACCGGCTGTAGCTTTGAATGAAATAGCCAAAAACAGAGTTGGCTCTATCAAGATGACGATTGAGGAAGAAGAACTCATAACTTCGTTTGTTGCAGGCTTTGTTTAGCAAACGGAGTTTTGCAACATCCGTCGAAGCACAATGAGACATGATCTCTAGAATCAAGTCTTCTTCCATCTTCAACGCCAAAGACTTCGTCATGGAGAAAATCTTAGAGAGACGATTGTTTTTTGGATCGATCAGAGAGAGAAAAGAAGCGTTCGTATGTGAGAGGTTGATGAAATTGTGATTTGTAGGTTTCTGCAACTCTATATATATACACTGACATGTTGCCGAACATAAATAAAAAAGAAAGTCATAATCTGTTATGGACAAGGAGACTTGAGGAGCAAGATTTCCTTTTCCCTATTGCTATTTCCCGTAAAAAGGAAAAACGAACAACATCAATTGTCAACATCAGTTTACATTTTAATTTCCATTTTTGTTTTTTGAACAAAATTTAATTTCCACTTTTAATGCTTTGATTTTCAAATTTAGTTTTGTTTTAAAACCACACGTGAGTCCCTAATTGATTTTAGGCTTCCTCCTATCATAATTACTTAAAGGTTTAATGAAAAATTTAATATATCTATTTCAACAATATAAAAACTCATAAGAATGAAGTCATGAACACCCACTGTGGGCTATTTTTTTCAAATTTAAAATGGAAAAAACTATAAACATCACCTATATCTTTTTGTTAATTGTAGAATGGATATTAATGTGAGTTTTCCAAACACTAAAATAAAAACTACAGTACAATCATTAATTAGTTGCCTTAAATGTTTAAAATAAACAAAAGAAAATTTAGTTGAATCTCTTGCAAAAAAAAAACAACTGATCAACTTCCGTTTTGTACAAAAAAGTTTTACAACATTAGACTCTGTTCTTGAGGACACAAAATAACCCAACTCCAAAAAAGTAACATGCGCCAGAAGCTACAAAAGAAAGAAGAAAGAGGAAACCATTCTCTTGAGGACAAAATCACAAGAGATGTTTCCTAAATTAACAGAAAAAAAGAGATCCCTACCTCATTGTTTTTTTCATGTCTGAAACTATGAAATGCTGACCAAAAAATAGTCTTTCTTCTGCTTCTTACTTATCTGGTTTTTGATGAAAAAAAGCTAAGTAAGCTCAGAATCTGAAACATGACCAGTATGTTTTCTACGTAGTCCTGGGCTTAGTGGACTCATTGGACTCAAAGGCAATCGATTATCCTTCCTCGCTTTAATGCTTCTTCCAAATGGACTCAACGGTGAAGGTTTTGGCGTTGACCTTGCTTTTACCGGTGAAGTCCCTGTGGATCTCAACTTTGGTGAACCTGCATTAATCATTTTCAACAAAAAATGTTATGAATCTATCAACCAACTTAAATCTTGTCATTGTACAGAGTTGAAGTAAAGAGAGAAACATGTGAATAAACAAACCTAAGCTTGGACTTTTCCTGAGCTTAACCAATTCACCACTCTTTAAAGCGGAGACCTTTTTGATAGGAGCTTCTGAGTATACTGATCTTGTATCCGAATATTCAGACGTTGCATCCAAATTCAAAGACTTTGTATCTCTTGTTACCGTGGCATTAGGTGGATCTTCAACCACTGAAACGCTTTCTGATTCGCCTGCCTCTGAGTCACCTACGCCTTCTTTCAGGTTTGGATTCAGCTTCTCTCTTTCCGAAATCCGGTATGAGTATATCTGGAAAGGTATTTGAGTCACGGACGCTGTGTGAGACCCTGAGTCACCTGGAAACTTTCTCAAGAACCTCGCTTCTAAGTCCCAACAATCAACTAATGGAGTCTGCATCTGAGGATGACCCTGATCAGGATTCACAACCAAGAACTTCTTGATGTAACGTAGAATCCGGCAAATGGAAGAGAAGTTAGGTCTCTGGCTCGGATCTGAGTGCCAACACCGTTTTATCAGACCAACGAGATACTTCGGTGAAGGGAAAGGGAAGAGAGGTCTCTCTCCCATCCGTATGTTATAAGCCATTGGTTCACCTTGAAGATGACTATCTTCAAATGGGACTTTCCCTGTTATAAGCTCAAAACACACCATTGCAAAGCTGTAAACATCAGCTTTGTGCGTCATCTTTGATTTCGGAGCTGTTGTTGTTGTTGTTGTTGTTGTACCTTGTTCCATCTCTGCTAATACCTCAGGTGCATACCAGATTACAGGATCAGGAGACGTAGTGCTAGGTTTCGAAGAAGACCTAGAAGATTGACCTTTGACAGAAGATAAACCAAAACCAGATATCTTGGCGTGGAAGTAACCTTCTGTGTGACTCCTCTCTTTCAAAAGAATGTTCATTGGGTTTAAATCTCCATGAAAGATATCATTCCCATGGAGATACTCCATCCCTCTTGCGATCTGCAACATGATATCAATCACTACAGAGACAGAGAAGAGATATCTTCTTCTCGGTCCGCAATTCTCCTTCATGTAGCTCTGAAGATCTTTGTTCATAAGCTCCATAACCAAGAAACACTCTTTCCTTTCTTCATCATAGAATCCACACAAGTACTGAAGTATATTCGAATGACAAAGTGATAAAAGAGATGAGATCTCAGAGCTCAACGGCTCAAGATCGCTGAAGAAATGCCTCACTGCAAAGCTATCACCTAACCATTGAATCTCCTTGTACTGTCCATCTCCACCTAACCTTCTTCTCACCTGATAATCCTTTGACCCAACAAGTATCGAGCTCGGAAACAGCTTCCCGTTAAACTGCTCTAACCCGGTCAGTTTCTTGAGAAGCAAGTCAGCTAGACGCTTCTCTGTCTTTCCGATCTCATCGCTATCCGATTTCCTCTTCTCTTGCAACGCCTCCACAAGATTCCATCTGTCTTCTCTCCATGAATTCTCAAACCGGAGGCAAATATCTTTCGGGACAAGATACTGTTTCCCAAACCTCCATTGGAACAGCTTTGGATCGTTCCATTCTCTATCATACTTTCTTGAGAAGACCACTCTTCTTCTCTCCATCTCAGACGGGTCAAGACCTGAGATCTCACCGGCAGATTCAATAGCTTCGACAACCGCAGGGAAGTAACAGAACAAGTTGTGTATATGAAACTCAACACAGTCTTTGTTCTGATGAAGATTGATTACTTTGCCCCACCAGTCACTATTGTCCATGCAATGCTTAACGTATAACTCTCCTTCTTTAAATACTCTGTAAAGCTCTCTTAAGGGTTGTTCAAGGGCTCTCCATTTAGTGTGCTTCTCTTCAAGCTTTAGGTTCTGTCTGATTTCTTCAGCGACGGTGGTGAATGCTAAGCTGAAGATGTCTAACAATAAACAACATTGTCTTCGGTTGATTAATATGTCGTCTTGTAATACCATTAGTGCGTTTAGACTTCCTAAAACCTCGCCGATTTGTCTGAATTGTTCCATTGACAAAATCCTCAAACCAACAAAACTAATCCAGTAGGCTTGAGATTTACAAATGCTGGAAGAATAAGAGAAAATCAGAAAAGAGATCAAATTGCAATTACGTTACGCGTTTATACACGGTAGATATGATCAAAATGAGACCAAAGAACATTCAGATTGATAAAGGAGAAGCAAACATTTTACCAAAAAAAAGAGAAGCAAACATTAGGGTTTGCGAGGCCAAACCTGAAATGAAGATCCTTTTATTGTTTCAAGGACCGATCAATCGAGCATACAAAATCACATTTCATACACGAACCGAAACAGAGCAATTCTCCGACTTGATCACCAAATTACAATATTTGATCTGATCAGATCATCCAAAAACAATATCAAATTGGAAACTCGGAGTCAAAAGAAGGGAAATGAAAGCGGCCGTTCAGGAATTGATCGGACCAATACAAAAGCTCCAAAGGAGAAACAGAGGGCGACAGAAGAAAAGACAAGGCTCAAGAGGAATCCAGGGGAAGCGAAAATATTTCCCCTTTTTGTATTCTTCTGGGTTGCTAAGAAAATCCCTAATAATTATTTTTTTTCTCTGTAACGGTTTCAGAGAAAATGAAGAAAAGAAATTGCAGGAAAATATTGGAAATGATGTTATTCGGCTGCAGGTTGATTTGGTTTGTGTTTGATCGTTGAAAACATGTCCGAATTCTGTGGAGTCCATATGTATGATCTGTTCCCGCGAGTTTCCTTATAAAATATTGCATATAGTATTCATGTTGTGGCCTTCACGTTGCTAATATACCCACACGTCCCAAAATGTTATTTGGAAATGATCAACTATTGACTTATATATGGGTCGTCGACGACTATGAGGAAGTTTCGTGTCCATTAATATACAAAGCCTAGACTAAGTCAACCGATCAGCATTCATCTTTTATCTTCTTCTGTTTACGCGTTTTTGTGTCGATTAGTCTTTTCTCCCAAATCATTGCAATTAGTCTGTACTCAATACGCCTGTAATGGCTTCTTCTGCGTTGACTTGCTCAAGAAGATACCATGTCTTCCCTAGCTTCCACGGCCCAGATGTTCGTACAAGATTTCTCAGTCATTTACACAAACATTTTGAAAGCAAAGGGATCACGACGTTCAAAGATCAAGGGATCGAGAGAGGCCAGAGGATCGGGCCTGAGCTCGTACAAGCAATTAGACAATCGAGGGTCTCCATTGTTGTGCTCTCCAAGAATTACGCTTCTTCAAGCTGGTGCTTAGATGAGCTGGTGGAAATCTTGAAGTGCCAAAAAGATGGAGGCCAGATTGTGATGACGATTTTTTATGACGTTGACCCGTCCCATGTTCGGAAACAGAGCGATGATTTCGGTATCGCTTTTAAGAAAACTTGTCAAGGGAAGACGGAGATGGAGAAGCTGAGATGGAGCCAAGCTCTGACTTATGTTGCAGAGATAGCTGGAGAACATTCTATTAAATGGTTTGTCGTCATTTTCTTTCGGTTCAGTGAATTATATTGCTTTGATCTTTCTTAATCATTGCTTCAACTTCTTTTACTAGGGATGATGAAGCCAGGATGGTCGAAAAGATTGCCATGAATGTTTCCGATAGACTGAATGTTACAGTCTCAAGGGATTTTGAGGGGATGGTGGGGATGGAAGCTCACTTGAGGAAATTGGACTCTTTGTTACAGCTTGGGAATTGCGATCAAGTGAAGATGATTGGAGTTTGGGGTCCTGCGGGAATCGGTAAGACCACCATTGCTAGAGCTTTATTCAGCCAACTCTCTAGCCATTTCCCACTTAGTTGTTTTTTGGGGAACCTCAAAGGAAGTTGTAGGAGCATAATGGGTGTTGATGACTATGATATGAAGTTGTGTTTGCAAAGCCAATTTTTGTCCAAGATTCTGAACCAACCAAATATGAAGATACTTAATCTAGGTGCAGTACAAGAATGGCTGCAAGACCAAAGGGTGCTTATAGTTCTTGATGATGTGGATGATTTACAACAATTAAAGGTATTGGCTAAGGAGCATTCTTGGTTCGGAAATGGAAGTCGGATCATCGTTACCACAGAAGATTTTAAGATTTTGAAGGCACATAAGATTAACGACGTCTACCATGTGGATTTTCCATCCGAAGAAGAAGCTCTTAAGATCTTATGTCTATCTGCTTTCGAGCAGAGTTCTGTACAAGATGGCTTTGAAGAACTTGCAAAGAAAGTAGCGATGCTTTGCGGAAATCTCCCACTAGGCCTTTGTGTTGTAGGTTCATCTTTGCTTGGAGAGACGAAAGCCGAGTGGGAGCTTCAGTTGTCAGGGCTTGAAACTAACCTTGATAGGAAAATTGAGGATGTATTAAGAGTGGGATATGACAAATTGTTGATGACACATCAATCCATCTTTCTCCACATAGCTTGCTTTTTCAATAATGAGGATGTTGATCATGTGACATCAATGCTCGTTGACAGTAACTTGGATGTCAGAAATGGGTTAAAGATCCTAGCCGAAAAGGCTCTCGTGCATACATCCACTGATGGGAAGATAGTGATGCATTATCTACTCCAAAAATTGGGTAGGCAGTTAGTTTTACAACAGTCTAACGAGCCGGGGAAACGTCAGTTCTTAGTAGAAGCTCAAGATATCATGCATGTGCTCGCAAATGGAACAGTAAGTTGTTACGTAGAGTATTTGTTCCTCCATAGTCTATACATCTTGCCTTTTGTGACAAGAGATTCATTAATCTATTTTGGATGCATGCCAGGGTACTGAATCTGTTTTAGGCATATCTTTTGATGTGTCCAAGAACCGAGAGTTGTCTATAAGTCGGAGAGCCTTTGAAGAAATGCGCAATCTCCAATTTTTAAGAGTTTACATGGGTGATTCCAGTGAAAATGTTAGCTTGTGCACAGCAGAGGGCATGGAGTTTGTACCTCGTCTAGAAGACATGGAGTTTCTACCTCGTCTAAGGCTGCTACATTGGAGTTCATACCCAGGAATAAGTCTTCCTCCAACATTTCGGCCAGAATCTCTCATCGAGCTCCACATGCCATCAAGCAAACTTGAGAAGCTATGGAAAGGAATCCAGGTATGGCATTTGATATCCCTTTTAAAATATGTTTCTAATAATTCAACCTTGTAATCTGTTGTGGTGTTTGACATGCAGCCCCTTGTAAATCTGAAGAAGTTAAATCTCAACTTCTCTTTCGAGTTGAAAGAGATACCAAACCTTTCGAGAGCTACTAATCTGGAGACACTGGCATTTATCCAATGCACGTCTTTGGTGAAGTTTCCTTCCTCTATTATGAATCTAGACAGACTAAAAACGGTGAGGATGTGGGGTTGCAATAAGCTACAAGTCACCGACGGGAGGTTTTATAAGAAATATTCCTCACGGATGAGTAGTTTCCCAGATATTACTAGGAACATAGATAATTTCTGGGACGGGGGTCCACCATTTGTTGTTCGTCGGTTTCCTCCCAAAAGGCTTGATGTAGCTGGCAGAGACTTCAAGAGATTACCTCATGTTCCGGAACATGTTAGGAAGCTACAAGACCTAAGCAGTAGTCATATAGAGAGGATTCCCGCTCAAACTCTTGCCAGTCCATCAATTGTTAGTCGTCGGAGTCATCACCAAAGGCTTGATATAGCTGGCAGAGAACTCACGAGATTAACACATGTTCCGGAAAGGGTAACGAGGCTAGACCTAAGCGGTAGTGGTATAGAGAGGATTCCAGATTACATCAGCGGTCTCCATCGGCTACAAACACTTATCATCGAAAACTGTAGGAAACTCATTTCAGTGGAGCATCTCCCCAGCTCCCTCAAGTCCCTGCATGCAAACAATTGTGCTTCTCTTGAGAGGGTCGAATTCTCAATGTTTTCACAGGATTCAGATTCAGTAAGGGAACTCATGCTCCGTAACTGTTTGAGACTGGACGAACAAGTAACAAGAGTAATCATAAATCGTAGGTTTGCCAAATATGTATGCTTACCAGGTGAACAAGTCCCCTCGGAGTTCACTCACAAAGCTACAGCAAACTCTATAACCGTCTCACCAGGGGATGCTTCCTCAAGATTTAAGGCTTGCATCTTACTTTCACCAATCAAGGACAACGCACTTCTTCATGTCAACTGTTGTCTGAAAAGCAAAGAAGGTGTCCTCATTAACCAAGTCAGCTGTTTGGCATACAATTCAGGCCACTCTCCTCAACTTCGAACGCAGCATCTCTTTATACTTAGCGGTGATCTGTCACTGTCACGCCAACAAAACAAAACCCCTCAAGTGGATGTGGATACCAGCGAGTTTCTGTTTGAATTCACCTGCACAGATAACCACAAGATTGTTGAGTGTGGTGTACAAATCTTCAAGGAGGAAGTTAAGAAACGTAACACTGAATGGCCCATTTTGAAACCCGGAGACAAGACAACCGACCACATAGATGACTACGGTAATGATGATGATGGAGTCTGTGAACCTGTGGGCAACATCAGCTGCCAAAGAGAGAAAGCCGAAGCTGTGGAAAGCACCAAACACACAGATTGTTGGAGTTTCATTGTAAAGGTTTTTTTGTTCTTTATTATATTTTTCTTATTTTTGTCCTTTGAATGCTTGGTCTTGGGAAGAAGATGAAGACGAAGAAGAATACAGAAGCTCCATTCTGATTTCTAAATTTCTTAACTATTTCTGCTACAATCTATGCCAAATTCATAATTGTCATTTGATAAATGGTTTATCGAAAAGGACTCAAATCATATTTACAACCTATCAATAGTTTGAAAGTCCAGCCAAAGCACTAATTAAGCAAATGAATGTTGATTGCAGTCTTGGAATCACCTAACTGGATGCAATTAACTTAACGATATTATTTACAAAAATCCGTCCCTTCCACAACAATGACATTGACGACATGTACCATGCCTTAATAAAGTTATTGACTTATATTATGGGTCGTCGACGACTATGAGGAAGTTTCGTATGATCGTATCCAACAAAGATCAAAGAATTAGTCAACCAATCAGCATTCAGATCTCTTTCAAGTTTCTCTTATCTTTACACATTATTTTTTGTCTTGTCCGAAATCATTTTTGGAGTTTAGTCTTGATGGCTTCTTCTTCTTCTGCGTTGACTTGCTCAAGAAGATACCATGTCTTTCCAAGCTTCCACGGTCCAGATGTCCGTAGTAAATTCCTCAGTCATTTACATTACTACTTTGCAAGAAAAGGAATCACAGTGTTCAAAGATGAGGAGATCGAGAGAGGCCAGACGATCGGACCTAAGCTCGTACAAGCAATTAGAGAATCGAGGGTCTCCATCGTTGTGCTTTCGGAGAAGTACGCTTCTTCCAGCTGGTGCTTAGATGAACTGGTTGAAATCTTGAGGTGCAAGGAAGCTTTGGGGCAGATAGTGATGACTCTCTTTTACGACGTTGATCCGTCCCATGTTCGGAAACAGAGCGGTGATTTCGGATGCGCATTCGAGAAAACTTGTCATGGGAAGACAGACAAGGACAAGCAGAGATGGAGCAAAGCTCTGACTTATGTCGCAAAAATAGCCGGAGAACACTCTCTGAATTGGTCTGTCGTTTTCTTAATGAATCTATCCACCAACATGATTTTGTGAGCAAAATGATTCATCAAATTGTCATTCATCAACGTGATTCTGTTTGTTTAATTTGTTAGGGGTGATGAAGGGGAGATGATTAAAAAGATTGCCGCAGATGTTTCCAAGAAACTGAATCTCACGCTCTCGAGAGATTTTGAGGGGATGGTTGGAATGGAAGCTCACTTGAGGGAACTAGAAACTTTGTTATGCCTCGAGCATGATGATGAAGTGAAGATGATTGGAATTTGGGGTCCTGCGGGAATCGGTAAGACTACGATTGCTAGAGCTCTGTTCAGCCAACTCTCTAGCCATTTTCTACTTAGTTGTTTTATGGGGAACCTCAAGGGAAGTTGTAAGAGCATAATGGGAGTGGATGACTATGATTCCAAGTTGTGTTTGCAAAGTCAACTTCTTTGTAAGATCTTGAAGCATAAGGATATGAGGGTACACCATTTACGTTCAATAAAAGAATGGCTGCAAGATCAAAAGGTGCTCATCATTCTTGATGATGTTGATGACATAGAGAAACTAGAGGCCTTGGCTAAAGAGCCTTCTTGGTTTGGCTCCGGAAGTCGGATCATCGTTACCACACAAGACAACAAGATTCTCAAGGCACATGGAATTTTAGATATCTACCATGTGGATTTTCCATCCGAAGAAGAAGCTCTTGAGATCTTCTGTCTATCTGCTTTCAAACAAACTTCTCCACACGATGGTTTTGAAGAGCTTGCAAAGAAAGTAGCCAAGCTCTGCGATAATCTCCCGTTAGGCCTCTGTGTTGTGGGTTCATCTTTGCGTGGTGAGACCAAAGTCGAGTGGGGGCTTCAATCACATGAGCTTGAAACTAGCCTTGATAGAAAAATTGAGGACGTGTTAAGAGTGGGATATGACAAATTGTCAAAGAAACATCAATCCGTCTTTCTCCACATTGCATGCTTCTTCAACAATGAGGATGTTGACCATGTCACATCCATGCTCGCTGACAGTAACTTGGATATCAGGAATGGGTTGAAGATCTTAGCCAGCAAATCTCTCCTACATATATCTACAGATGGGAAGATAGAGATGCACTATCTACTCAAAAAGTTGGGTAGACAAGAAGTTATTGAACAGTCTCATGAGCCAGGGAAACGTCAGTTTTTAGTAGAAGCTCAAGATATTTTTAATGTACTTGCCAATGAAACAGTAAGTTGTTCACATTCTCTAGAGAAATTGCTTATTATGGTAACAATTTCATTCTCATCAATCTTAATCTTATTCTGGATACATGTTAGGGCACTGGATCTGTCTTAGGTATATCGTTTGATATGTCTAAGACCGGCGACTTGGTTATAAGGGGAAGAGCGTTTGAAAGAATGTGTAATCTCCAGTTCTTAAGAGTTTTCATGGGACATTCTCATTCAAATGCAAATGTTAGGTTAAGCACAACAGAGGACATGAAACATCTACCTCGTCTAAGGTTGCTACGGTGGGATTCATACCCAGGAGCACTTTTTCCTCCAACATTTCGAACAGAATGTCTCATCGAGCTCCGTATGGCATCAAGCAAGCTCGAGAAGCTCTGGGGAGGAATCCAGGTTGGTACTTGATGATTCTGAGTCTGTATCCAGTGATTCAACCTGAACATGATGTTTCACATTATGTTTTGTTTGACACATGCAGCCCCTAGCAAACCTCAAGAAGGTGAATTTGAACTTTTCTTACAAGTTGAAAGAGATCCCAAACCTGTCGAAAGCTACTAATCTCGAGACAATGACACTTGTCCAATGCACAAGCTTGGTGGAGTTTCCCTCGTATATTCTGGATCTTCCCAACCTGGAAACGTTAAGAATGTGGGGCTGCAAAGAGTTGCGAGTTGTTCCATTGAACATCAACTCTGCATCTCCTGCGGAATCCATAACGAGTTATTGCTCAGGATTAAGAAATTTTCCAGATATATCTACCAACATCAAGAATCTCTATGAAGGAAGAGTGGAGATAAAAAAATTTCGTGAAATGAAATTTTATTGTGAACCTTGGAGTAGGGATGTAGGTGGCAGAGACCACAAGAGAAGAAGTTTAAGGGAACTAAACCTAAGCAACAGATATATAGAGAAGATTCCGTCTTACGTTAGATATAGCCGCCAGCTGCATACCCTCATCATCAAAAACTGTGGAAAACTCGTGTCAGTGGAGGGTCTTCCCCCTTCGCTCAGGTACCTTCATGTAGACAGTTGTGTGTCACTTGAGAGAGTGACACTCCCCAGAGTTTTCCAAGATCCAATCAAAGAATTGATATTCCACAACTGTTTGAAGCTGGATGCAGAATCAAGAAGAGCAATCATACATCATAAGGTTGCCAGGTATGTATGCTTACCCGGTGATAAGTTCCCTGCAGAGTTCACTCACAAAGATACAGGAAACTCCATAATCATCCCTTGGGAGACTTTCTTCTCAGAGTCCTCGAGATTTAAGGCTTGCCTCCTGCTTTCGCCAATCAATGATACTGATTACGAGCAGCTTCATATAACTTGTTATCAAAGAAGCCACGGAGATGTCCTGTTCAACAAAATCAGTTATTTACATGTGCTTTCAGACGAGCCGCCTCTGATTCTCACGGAACATGTGTTTATATTTCGTGGTGGCTTGATTGGTCGACAGAAGAGATGCTCAGAAGGGGATGAGAGTATGAGCGAGATTCTGTTTGAATTCCACTGCTGGAGCATGTACAAGATTATTGCATGCGGTGTAAGGATCTTGAGGGATGAAGATGAGAATCGTATCACTGAAATGGACGACTTTAGTAGTGGAAGCAACAGCAGCGATAACAAAGATGTTGATGATGATGATGAGGGAGCCTATGAAAGCAGAAGCAGAAGCTGTTGGAGTTGGCTTATGAAACTCTGTTGGTAAATACAAACGCAGAAGCAACACTAGTTACTATGTATTCGTGAATCCAAACACATCATCTTCTTCAAATCTCAGTGCTACCTAATTTCGCAGTCAATCTCTTGAGACAAACACTGCCCCTAGTGAGCATATGTGACTCATACCAGATTAGCCTCAAACAAGCTCCATTGGGTCTGGATTCGTCCTGTTGAATGTTGATTGAACCAAAATCCTCAGAAGCCACTCGCCGTTATGGATGTATGGCTGCATTTGCACTGAACACGACATCTCAATTCTCGGTTTCAGTAAATCCTAGACAAGTTCCAATCATCAGCCTTGTCAATAAATATACCACAGAGCACATGCTTCGACAATCCATATACCATATATCAACCACGACCGGCATTTGGGTTCGAGCTGAGAGAACATCTTGGAGCGCCACGAACAATCAAAGTCTGGTTATTTGCCTGCAGATTTTTTATTCTGGACACCAGAATCGCTAAATCAGAAGCAACCGATATCATATCAGTAAGAGCTGCTCCAATGTTCATGTGAGATTTATGCATGCCCAATGTACCTGCTTCAATTTCATCAGGACCTCGCTAAATTTCAAGTGATTTACAGATGAAGATCAAAATTGAACTGAAACTGAAAAAGTCGACTCCGGTGGCTGATTGCGGAGGAGAAAAATGAAAAAGCCTTTCGATTTTTATATGAGGCCCAAAAGTTTTATCAAGCCCAAATCTCAAAGCGACTCAATTTACCAGTTTGATTTTTTCTAACGGCGAGAAAGAGAAATTTTACGGGGAAAAGGGCGGTGATGCGCGATTCATGTACGGTTGAGAAAAGAGAGTGAAGAGCTACAAAATGGGAGAGTGAAGACGATAACATAGAAAACGAAGAAGAACACCGATGGCTACTCCGTGGTACTTTGTCGCACTACTTCTCACCATTCTTACGAGCTCTCAGGTGCCAATTTCCAGCCCTAGATCTCCGAATCCTCTTCTTCTTCTTCTTCTTCTTCTTCTTTTGTTGTTCTTTGTGTCTAATTATGATTGAATCTTTGCCAATTTCATACGCTTTCCAGATTCATTTCCGATTGTTCCTTCTTCCCCTGAAATTTTTGAATCTATAGTTGAGTTATCGGTGGTGGTATTGTCGCTCTATCGGTTAGAGTGTGATAATGCTATTTCCACGATTTCGAGCAATGCAATGAATGGAAATGATACTCCAATTCGTGAGATGTGATATTTCAGTGAATTCTGGTGTAAATTGCGAATGCTTGATTGTTTCTCTGTGGAATCAGAACCCATTTCAGTCTATTGTTGCTCGTGTTTTTGTGTTCATTTTGCCTGATGATTGGTTGATTGATGGATCTATATCGCTGAAGAAGTAGAGTGAGAATTAGTGGTCAGAAATTCCAAGTTAGTAGTCGATACAAGTGAAGAGCATCAGCTTTATGTTATGGGTGAAGGTTTACGATAGAAATTGTTCGCTGAATAGATTCGAAATGAGGAATAGGTTGATGAAATATGTTTTCCTTCTCTCACTGTCTAAAACTTTATGCCTCAGGGGATTTTAACAACTCTTTCTCAAAGCGATGGAGGATATAAGTATGATTATGCGACTGTCCCATTTCTTGCCGAAGTTTTCAAGGTATTTTTTTGTGTGTTTAATCTACTTATGATCATCCCATTTTAGTTTTACCCGCTAAATAAGCTTAATGACTGCTACTGAAGTTTCTGCATTGCTTATTATAGCTGCTGAGTTTATTTTTGTTAACTTCTTCTGCAGCTGATCATTTCTGGTTTATTTCTGTGGAGAGAGATGCGAACATCTCCCTCAGCAACTGCAAGGATTACTAAGGATTGGAAGAGCGTGCGCTTATTTGTTATTCCTTCTCTTATATACCTGATCCATAACAATGTGCAATTCGCTACATTGACTTATGTGGACACATCCACTTATCAGATTATGGGTAATCTCAAGATTGTCACCACTGGCATTCTCTTTAGGTACCTGCTTCGTTTTTATTTTTATTATCTTTTCGCTGAAGAAGAAATAAGGGCAACAATGATTTGTAATCTTATTGTCGTTGTAGGTTATTCCTGAAGAGGAAACTATCAAACCTTCAGTGGATGGCAATTGGTCTTTTAGCTGTTGGAACAACTACCAGCCAGGTGATACATATTACACATTGAATTGCGCTTGGAAAATGATCTGTATAGGCTTAGAACCTTATGTTGCTGAAAACTGTCTTCATCTTTAGCAGTTAGCAGCACACTCTGGTAATTCAAAATGATTTCAACTATTCAATATTTCTTGTCCTTGTTTCAGGTGAAGGGATGCGGAGAAGCTTCATGTGATTCGCTATTCACAGCACCAATACAAGGGTATCTGTTGGGCATCCTCTCAGCTGGCTTGTCCGCACTAGCCGGAATCTACACAGAGTTTCTGATGAAGAGAAACAACGACAGCTTATACTGGCAAAACTTGCAGTTGTATACGTAGGTATCCCATCAAGCTTTCTCATGCCATTAGTATTAGTTGTCACACTGCTTATTCAACTTAGAAGCTCTTCGTTAGGCAACGGTATTCATATTCGGTTCAGTCATCATATTCATTCTTTCTTTCTTTACTTGTCAGGTTTGGTTCACTTTTCAACGTTGCTCGACTTATAGCAGATGATTTCAGACTCGGGTTTGAAAAGGGTTATTGGTGGCAACGTATCTTTGATGGGTATAGCCTCACTACTTGGATGGTGGTTCTGAATCTAGGATCCACCGGCTTACTCGTCTCGTGGCTAATGAAGTATGCAGACAATATCGTCAAGGTAAAAGATTAAAACTTGTTCTCCATAACAAGTCAAAAACAAAAACCTGTTGTTAAACAACTCGCATCAACATTTTCTTCTTTTAGGTTTATTCGACATCAATGGCGATGCTGCTTACTATGGTTGCATCCATATACCTCTTCAGTTTCAAACCGACAGTGCAGGTTCGAATATAGCTATTTGTGTTTACTTACCCACTTTCCCTCTCGTATCCGTATTTGCCTCATTCGTCTTCTTTGCCCTGAATCAAACAAACTTTCTGCAGCTTTTCTTGGGTATTATCATATGCATCATGTCCCTCCATATGTACTTTGCGCCTCCACACACGCTCGTGGACTTGCCCGTGACTAACGAAGCGAATCCCAAGACCTTAAAGCAAGTTCTCGTGGAAGATAAGACAGATTCTTGATTCAATTGGACGAGAACAGCTACTTAGTTAGTACTACAAAAAAGTCTCATCTCATCTATGTAGAAAAGCATTTGCTAGTAAATTGAACACAGTGATCTTTGTTCTAGCTTTACCTTCCTTTAGAATCAGAAGCTTGCTTATGACTTCTTTTGAAGCAATGAACTATTTTTACACGTACTGATATTCTTTTCCTTGTAAATGTACATGGAGGTGCCCAAAACCAAAAGTAGTAAATTCGACTGTACCAGATCAATTGTGTGTTTATTTCCTATAAGTCTATAACCAATTCGGTTGGGTATTTTATACTAGTTGGTTCGGGTTTAGTTTATTGAAGCTATTAGGCTTTGTTCCGGTTAAGCAAACCAAATGGTACGCTCGTGAAATTGATTCTTACCGATGACAAGTGAAATTGTAACGAGTTTAATTGATTGGTAATTTCAAACGTTATTTTGCATTTGTTTGGCGATTAAACTTATGATTGGTAGTGTGCAGTAGAAAATGATGATACATATTTTATTTTAGCAGACTTATCTTTGTTAGTTGTCACGAGTGCATGTCAATCATTCTTACAAACGGTTGATTATCCAAAATAAACACAAATTCGTATATTTGCGATCAAAACTTATTGTGACAACGAGTGTCCCACAAGTCAGCCCACTGGCTCTCGTAATTAACTACACATGGACGAAAGTGAAATGCAAAGCCAAATGCCAAATCCGTAAGGATAGGGCACTTGTAAACATTAAAATGAACGTCGAGTAGTCGTCGCATGCATGCAACTAGAAAGATTTCGATGTTTCCAAAGAATCAATATTAATGGGTCCATCTTCCTTCATTTATATCCTTATTTGTCCCCTACGAAAATTCCGGAACAAACTCAGATTCCTTCATTTAATCAGTACAATTTTTTTTTTTCATTTTATCGTCACACTACGAAATTATGAGCTTCTCTTTTTGAACAAGCCTGATAATATAAACACTGATAATTTAAATCGTGGATTAACCATGTTCTCAACTTTTAAGCATAAACTTTCGTTTTAGAAAACTGATTTTCCTTTCTTTCTCATCACCAAGTTGTGTTCAACACTTAAATTCGATCGCAGTCTCAGTGTCTCACAGTTACAAAGAACAACAACAACAACAAAAAGCATTCAATTCGCTTCTGTTATGTGATAACGAAAACTAGCAAAATTCAACAAAAGCCAATTAATGAGCTGAGAGATAGAACTATCCACACAAAATAGTTATCTCGATGCATTTAATATGCGAAGTGATATTATTGTCATAGATGAAGAATCAATTCGTCATAGCAAGCAGCGCCTCCAAAATTTGTTTTTTAGTTTTAAGCAGCCTCCGGTTTTGAATTTGTAACAATCGAGAACTAACTATAAATCAAATGTATATACAAACAAAAGTGTGTTGGTTTAGATGTTCACTGCTTCATCTTAAATATCTTTAAGCAATTCAGTCTCTGATTATTGACAAATCGATCTCATGTGACCAAATATTCGCCCAAATAAAAATCCGCGATGATGATAGACTTCGTCGCTTTAACCAACACAATTGTGTATGATATGAGCCATGGGATTTTACTCATTATAGTAGTACTCATTATATTAGTACTCCATTTTCAAAAATAAAATTTGTTTTTGTTTTTTTTTTACGTAAATGAAATGAGATTAAAACGTTTTGCAAGAAGTTTGAAATTTCTTTCGCGTTTGATGTAGTCGAGGTCGACGACGATCGAGACAAATTAAACAAACAAAGGACAAAAAAAAACTAAATACTATAATAAAATGATAGTAGCAAATAAAACAAAAGAAAAATTCAAAATCTAGTACGTGCGTGCTTCTACATGATCCCACGAAGTTCTTCACCTCATCCACAAGTTTTCCCTATATAAACACAACTCCCATTTCCACCACATAATAAGAAACCTCAAAACCCTATTAAAATCTCTAAAGCCCTAGTTTTCTTATCAAAATAATTAACTCTTCTTTTATATAAAAATGGGACTCAAATTCAGCCACGATCATTCGAATTCAGCTGTCCACGACAACGATCATCATCAAGACTGTGAAGATCAGAAGATCAAGACGAAGATCAGTGAAGAGACGTGTCAAAATCGATCGAGCAGTTTCACGATTCCACTTCATTATCCAAAGTATACGAAGAGTGATTATGAGAAAATGCCAGAGTGGCAGTTGGATCAGCTTCTGAGACAGTATGGCTTGCCGGTCATTGGAGACTCAAACGAGAAGAGAAAGTTTGCCATCGGAGCTTTTCTCTGGTCCGCGGAGAACGAGCACTAGATGTAATATATCGTCTGTCGTCGTTTCATACGGTACTATTTATAAATAAAAAATAGCTGGTGAAAGAGTGAAATATACAAAATATATTTGCATGTGTGTGTCTATACATATATGTATGTATGTATCAGTATTATACTGTACATGTATGTGTTTTACTATATGAAAAATAAATAAAGATATGTATGTAATGTATTATGTATATATGGATCGTGTGCTCCTCTACTCTACATGTATGTTACCTCACGCGGACGGCATTTGTAACCATTAATACTGTCTGACATGATTTTGGTTCATAAACAATTAAACATAACCGATATCACCATTACCATCGATGGATTCGACAGTTACAAATAACGATATTAGAGATCTCAAAGCCGCGTTGACAAAACAATATTTTGGCTAGCAAACTCTATTTAAGTGATGGATATTCTTGGAAAACAAACAATTTGGCCATCACACCCGAACATCAACCAAAAATCAAATTCATGACTGAAACCAACCGCTAAAATCAAGAATTGGTTTTCAAGATAATTTTCAGAAAAACATATATCGCTACAAATTGTTGTTATCACTACAATACGCTGTTGTTGTTGTCTTGTTGACGACTACAAAACAAACTTTATTTAGTGGCTGGTCATTATCGTTAATCCTCATTACCATCGAGTAGACAACTAGACATGACGATAGTTTAAGAAAGCGCTATATCCGATGTACATACCTTTTATCATTGTAAGATGTACATTAGTACATAACTTTTATGTTTGTTCGAAACTAAAATTGTCAAAAATTATATGGATACTGTAGCTTCGTGACAATGCCTTTTTCTAT
The DNA here is from genome assembly GCA_902728155.2 of Microthlaspi erraticum. NCBI lineage: Eukaryota > Viridiplantae > Streptophyta > Magnoliopsida > Brassicales > Brassicaceae > Microthlaspi > Microthlaspi erraticum. Next base: position 59,185 of record CACVBM020001067.1, read on the forward strand.
GATTCTTAATAAATTTCCGTGATCAGAATAAGGATTAGTTTCATCAATGACACAGCTTTCGATGAAAAATGAAATATTTTGCCAAAATATATCTCTACCAACACTTGTATTAGGTTTGGGCCATTTTGGAAGTGGACTTAATTGGGCTACAATTGACATATGAGGCCAACCTATTATAGCCCAATATTAATCATATGCGTATGTGTTTAATCAATCCTTTTCTTTTTCTTCCCTCTTTCCCCAAATCCAGAAACCCCAGAGAGAACGAAAAAGCAAACCTCATGGCCTCCGGCAGAGATTCCGACCGTACCTTAGGGTACATGACCCGTAAGGATACCGAAGTGAAGCTTCCTCGGCCGACGCGGGTCAAGAACAAGACTCCGGCGCCGGTTCAAATCACCGCCGAGCAGATTCTAAGAGAAGCTCGGGAGAGGCAAGAGGCTGAGATCCGGCCGCCTAAGCAGAAAATCACTGATTCGACTGAGCTCTCCGACTACAGACTCCGACGTCGGAAGGAGTTCGAGGACAAGATCCGCCGCGCGAGATGGAACATCCAAGTGTGGGTCAAGTACGCGCAGTGGGAAGAGTCGCAGAAGGACTACGCTCGTGCTCGGAGCGTGTGGGAACGAGCCATTGAAGGCGATTACCGGAACCATACGCTATGGCTAAAGTACGCCGAGTTCGAGATGAAGAACAAGTTCGTAAACAGCGCCAGGAACGTTTGGGATCGAGGCGTCACGCTTCTCCCTCGAATCGACCAGCTCTGGTACAAGTACATTCACATGGAGGAGATACTTGGGAACATCGCCGGAGCCAGACAGATATTCGAGCGGTGGATGAATTTCTCACCGGATCAACAAGGTTGGCTCTCCTTTATCAAATTCGAGCTCAGGTATAACGAAATCGAGCGTGCGAGATCGATCTACGAGAGATTTGTTCTTTGCCATCCGAAAGTCTCTGCTTACATTCGATATGCGAAGTTCGAGATGAAAGGCGGTGAAGTTGCTCGTGCGAGGAACGTGTACGAACGTGCCACCGAGAAGCTTGCTGATGATGAGGAATCTGAGATTCTCTTTGTGGCGTTTGCTGAATTTGAAGAACGATGCAAGGAAGTAGAGCGGGCTAGGCTTATCTACAAGTTTGCTCTTGACCATATTCCTAAAGGAAGAGCTGAGGATTTGTATAAGAAGTTTGTGGCTTTTGAGAAACAGTACGGTGATAAGGAAGGGATCGAGGACGCCATTGTTGGGAAGAGGAGGTTTCAGTATGAAGATGAAGTGAGGAAGAACCCTTTGAACTATGATTCGTGGTTCGATTACGTTAGGTTAGAAGAGTCTGTAGGGAACAAAGATAGGATTAGAGAAACCTATGAGAGGGCTATCGCTAATGTTCCACCCGCTGAAGAGAAACGATACTGGCAACGATATATCTATCTTTGGTGAGTGTTTTCTTTATCATATCCTTTACAGATTTTGATAGTAATGCTTTTGGCTTCTTATTGTTGATCATGGTTAGGTTTAGTTTCCTTTAACTGAACTTTGTGTTAGGTTGAGATTAGTCTTATCATCATCTATGTGGAGCATTTAGCGCATTATTGTTGCATTCTGTGGAACACTATTTTTGTATATCCTTTATGGCTCTGCGGGTTTACTCAAACACTGACACTGATGTGACTGATTGCTGTAGGATTAATTATGCATTGTATGAAGAGATTGAAACTGAAGATGTGGAGCGTACACGAGATGTATACAGGTATGCTTACCCAATTTGAAACTTTTATTCACTTCCTTTCTGTTTCACATGTCAGTCATTGGGAATTTAGACTGACTGTATGTATTTGCCTTACCGAATGTTACAGAGAATGCCTGAAGCTTATCCCACACAACAAATTTTCTTTTGCCAAAATATGGTTGCTCGCTGCACAGTTTGAGATCAGGCAGTTGAATCTAACGGGTGCACGTCAGATATTAGGAAATGCGATTGGAAAAGCTCCGAAAGATAAGGTAAGCCTTAACGGTTTATCTGGAAACACTGTTTACTATATTTCTCATTGCTCATGTTTTGCTTACTTTGATTTTCGTTCATACAAAAACAGATATTCAAGAAATACATTGAGATCGAACTCCAGTTGGCAAACATGGATAGATGTAGAAAGTTATACGAGCGGTATCTGGAATGGTCTCCAGAGAATTGCTATGCTTGGAGCAAGTTTGCTGAACTAGAGATATCCCTTGCTGAAACCGAAAGAGCTAGAGCTATTTTCGAACTGGCTATATCTCAGCCTGCTCTTGACATGCCTGAGCTGCTATGGAAGGTAAATATTTTCACTCTAATGCATCCAAAGAAGTGAAGATTCTCTCTCAAACTTTTGAATTGAACCGATTGGATAATTAAATCTCTATGTATTATTTGTGGCAGGCATACATTGATTTTGAGATATCAGAAGGGGAATTAGAGAGGACACGAGCTTTGTACGAGCGACTCTTGGACAGAACAAAGCACTACAAGGTTTGGGTTAGTTTTGCAAAATTTGAAGCCTCTGCTGTAGAAGGAGTCGAGGAAGATGGTGACAAAGAAGAAGAAGAAGTTATTGAGCGCAAAAAAGAATGCATCAGACGCGCCAGAGGTAACTTCAAATCTACATGTTACTTTGAGTTTTTGATGATTCCTTGCGACATGGTTTAACTAACTGTTTCCTTTTTTACTCTATCATCATTCTTCAATTCAGCGATATTTGATAGAGCCAACACATACTACAAGGATTCCACTCCAGAGCTCAAAGATGAGCGAACAACGCTCTTGGAGGACTGGCTCAACATGGAGACGAGCTTTGGCGAGCTCGGTGATGTCAGCGACGTTCAATCGAAACTCCCGAAGAAGCTCAAGAAGAGAAAGCCGATCAGTAGAGAAGACGGCTCAACAGAGTACGTTTTGCATATATCTATGTATCATTTCTCGATTTGTTTATCTTTCAAATGTGGAGAATTGAATGCTAAAGCTTAATGTGCAAACTTGTGTTTGAATCTTTTGACAGGTACGAAGAATACATTGATTATTTGTTCCCTGAAGAATCGCAGACAACGAACCTCAAGATTCTTGAAGCTGCTCAAAGATGGAAGAAGCAGAAGCTTGCTGCTTCTGAGGAGGATTCCTATTAAAAGTTGTTGTTTTTGAGTTGTATCAAAACTGTGAGCTGTTTTGTATTCTTACTTTTAGAGTTTTATGTACATCGTCACTCAATACTTTGTTGTCCAAGCAAAACATCAATCTGATTAATTTTTGTTTGGTTTTGGCTCGAATTTCCGGTGTAGACTACACAGGACTATAATTATACTGTTGCTTGCAATTGTTGGGGTTTGTTATGGAATGTTATGGAATGTTGAAACCGAAGCTTGTTGAAGGGATAAATGCTTCCTCATCAATCAAAAGTGTGACTAATGCGTCTAAATTGGTGAACATAATGTACAGTCAACAGTTACTGTGTCGGAATCTAGTGAAATGCGATTAAAACAAGGTAAATTGGCGGCGACTTGGAGCTCAAGCCATAGCTGTATATGCCACGTGGCAGGATTGAAGCTAATCACACGTCCTTTTGGCAAAATATCGAGACGAGAAATTGGAATTGGCCATACAATTCATCATTGTGTTTGGTTATGTCCGTAATTATAACCAAACTTGAATGGCATTTTCAGATAACAAGTAGTGCCAAATTTTGAATTCTCTCGTAAAAGCAAAAACAAACCTTCTAATTATTTTTAAAACATTGAAAAGTTAATTGCACCACAACCTCTCGTTTTATCTGACTATGATCCCATAATTCGCTACTCTTTCTCTACCAATAGTCGGAGATCTTCCTCGTTTTTCAAGTTTCTCTGCCGGACAGAGAAACAAAATCCAATCCAGATTTTTCCGGTAAAGATCTCCAACACCTCCTCCAATTTAGGGTCAGTTTTTTCTTATTGAATCTCCTGAGAAAATGCAGGAAAATATTATGGTAAGTTGTGTGGTATGAAATCAAAAACAATGGTGGAACGTGGAGCCTAGTTGTGTGGGAAACGAAATCGACATGAATATTTAATTAATCGCCACCTTCAGTGTGGGCCTTGGCTTGGTTTTGATGACAACAACGTTCGTTTAATTTTCATCCTCTTGAAAAAACACAAAAATTCCGATTTATTCAAGTCATTTTCGTTTTTTCTAATTTCTCATGTATATGTATATATATTTCCTCTGTGACCCTAAGGATTCGTGATGCTCAAGGAAGTTGCATCTTCTTATCCCTAATGATAGTGTTAATTGGAAAGTTTCTGTGGTAAAAGTAAAAGTAATTGGTGAAGATTGCTAGAGTTTCTTCTAATTTGTTCTCAAATCTCCGTCCATTAAGAATGCATGTTTTTGTTTGCTTGCATGTGAAGTAAATAGATTGCTACTCGTTTGCTTTTATGCAATGAGTTGAATTTGATTAATTTTGTTTTCTCAGAGCTTTTGATGCTTCTCTTTCTGTGATTAAGCTCCTGCATGCATTTTTAATCACAAAGGACAAAACATGTTGCAAATGGAGGAGGCGAAAGCAGGTAATTAGAATTGTTTTAAATTAATTAATGCTCATTGGTTTAACATTTGTGAGGCAATCTCTTTTACTCTTAGTTCTGTTTAATTACATTTTCAGAAGTGGAGAAGAAAGTTTCCACACTTTACAAGTTTATACAAAACAAGAACAAGATCCCAAAGGTTATAAAGAAGGAGCTTGTTGGGATCGTCAACGATCTTCACGAGCAATACCAATTGCTCTACTCTGTGTTTGATCATGATTTGGAGATTGGTGGAAGAAATGATCATTCAGGTAATGCTTCTTCGTCGAGTTCTAGTTCGGATTTGGATTACTATTCTTCAGAGGAAACAGAGATCACATCGGGTAATGTTAGCGAGATCACATCGGATTATTCGGCGATGCTCAGAAAGATACAAGAGACAGAGTTAACAAATGAAGATTTAAAGAGACAGGTGAGTAGTCTGAGACAAGAAACGTGTTACCTACGCGACCAAAACGTGGAGTTGGCGGGAGAAATCGGAGGTAAAAGAAACGAGGACAGAGCACATTTCAAGGGCTTGAATCTGATGATAACAAATGGTGAAGTTGCATTGTTGCGTAACCAGAAGAATGAGTTATCATTGGAGCTGGAGAAGAAAACCAGTGAAGTTTCAGAGACACAGAAGAGACTGAAGCGTATGGAGCAAGTAACAGAGGAACGGGCTAAAATTGTTGAGGAAAAAGAAGCTTTGTTGAACAAAGTAGAGAAACTTGAAGTGGGAAGAAACAAGTTTAATGAGGAGATGAAGAGTAAGATCACTGAGATTGATCGTCTTAAGGAAGAGAATCAAAAGCTTCATACAAGAATTGCAGAGCTAGATTCACTACAGAAGCAGCGAGAGATGAAAAACATTAAAGTGAAGGAACAAGAAGACGTCATTCACCGGTAAGAAGTAAACAAGATTTTTGCTATCTAATTATTAAGGTGATTTTTGTTGTTACCATTGAGTTTGGTTGAGTGCAGGCTATCAGTGGAGATCAAGGATCAGAAGAAACTTGTGAAAGAACAGAAAGTCGCCATTGACAAGTTCTCAGAGGATCAAAAGGTGATGAAACGTTGGTCATTCGGTTCGACGTTGAATACAAATCTTCTTGAGAAGAAAATGGAAGAATTAGCTGACGATTATCGGATGAAAATGGAAGATCACCTCCGGATACTCTACAGGAGGATCCATGTAGCCGAGCAAATACACTTGGAGAGCAAGAACAAGCACACATTAGACAACACACACAAAAACAGAGGAGATTTCAATGTCTCTGAAACCCAATTCAAGAAGATGAAAGAAATGGTGGAACAAGGGCTTGCTGGATCAGAAATGGTGCTAAAGAAGCTGGAAGAAGGCGAAGAGTTAACGAGCCGAGTCAGCAGATTAGGTCAAGAAATAGATTCGGCGAGGAAATGGGTGCAGGAGAAGAAGAGCAAGATGAAGCATGAGGTTGAAACACTGGAAGCGAAACTAGAATGCAGAGAAGCACAAGAAACTCTGCTCAAGGAGAAGCTATCGAAACTAGAAGCGAAGCTTGCAGAGGAAGGAGCAGGGAAGCTGAGCCTAGAAAAGGCTATGAGAAGAATCAAAAAGCTTGAGATTCATGTGAAGGAGAGAGATGTTGAATTGTTGAGCTTAGGAGAAGAGAAGAGAGAAGCCATAAGACAACTATGTGTTTTGGTTGATTATCAACGTTGTCGATATGAGGATCTCAAAGCTTCCATTTTTAAGGTTGCTCTTCAAGCCTAAACCAACTTCACTACTACAGTACTACTTCTTGTTTGGTCATATTTTAATTGTTCCTTTGTTGGTGTAAACTTGTAAATATTACTTTGCGAGATTTGAGTTTAATTCCATGGATGTAAATGCATATATTGTAAATAACATATTATAATTATATTCAACTATGTTTTAGTAGTAGATTTTTTTTTTTTGAACAGCAAAGACTTTCATTAAATAAAACCAACTAAATCCACCGGGATAAAGGGGAAATTAAACGACAATTAACAGATTTTGCAATTGAATCGGCTATGGCGTTTTCCGATCTGGGAATGTAGCTGAACGAAATAGAGGAGAACATGAAGGCAAGAGCATGTATGTCGAAGAGAAGACTATAGATCTCCTTGAGCTGCTCTTGCGTATTCAAAGCTCGGATCAGATCCTGAGCGTCCGATTTGAGGTGGAGGTGGGAGAAGCCGTTCTCCAAAGCGTGATTGAGAGCCGAGCGAATCACTAGAGCTTCAATCATCAGGGGCGATGATACAAGTCGTTCGGAGGCCTGTCCTCAAGCCATTTCTGTCCCGTCGTTGGCGACGAAGATCCATCTTGAACCACCGAAACCGGTGTCTTTGTTCCATGCCCCATCTGTAAAACAGGTAATAGAAATTTCCTGATTCGAGTCACTGTTTATGGGAATTGGTCTTATTACCAAGGGTTTTCGTTGTAGCTGTGCGATTTGTCATTCCTTTGCGTCCCTGATCGTTTTAAGTATTGTTTCTTCAGGTTTGAAGAGTCGCTCTTCGAAGATTAGGGTGTTTCTTGTTTTTTAGATGGACCAACATCCATGGAAAGAGAGGTCCCAATCCTGCGCCAACAGGGGGAAGGCAGATCCAGCTTTTGGATGAGGATAGAGTTGCCGAGAAGGTGTGGATCTGGTTTGTACTTATGGTTGCAGAGAACGGAGCTAACTCCCAAACTGCTACCGCATAAGGACAATGGAGGAAAAGGTGCTCTGTTGTCTCCAGCTCTCCGCAATGGATACAGTAAGCAGAGTCTAAAATTCCTCGGCTGAGGAGATTCCCGCCTACAGGTAAAGCCTCTTGCAAACCCTTCTACAGAAACATTTTCATTTTTGGGGAGAACTAGTAGAATTAACATCCGAAGCTTCTAGATAAGTTTTTAGATTATAGTTTACGATGCTTTTAATGGATCAGAATCTCGAATTTTTCTATTGTGGTTTCACACGTTTGGCTACTATGAACGTTTTTTATAGTAAGAATACTCAACTCATCCATAGGTTATGAAAGATTAATTGAGGATTAGAGGTCTGAAATCTCATGGCTAAAAAAGACAGAAAATATTAAAAATAAATTTTCTTGTATTAATATTAATGAATCAAAACTTGAGGACATGGCTGGATGCTAGCTGATGCCATGCAAAACTCTGTTTATAGAAATAAATCACAAAGAAACTCAAGATTAAGAGAGACAAAATTAAAATTAAAATCGTGAACCAATAATAAAATTTATAGTATAAATAAATCCAGAATCCTATGGAAACATGCAGTCTTAAATTTAGGATTAGGTAAATAAATCAGTCTTCTTAATTGTTTTCCTATAAATATCATCTGCAAATCTGTATAAGAAAAAATAGATATCATCTGAAAATTGAGGCATATTTCTTTCTTAAACGACCAGAAAAAAAGGCGGGAAACGAGCCACAAGTCATTACGGCATTAGACATGCCAAAAACAAACAAAAAGACAATTCATCTAAATTCTAATAATTAAAAGGGTAAAAGCGTAAATAAACCTCTTAGATGATTACAACAGTCAAATGATATTTTGATAAATTTGACCGCGTCGACGAGAAATTGAAGAGCAAAGAAAGAGCATTAGTGGCAAAAACGTAATAATCTGATAAAGAGAGGAGCGTTTGTGGAAGACGATTTTCCGAAAAGATTCTCATTCGTCTCCACAAAAGCAAAAAAACAAATTTCTGCTCAGAACTGTTCTCTTTTCTTCTCTTCTCTCCCTTAAGTCCAAAACCAAATCACCTTTTTTTTCTTCTTCCTCTTCAATCTCTCTCTCTCTCTCTCTCTCTCTCTTCCCTCGCTCTCTATTTCAATTTCGTAATCCTATCATCTTTGAAAACACAGAGAGAAAGAGAGAGAGACCTGTCGAGAATTTCTCCTCATCTCTTTTTCTTTTTTTTTGTTTTGTGTCTCTACAAGTTTCCTCGTTATTTATTGAATCAACGGAGCTCCCGTATTCAGGTAAAATTCTCGGTTACAAACGGACTCTAAATTACTTGGTAGCTTCGATTTCTCCGCGTGGTTAGATTATTGATTTGAAGTAGCTTTTATTTACGCTATGGTTGCTTAGTGTTAGATCAGTGGATCATGAATAGAAACGTCGGATGGTTAATTTATTAGGTAGCTATTTTGGGTCGCTGTTGCGTTTTACTGGGAAAGTTACAAGTTACTGATTCTCTAGTTCATTTATTTTTTCGAATTGTTTTATGTCTAGTTGGGGATTTGATCATTTACATCTGACTATTTTCAGATAATTGATTCGATTATGGTTAATTTTGTTCCGTTGTTTCAATATAGTAGTGATAAGGTTTTTATAAGGTAAAGCAAGGTCATGAGCTTCATTTTCCAAGTTTCTTTGTTCGTCTTCAAGGTTTTGGCGATTGGGTTTTTGTTTTGTGTGACACACTTAACTATACACATAGATTTTGTGATCGGATTTTATTATGTTGTTCCTCTCATGAGAATTTGATGCTTAGATATAACTGATTTCATTTCCTTTAGATTTTACGATCAAATAATTTTTACCTTCCCTCAACTGCTCTGAATCATTTTTACCTTCACTCAAATCATTTTTATATGAATCTTTTTCTCTTATCTATACAGGCAAGAACCATTAAATCAATTGTGGATTGGATATTCCGTGGAGCTTAAAGAAAGTTTGAGATAAAAGGTAAGAAAAACCAGAAACTCCTTACTGTTTTACTAGTAGTAAATTTCATGGAAAAAAATGCTTTTTTCAGTAATATGGGATGATGGGATCGAGATTGTTTTAGTTGAAACCTGAAACTGTATTATTTAAAGGTAACATAAGAACAAAAAGTAACAACTCACATTTTCTGAGATATGAATATGATAGCTGTCTTTTATTGTTCTAGAGGTATGTGCTTTCTCTGGTGCTTTTCCAAAATTGCTGAGGTGGCTCCACATGAGATTTTTTGTCTAGCCAATACCATGAGATTCCCTAATTAGACCCGGCACTTATAATAGGACTAGCGTTAATCCAAGACCTAAATTCTAATTAAGTTTCATTCAGTTTTGTAACTTCTGTATAAGTAACTTCATCTATCACTTAGTAAGAAAGGTACTCTCAACGATGCAAGGCTTTGGATCTATGATCTATCTATGTTCTTTGCGGGACCCATTTTCTGAATTATTGTCTGTATAGTGTTTACCTTGTCAGAGTTCTATTATTATATTCTCTTTCTGTTGAATACCAACATGCTAACCTATGATCTGGATTCTGTAAAAGCCAAATTATTATTAGTTTACTAATTTGTTGGTATTATATAGTTTTACGAGCATGAATGTGAAAAGGATGGTACCTCTTTTCTAATTAAATATTGGCGTTTAATATGAACAAGTTTAGTTTTGCTAGTCTTAACGATTCTTCTGATGTGTCTCTCTGTGAATTGTGCAAAGTCAGATCGTGTGTAGTGGAGGTTCTCAGGTGAATATTTGGTCGTAGAAGTAATCGGAGAAACCGAAGAAAAAATTATGAAAAAGCATCGGTTTAGAGAGACCTTGAAGTCTTTCTTTGAGCCTCATTTTGATCATGAGAAAGGTGAAATGCTTAAAGGATCAAAATCTGGTAATTTTTCCTACACTCCACTACTAAGTTGTGTTTCACATGTTCAATGAAACTCATAGCTCTTTGTTTAATAACCGCTTACATGAAAAGTACTCTCACCGTCTGATGCAGAGATAGATGAAAAGGTGAAGAAAATCTTGGGAATGGTTGAGAGTGGACACATCGACGACGATGAATCTAAGAGACAAGTGGTTTCAGAGTTAGTGAATGAATTCTACAGCGAGTACCAGTCTCTGTATCGTCAGTACGATGATCTAACAGGAGAGATCAGGAAAAAGGTCCACGGGAAAGGAGAAACCTCTTCGTCATCGAGCTCAGACTCAGATTCTGACCATTCTTCAAAGAGGAAGACTAAGAGAAATGGACAAGTACAGAAAGATGTAGAGTCAGTAACAGATGGCTTGAAGCAACAAATCGAAGCTGCGAATCTTGAAATTGCTGAATTAAACAGGAAGTTGACGACGAGTATTGAAGAAAAAGAAGCAGTAGATTCTGAGCTTGAAGCAGCTTTGACGAAGTTAAAAGAATCAGAAGATATCATCAACAATCTGAAACTTGAAACTGAGAAGTTGGAAGGCGAAAAGACAACAGCTCTGAGTGATAGCAGAGAAGTACATCAGAAACTGGAAGTTGCTGGCAAAACAGAAACTGATCTGTATCAGAAGTTAGAAGATATAAAAAAAGAGAGAGATGAACTGCAAACTGAAAGAGACGATTATATCAGAAGATGTCAAGAAGCTGAAAAAGTTGCAGAAGATTGGAAAACAACGAGTGATCAGCTCAAAGATGAAGTTTCTAATTTCAAGCAGCAGCTAGAAGCATCAGAGCAACGAGTTTCGGATCTGACCCGCAGAATGAATAGCGCAGAGGAAGAGAACAAATCTCTATCTTTGCAAGTTTCAGAGATTTCAGGTGAGATCCAACAGGCACAGAACACTATACAAGAACTCACTTCTGAACTGGGAGAGGTGAAAGAAAAGTACAAAGGAAAAGAGAGTGAGCATTCTAGTCTGGTGGAGTTACATGAGACCCATGTAACAGAATCATCTAGTCACGTGAAAGAATTAGAAGCACTGGTGGAATCATCAGAGAAATTGGTTGCAGATTTGAACCAAAGCCTGAATAATGCAGAGGAAGAGAAAAAACTGCTATCTCAGAAAGTGTCAGAGATCTCCAGTGAGATTCAACAGGCGCAGAACACCATACAAAAACTCACGTCTGAATGTGAACAGTTGAAAGAGAGCCACAGTGTGAAAGAGAGAGAGTTTACTGGTTTGAGGGACACCCACGAGACTCATCAGAGAGAATCATCCACCCGAACGAGTGAATTAGAAGCTCAACTGGAATCCTCAGAAAAGCAGGTCTCAGATTTGAGTGCGAGTCTGAAGGCTGCAGAGGAAGCAAACAAAGCTATCTCCTCGAAGAATGTGGAAACCCTGGACAAGCTTGAACAGGCGCAGAACACTATACAGGAACTCATGGGTGAATTGGGGGAGTTGAAAGACCGACACAAAGAGAAAGAGAGTGAGATTTCTAGTTTGGTGGAGGTACATGAGTCACATCAGAGAGATTCAACAAGTCGATTGAAAGACTTAGAAGCGCAAGTGGAATCATCAGAGAAATTGGTTGCAGATTTGAACCAAAATCTGAACAATGCAGAGGAAGAGAAGAAACTGCTATCTCAGAAAGTATCAGAAGTCTCCAGTGAGATTCAACAGGCGCAGAACACCATACAAGAACTCGTGGCTGAGTCTGAACATTGGAAAGAGAGCCACAGTGTGAAAGAGAGAGAGTTTTCTGGTTTGAGGGACACCCACGAGACTCATCAGAGAGAATCATCCACTCGAATGAGTGATTTAGAAGCTCAACTGAAATCATCAGAAGAGCGGGTCTCAGATTTGAGTGCGAGTCTGAATGCTGCAGAGGAAGAAAGTAAGTCCGTGTCCTCGAAGATCTTGGAAACTACAGACGAGCTCAAACAGGCGCAGAACAAGATACAAGAACTAATGGCGGAATTGGCAGAGTCGAAAGATTTACACATACAGAAAGAGAGTGAGCTTTCTAGTTTGGTGGAGGTACACGAGTCACATAAGAGAGATTCATCGAGTCAGGTGAAAGAATTAGAAGCGCAGGTGGAATCAGGAGAGCAACGGGTTAAAGATTTGAACCAGAGGCTAAACAGTGCAGAGGAAGAGAATAAAGTGTTGTCTCAGCGAATTTCAGAAATGTCGAATGAGATCAAGCAGGCAGAGAACACCATACAAGAACTCATGTCTGAGTCTGGACAGTTAAAAGAGAGCCACAGTGAGAAAGACAAGGAACTTTTCAGTTTGAGGGATATCCATGAGACTCATCAGAGAGAATCATCCACTCATTTAAAAGATTTAGAAGAGCAACTGAAGTCATCTGAACAACGGGCTTCGGAGTTAAGCGAGAGTCTGAAGATTGCAGAGGAAGAAAACAAAACCATGTCCACTAAAATCTCAGATACTTCAGGCGAGCTCAAAAGGTTACAGATCACGTTGCAGGAACTCACAGCTGAGTCAAGCAAACTTAAAGAGCAGCTCACTGAGAAAGAAGGCGAACTTTTACTTTTGACAGAGAAGGAAAGCAACTCACAGGTGCAAATAAAAGAACTAGAAGCAACAGTAGCGACCCTTGAGCTGGAACTACAGTCTGTTCGTGCCCATACAATAGATCTTGAGACAGATATTGCAAGCAAAACCACTGAAGTTGAGAAATTGGAAGCTCAAAACACAGAAATGGTTGCTAGAATCTCCGAACTTGAGAAGAAAATGGACGAGAGAGGAACTGAACTCTCTGTTTTAACCCAAAAACTAGAGGATAAAGAGAAGGAATCATCGTCCACAATTGAGAGCTTGACAGCTGAGATTGATGGCCTACGAGCAGAACTAGATTCAATGTCTGCTCACAAGGATGAGTTGGAGAAAGTAATAGTTAACAAAGGCGATGAAGCTTCAATGCAGGTTAAAGGTTTAGCGGATGAGATCGATGGTCTGAGCCAACAAGTGGCCTCACTTGAGAGCCAGAAAGCAGAACTCGAGATTCAACTTGAGAAGAAGTCTGAGGAGATCTCTGAATATATGAGTCAGGTTACAAATCTAAAAGAGGAGATCATAAACAAGGCCAAAGATCTTGAGAATATTGCAGAAGAAAGAAATGGTTTATCTGAGAAGATCAATGGCCTTGAAGTTGAGCTAGAGACTCTACAGAAACAGAGAAGTGAGCTTGATGAGGAGCTGAGAACTAAAACAGAAGATAACGTTCAACTGCGTGATAAAATCAGCCAAGCCTCCGCTGAAACAATGACCTTGACAGAACGGATCAACAATCTGCAGCATGAGCTTGATTCTCTACAGTCGCAGAAGAGTGAAACTGAAGCAGAGCTTGATAGAGAGAAGCAAGAGAAATCAGAATTGTCCAGTCAGATCACTGATTTCCAGAGAGCATCGGTGGAGCAAGAAGCTGCTTACAATACACTGAGAGAGGAACACAAACAGATCAACGAACTGCTCAAAGAACGTGAGGAAACACTCAATAAGCTAACAGATGACCATAAAGAAGCTCAAAGACTGTTGGAGGAGACAGGTAAGGAAGTAACATCCAGAGACTCTGCAATTGCTGTATTTGAAGAGACGATGGAGAGTTTACGTAACGAGCTGGAAATGAAAGGAGAGGAGATCGAAACTCTCATGGAGAAGATCAGTAACATTGAGGTTAAGCTACGATTATCGAATCAGAAACTGAGAGTAACTGAACAGGTTCTTACGGAGAAAGAAGAAGCTTTCAGGAGAGAAGAAGCTAAGCACTTGGAGGAGCAAGCATTGCTTGAGAAAAGTCTCACAGTGACACACGAGACTTATCGAGGTATGATCAAAGAGATAGCAGATAAAGTGAACATAACACTAGATGGGTTTCAATCAATGTCGGAAAAACTCACGGAGAAGCAAGGGAAGTACGAGAAAACAGTAATGGAGGCGTCGAAAATACTGTGGACAGCGACGAATTGGGTGATAGAGAGGAATCACGAGAAGGAGAAGATGGAGAAAGAGATGGAGAGGAAAGAGGAGGAAATAAAAAAGCTTGGAGAAAAAGCAAGTGAAGATGAAAAGGAGAAGGAGACGATGAAAGAGACTCTGATGGGACTTGGAGAAGAGAAAAGAGAAGCGATAAGGCAACTATGTGTTTGGATCGATCATCACAGAGGTCGCTGTGAATATCTTGAGGAGATTTTGTCTAAGACAGTTGTAGCTCGAGGAGGCCAAAGACAGTCACAGCGAGCCTAAGACCTCGTGCCATCATCAGATTCGGTACGGTACGGTACGTTGCTTTTCTTTCCGGACCTCACATCAATGCAAAACAATCTATATATGGTTCTTAGTTTGGGTTTTGGTCCATCAAGAAGAAGTTGGATTTACGAAAATTTTCTGGTTGAGAGTTTTTTTGGTTGGGTACATTTTGTGTATTTGTAATGGTGCAATTTTTTGCATTTTTTATTTGGTTGTGTAATTTTTGTTTTCAAGTGGAATTAGTGGGAATAAAGGGAGTCACAGAAATGAATTTGGTATTTTATTTTTTTGGGGCTGTGATTGTATAGAACGATTAAATGTTGTTGGTATAGTGTATTTGACTATTTGTTATCGACTTCGTGAGAATTTATCATACTTTATGCACATCGCTTAGAATATTTCAGATCAGTTTTTTAAGGTCCAAATCGTCATCAAGAAGGTAAGTAAAGATTATCTTATTAGAAAGTAAATAAAAACGCATATTTGCAGTATCCGATGCTAATTGGAATATTTATAGCACTCCAATCACATTATACATGGAAACTAGTAGACGTGGTGAATAACGACTGATTAACCTTGTAACCCTTAAGTACTCTGCATCCACTATGCAAGAACCAATCAATTTTCGAAACACCTCCAACTTGCGAATCCATGATGTGACGTTTGCAGATTTTTAAACATATCTCTTCTTTTTTGTGAGTGTGTTCATAGTTACTACCAAACATTTGTTTATCCTTTGCATAAGTCATTGTATCAGATTACATCTCTAATGTGAACACTGAAATCGTACTTTAGATCGCAGTCGCTTCTTCACTTATTTTTTTGTTTCCTGCGTTTTGATAGCACAAGTCAACCAGACGGGGGATGTTACATTAATATATTTTCTTCCATAGCAGAAGAAGGAATTAGTAGATATATTAAGTACAACTGTATTTTTTACATATAATTAAAATTTCAATATCTGATACATAGATATATTAAACTTAAGCATTAGATCTTTTTCACATCAGGACATGGAAAAAGATTTTCCATTGACAACAAAAAAATGAAAATAATTAAGAAAGATAAGTACAGTACATGGAAAAGGATTTTGATATATTTTTATGATTTTATCACATCCGAGAAAAGGGGGAAATGCATATTATGACTTCTTTCCCCCACAATGACAGGTTGGTTCGTTTCTTTAAAGAACCAACGTAATGAAACATTATAGCAACAACAAACTCTCACCAGCTAACATGCACCACCTCCTCCACGTTGCTCTTCATCATCGTTCCAGAGAATCATCATCACTTTCTTAATTCCACAATCTTCTCTTCCACCTAAAATCCTTATCCTCCACCGATAACCAATCACCAATGACGGATCCTCCGAAATCCGATCTTTTTCCTTCAACCCGACTAGATTCCGACGCTGGAGCACTCTTCGTCCTCCAGGCAAAAGGTAAGTAACTATACCAATCTATAATTACGATTAAACTTCTCCTAAAACCATATATATATAATATATAGATGATAATCTGATACTGGATAATTCAGGCGAGTGGTGGCACGCCGGATTTCACCTGACGACGGCGATTGTGGGACCAACAATATTGACATTACCGTACGCTTTCAGGGGATTGGGATGGTGGTTAGGGTTTGTGTGCTTGACGACGATGGGACTCGTCACTTTCTACGCTTACTACCTCATGTCGAAGGTTCTCGATCACTGTGAAAAATCCGGCCGCCGTCACATCCGATTCCGGGAACTCGCCGCCGATGTTCTCGGTAATTGCAGAATCTCTGTAATATTTTATTTCTTTTTTTGGGTAATCCGAAACGGTTGGATCGAGTTTCAAATGTGGATGTTTTGACTTTTTGTTAGATTCTCTCATCATCGCACGTGCTTAACATGGTTTCGGGTTTGGTTTGGTTGGTACTGAAGCGATGTGTACCGAATTTTAGAAACCGGTCTTTGGTTCCGGGTAGAATTTCGTCAGCTTATAGATCGGTTTAGATCAGAAAGTTTGGGTTTATCGAATTCTTAACAAACTGGAACCAACGACTTTTGGTTTGAGTAGAAAAATCTAGTTGGGATTTTGTTGAAGGTGTTAGGTAGAACAAATATTATTTCGATTCAATTTAAAATATTGGTTTCTAAAGTTGACCAAAACAAAAGTATTTTATTTTTTTGTTAGGTTTGGTTCAGTTCTGTAAACTTGGGTCTATCTGATTTAATAATAGTACAATCGGTTTACAGAAATACATTTGGATCAGTTTTGGTTTTGATTGAATTGATAGCCAGAATGGAATTTGTAGCTGACTGGTTCGGTTAAACCCTTGAATTATTGAAATGGGGTGGTGCAGGATCAGGATGGATGTTTTATGTTGTAATCTTCATTCAAACAGCTATCAACACTGGAATCGGTATTGGCGCCATTCTACTCGCTGGCCAATGCCTTGATGTAAACAAAAAACTTTAGTTACTTGCTTAACAAGACACTGAGAGCTGTACGGATCAAATGTTAATATCTTCCTCTAATATACAGATATTGTACTCGAGTCTTTTCCCACAAGGAACCTTGAAGCTCTATGAGTTCATTGCTATGGTCACAGCTGTGATGATCATTCTATCACAGCTCCCAAGTTTTCACTCTCTCAGACACATTAACTTCGTGTCTCTGCTTCTCAGCTTGGGCTACACTTTCCTCGTCGTTGGGGCTTGTATCAACCTAGGTACGAATATCAATATGATGATTGAATTACATCATTGCCAAAACAACCATGTTGAAAATAGACTTTGTTTTGGTGACGCAGGTTTTTCTAAAAACGCTCCTAAACGAGACTATTCTCTTGAGCATTCGGATTCAGGCAAAGTTTTCAGTGCCTTCACATCGATTTCCATCATAGCCGCTATCTTCGGAAATGGAATTTTGCCTGAAATACAGGTGAAATCAGTCGCAAAATGATTCACTCAAACATTATATAATATGTTAGGAGCTTGGGGTTTATGTGATGATTATATATATATAAATGTAGGCAACTCTTGCTCCACCAGCCACAGGGAAGATGTTGAAAGGACTAATCTTGTGTTATAGTGTCATCTTCTTCACGTTTTACTCTGCTGCAATTTCGGGGTATTGGGTCTTTGGTAACAACTCGAGCTCTAATATTCTCAAGAACCTAATGCCTGACCAAGGACCCACTCTGGCTCCTATCGTGGTCATCGGCCTAGCCGTCATCTTTGTTCTTCTTCAGCTCTTCGCCATTGGCCTCGTAAGTTTCAGCTATAGGTTACTTTACTTGGATAGCAAGTTAAGCCATCTTCAATAGATTATATATCCCACATTTTTGTTTCCTTGGCTGTTTTCTTCTCTTAGGTGTATTCTCAAGTTGCGTATGAGATAATGGAGAAGAAATCTGCGGATACGACAAAAGGGATATTCTCAAGACGTAACCTGGTGCCGCGTTTGATACTGAGAACGCTATATATGGCGTTTTGTGGGTTCATGGCGGCGATGCTACCCTTCTTTGGGGATATAAACGCTGTGGTGGGAGCGTTTGGGTTTATACCACTGGATTTCGTGCTGCCAATGCTTCTATACAACATGACCTATAAGCCGACGAAACGGAGCTTCACGTATTGGATAAACATGACCATCATGGTTGTGTTTACTTGTGCTGGACTCATGGGAGCTTTCTCCTCTGTTAGGAAACTTGTTCTCGATGCTAATAAGTTCAAGTTGTTTAGTAGCGAAGTTGTTGATTAGACACTTTTTATTTAGTAAATGATATACAAATATAATTCATATATTCATATATATAGACGCACTTTTGTGGGGTTTGTGATGTGTGTACATGTTTTTTTGGGTGAGAGTTTCGATAAAAAGAGAGGAAAGAAATTACAAGTTCAAATGGAAATATAAACATTTTGTTATGAAATTGAAGGGCTAGTTCTCTTTTGTTTGTGAAACTGAAAACGAAAATAATATCGAACTTGATCAGGTTATGTTAGCTTGTTGAGAATATGATTTGCCATTTTTGTACAAATAAATTCAAATTCTAGATTTGACTATACATTAAATCATTGAAATGAGCAGCTTAATACAGTATGTATATTAGTAGTTGTTACCAATCCACAAGGTTCTTTTCTTGACTAGAAAAATATACGTTTTGATTTTGTCAGAAAGAAAAGAAAAATTCCGATTTGAAACCATTAAGTGGAGCCACAATTGATGGGCTTTAGGCCCGATAAACGAAAGAGTAAAGAAGAGAAAAAAGCTTCAACGTTACTCGCTCTCTCTCTGCGCCGTTCTTATTCTGTGTTGACTAACGTAGAGAAACCCTAATTCCTTGGGGGATCTTCAGTGAGTTTTGGCAATGGAAGAAGTCTGTGAGGGAAAGGAATTCTCATTTCCTCGCGAGGAAGAGAATGTTCTGTCATTCTGGAAAGAAAAGGATGCCTTCAAGACCCAGCTCAAGCGAACTGAGCATCTCCCGGAATACATCTTCTACGACGGGCCTCCTTTCGCCACAGGTCTTCCTCACTACGGGCACATCCTCGCCGGCACGATTAAGGACATCGTGACTCGGTACCAGACCATGACTGGTCACCACGTCACGCGTCGCTTCGGGTGGGACTGTCATGGTCTCCCAGTCGAGAACGAGATTGACAAGAAGCTGAATATTAAGAAGAGAGAGCAGGTGCTTGAGATGGGGATCGATAAGTACAACGAGGAGTGTAGGAGCATTGTGACGCGCTATGTTGAGGAGTGGGAGAAGGTTATCACTAGGACTGGGCGTTGGATTGATTTCAGCAATGACTATAAGACCATGGATTTGCCCTTTATGGAAAGTGTTTGGTGGGTTTTTGCTCAGCTTTTTGATAAGAATCTTGTCTACAGAGGCTTCAAGGTCTGGCTTTGGCTTCCCCTGCATTTATTTATTTATTTATGTGGTTTGATTGAAATCTGGTGAATCGAATTGAGTCATCATGTTTGATTCAATGTCGTTATGTTGTTGCAGGTTATGCCGTATAGTACTGGTTGTAAGACACCTCTATCTAATTTCGAAGCGGGTCAGAACTACAAGGACGTTCCAGATCCAGAGATCATGGTGACTTTCCCAGTTATTGGCGATCAGGATAATGCTGCTTTTGTGGCATGGACTACGACTCCATGGACTCTTCCAAGCAATCTCGCTTTGTGTGTCAATGCAAAGTTTGTCTATGTGAAGGTTCGCAACAAGTACAATGGCAAAGTGTACGTGGTTGCTGAATCTCGTTTGTCAGCCCTTCCTGCTGATAAGCCCAAGGCCAACTCAGCTAATGCTGATTCCAAGAAACCGAATCCTAAAGCCAAAGGTGGTGCTAAACCTGACAGTGCTGCTGATTCTTATGAGGTTTTGGAGAAATTTGATGGAGCTTCCCTCGTTGGGAAGAAGTATGAACCATTGTTTGACTACTTTAGCGATTTCGCAAGTGAGGCCTTTCGCGTCGTAGCAGATAATTATGTAACTGATGACAGTGGTACTGGTATTGTCCATTGTGCTCCTGCCTTTGGTGAAGACGATTATCGTGTTTGTCTTGAGAACAAGATCATTAAAAAGGTTAGATTTTTGACTACATACTCTTTATCAGCCCCTCAACGTCAGACATGACTAGCAAAGTTGCTCTTTAATTTTGGGTTGGTAGCTTTAGCGGAACTCTTAGGGGTACAAGGGACTACGCACTAAACGATTTATTGTTAAGGAAGAGATCCTCATTTGTAGTTTCTTTCTCCCTTGTTTAGCCTTACAGTATCATGAAGAACCCATGCTCGTCTCTACTCTACTGATCTCCCTTAGTCTCATAATGTTAACTTGACTATATATTGTTATACTCGCTTGCAGGGTGAGAATCTAGTTGTGGCTGTTGATGACGATGGGTCGTTTACTGAGAGAATCACCCACTTCAGTGGCCGGTATGTCAAAGATGCAGACAAGGATATCATTGAAGCCGTGAAGGTGATTATTAATGCCTAATGTTTGTGACATGTCACAACGATTTGACAAGTCTATTGGAGAATCTAAGTACATTTTGGATCATTGGATTGTATTATTTTAGGCGACTTTTTTTGTTAATTATTATTTCTTGTTATTTCAGGCCAAAGGCAGGCTTGTTAAAACGGGAAGTTTCACTCACTCATATCCATTTTGCTGGCGATCAGACACTCCTCTCATATATAGAGCTGTTCCCAGTTGGTATGCTTCTTGCTTCATATGAGATTGAGCTACGATCTTAGTGCTAGTTCCACTGAATGATATAGTGAACATATTAGTTTCCCATGTTTTCATTTCCCAATTTTATATTCTTCTACCTCTAGTGTAAAGCTGACCTAAATGTCACGTAGAAATTAGCAATAATGATACGAAGATTGTTTTTTCAATTTTTTATACGTGGTTAGGACTTTGAAGTTTGTTCGTGTTTGACCTGTTAGGTTTGTGCGGGTGGAGCAGTTGAAGGAACAGTTGTTAGCAAACAATGCACAGACACACTGGGTACCTGATTACGTGAAGGTCAGTGGAAGAAAGGATCAATACTCTAAATATATTACAAGTTCTGTTGTTTTAGTTTGTTGATATCTAAACCTTCATCTTGATTGACCTGCAACTCAGGATAAACGTTTTCACAATTGGCTCGATAATGCAAGGGATTGGGCCATTAGCCGAAGTCGATTTTGGGGAACGCCTCTTCCGATATGGATCAGCGATGATGGGGAGGAAGTTGTTGTCATGGATTCCGTTGAGAAGCTTGAAAAGCTCTCTGGTGTCAAGGTCTGTTCTTTTGTTGTTTGCATTTATTTATTTTTTTCTCTTACTCTGTCTCTGTGCTGCAACAACAACTTGTCATGGCACTATAGGATATAGCTAATTTTAGAACATAAACAGCAATATATCAGCAGGTAGCTGATTGATGCTTCGGGAAAGGCTACTGTCACGATCTTGTTTCATCAATAATTAATGTGGTGGATATTTATATTTGCTACTTCAACTGTTGGATAACTCAATACTTTGTTCGATATCTTGCTGAATGGTTCCAAGTCTTCTTGATATGTTCTGTTAATTTTTGTGACATCTTATAGGGTTTTGTACTTTTCTTCTTACTGTAGGGTTATAGATGTCAAAAAGCCTGATGCTCATTTTGTTTTTCTGATGATTTATGGTGCAGGTCTTTGATTTACATCGACACCATATTGATCAAATTACAATCCCATCCAGCCGTGGACATGAGTTTGGTGTTCTCCGTCGTGTAGACGATGTAAGATGGATCCCATTCTCTTTCATTTTATCTATAATCCCTGGTTGTCTGGGGTGTTATCTCACACTTATGCTTATATTACCTTTTTCAGGTATTTGATTGTTGGTTTGAGAGTGGTTCAATGCCTTATGCGTACATCCATTATCCTTTTGAAAACAAGGAGCTTTTTGAGAAGAATTTCCCTGGTCATTTTGTGGCTGAAGGGCTTGATCAAACTCGTGGATGGTATGTTAAATCATCTCTTACTGTATCTCTGGGTTTGCTCCCTCCCTTTAATGTATTGGATGATCTGGGTCCTAACTATCCTCAGTGACAGTTCTAAATTAAGTAATGAGTCGAGGCTAATGGAAGGTGTCATTAGTAAAATATCAAATGTGATTTTAGAAGTGTATTAAAAAAAGCAATATCGTTTTTTCTGCTAAGTAGGCAATTAATAACATCTAGAGTTCTGGTTTGTATATACAGGTTTTATACTCTCATGGTGCTGTCAACTGCACTATTTGGAAAGCCAGCATTTCGAAATCTTATTTGCAATGGTCTTGTGCTTGCTGAGGATGGAAAAAAGATGTCTAAGAAATTACAGAATTATCCACCACCTTTGGAAGTCATTGATGAGTATGGAGCTGTAAGTTTTCCCATTAATCTGCTCTTATCCTGCCTGCGTTTTCAGTTTTACTTTGTGACCTTTTATCTTCTATAGCTATGAAAATCTTGCCGTCTGTGTACACCTCATCGTTTAGTGACTTCACGTGAACCTTGACAGGATGCTGTGCGATTGTACCTGATAAATTCTCCGGTTGTACGCGCTGAGCCACTACGCTTCAAGAAAGAAGGAGTACTTGGTGTTGTGAGTGCTCTTGGCTGTTGATTTTGTTGCCTGCTTGTTTGAGTAGATATATTGTTTGTCTGAACAATTTTGGTCTTTTGTGGGGGCTCACTAGGTCAAAGATGTATTCCTTCCATGGTACAATGCATATCGATTCCTTGTTCAGAATGCAAAGAGACTTGAGATTGAGGGTTCTGCACCCTTTGTTCCTACTGATCTGGCAAAATTACAGTCATCAAACGTTCTCGATCAGTGGATTCACTCAGCTACGCAGAGTCTTGTTCATTTTGTACGCCAGGAGATGGATGGATATCGCCTTTACACTGTATGCTATCTACATGTCTTTTTTAGCATGATATGATGTCTGTATCAGAAAACAAGCTATTGCTGTGACGTGGCATTAAGCACGTATTTGGTTTTCCTTTTTAGGTGGTTCCTTATCTCTTGAAGTTCCTCGACAATCTCACCAACATATATGTTAGATTCAACCGCAAGAGGTTAAAAGGCCGTACAGGAGAAGATGATTGTCACATCGCTCTTTCAACTCTATACAATGTATAGTAAATAGTTTTGGGGATCTCTTTGTTTGCATGTTGACCATTATTTGAACACTAGTAGTGACTAATGATTGTGTCTGGATTTTCAGGTTCTCCTTACTTCTTGCAAAGTGATGACCCCTTTTACACCTTTCTTCACTGAGACTTTATACCAGAATCTGCGGAAAGCTTGTAAAGGTTCTGAGGAAAGCATTCACTACTGCAGCTTCCCGGAAGCGGAAGGAACGGTAATACTCAAGTCCATATCTCTATATCCAAGGACAACATATAAATCGTCTGAAAGTTTTCTTATTTGTTTTTCTTTTTGTATTTAAACAGAGAGGGGGTAGGATTGAGCAAAGTGTTACAAGGATGATGACAATCATTGATCTTGCTCGGAACATTCGTGAGCGTCACAAGCTACCCTTGAAAACTCCTCTACAGTGAGCATTCTACTTGTTATTGTTTGGACTTGCAGCATCTGTTTTGCTAGCCTAAAACTGAACAAAAAAATTCATACATGCTTATGCTTGTTTGTATCAGGGAAATCACTGTAGTTCATCCAGATGCGGATTTCTTGAATGACATAACTGGAAGACTAAGAGAGGTATGTGGTCTTACAGGAAAATTAGTTTATCTTCTTGAAGTTTTTAATTAGATATATAAAATATCTAGAAGAAACTTTTTGAGGTCGTTACTGAGGACCGCTTGAAATCAGCAAAACATGTCTCTACAGCTTTTCTTCTCATTACATTCAAAGAACCTATACTTCAAGTTTATCCATTTGATTTTGCATTGCAGTATGTCCTGGAAGAGCTGAATGTAAGATCTCTTGTGCCGTGCAATGATACTCTGATGTATGCGTCTCTAAAAGCAGAACCAGATTTCAGGTTGGTTAAGTTTTCTTCTTGCATTTTGCTTTTAACCTGTCCTGCTCAATGTAGAATGCAATTTGACTTGTTCAATCTTATAGCGTATTGGGAAAACGACTTGGGAAGTCAATGGGGCTTGTTGCAAAAGAAGTCAAAGAAATGTCTCAGCAAGACATCTTAAGATTTGAGGAGGCTAAGGAAGTTACTTTTGCTGGACACAAGCTGGAGCAAACAGATATCAAGGTCTCTCATCCTATGCTTTTTTCTTGTGGGGTAGAATGAATAATATGCTGTAAACAGCTAAGTTCTGACACATTTCTTTGACGTGTTGTTCAGATTGTCAGGGTTTTCAAACGTCCGGACGGTTTGAAAGATACAGAGATTGATGCGAATGGAGATGGTATGAATCATAGTTGATTGCCTTTTCTAATGTCAGTTTATTGGAATCTTTGATCGGTTACCGGTGCTGTACTATTAAGGATACATATTGCTTTTGTTCATGATGCAGGTGATGTTTTGGTGATCTTGGATCTACGAGCAGATGATTCGTTGTATGAAGCAGGTGTTGCTCGTGAGGTAATTAATATATTGCTGCATGAAACCGTAGTAGATGAAACCGTAGGAATACATTTTCTTATAAGAAGTTGTATATTTTATATGTGCTCACGAGCTTCTTTCCGTGTGTGATAAATAGATCGTCAACAGGATCCAGAAATTACGGAAGAAGTCAGGCTTGGAACCAACAGACACTGTTGAAGTTTACATAGAATCAATGGACAAAGACGAATGTGCATTGCAACAAATTGTAAAATCTCAGGTAACTGCTGTTTGTTGTGATTCTCACTTGTTGTTAACTTGAGCTCTACGCATATTTCATTTTCTATGGTTGCCAATTATTACATGGTTTATAAATCAAGTAACTTGCTTGGGTCTTATAAACGCTTTTGAGCTGATCTAATTGAATCTGTGGTTTGGTTTCCTTGAAAGTCACATTGATTGAATGTTTTTAAATGAAATGCATGGTTTGAAGAGAATATCTGATCGTTTCTTCTTTTGTCGTGGGCAGGAACAATACATAAGGGACAGCATCGGTTCCTCTTTGCTTCCGTCTTCCTTAATGCCATGGCATGCTGTAAGTATTCCTCAGCAGTCATCAACACTCCTTGTGCCCCTAGGAACTTGATTGATTAATGTCTGTTGACTGATGATCGATCTGTGTCTGTTATTTTGCAGGGCGTAATAGCTGAAGAGAGTTACGAAAATGTATCAAAGTTGTCGTTTAAGATAAGTTTGGCGAGACCGGCTTTGATGTTCAACGAAGAGGCTATTCTTGGTTTATACTCAGGTGAGTCGCCCAGTTGTAATTTTCTATCATCCCTACTGGTTCATTCTCCCTCTCTCGCTCTCTAACGAATGCTTATGTATATGACGTAATGATGGTTTTCAGGAGATGCCAAGTTAGCGAGTGGGCTCCAGACATACTTGCTATCGAGGGATCAATGGAATTTGAAATCCGAATTCCAAGCAGGACATGGCAAGGTTTGTCTTGTGCCACTCACTTATATTAATAATATGCTCTGCCTTTGTATATATAACTAAGCAATTGTTTCCTCTTTTATTTCGTGTGGGCAGATAAGTGTAAGCTGCATTGAAAAGTTTCCAGCTGTGACAGTCCTTGTTGGGGAACATGTTTATCTCACAGTCGGGGAATACTTTTTGACCAAGAGGAACAACATCGCTTGAGCCTTTCTTCCATCTGCTTAATATTTGTTTCACTCACAGATGCTTACATTTAGAGTGTTTCCTTTTTATTCTTGTCAAAAAGGTTAAATATCAGTTTTGAGACTCTGCTCTACTTTTACTTCTATCTATTTGTACAATCTTTTCATATGAAAATTGATGAAATGCGAGTCCAGTGACCAAAGGTTGAAGATGTGATTCATGAAATTAGTTATCCATTTGAGGTTGACTTCCAGTAGTAGGACTCGTTCCACTAAATAAAAGTTAAAACCATTCCATCTTTGATGAGAGGATTCATTACGAGAATTCTCAACATCTTTTTTGTCATGTACTGGTGGTTTCTTTGGACAATTTTCTGCGAGTATTTACTACATTAAGATATGATTTGAGGATCTTCATCATAAATGAGAATTAAATATATGTGGGGACATTATCATGTCATGTGTTATAGTAGTATTTAATATTATGAATTTATATATCTCTAAGGTTTACGTGATAAGATTGGGAACGAGCACGAATAGTCAACAAACCCATACAAGAACGTAGCTCGTTTTGTTTTTACAAGACAATAGACACATAGGTGGTAAGAGTTAACACGTTTGTTTATTTATTTCATCTTTCGTTGTTAAATCAACTGTCGAATATTGACTCCTAATAACATGGATCAAACATTTTTACTAGATGGAACTTTATCATCTTTATATTATTAATTGAGAAGTACATTCTAATGTTTGGATACAAGAATTAGAGAAACATCTATTTGGATAGAAGAATAAATGGAAACAAAAGTTGTTTGGATATAAGAATAAGAGAAAAATCTATTTGGATAGAAGAATAAATGGAAAAAATTGTTTGGATACAAGAATAATAACTTAAAATAAACCGATGGTTTAGAAAACTTCCGTTTTCCATCTCTTAAAAATCTGCAAAAAAAAAACTTAACATAATCTAACGATAATTCCAAATCAATAGAATATGCTTTTTGGATTTTCGGGTTTTTATAGACAAGTTCGGGTTTGGGTGAAAATCTGAGACATAATTTTATAGAGATATATATAGAGATATAGAAATTGTTCGGGTTTCTTTGAAAATTTCTGTTCGGGTTAGGTTCAATTTTTTTTTCAGTTTAGGGTTTTCCGGATTTTTTAGATTTCTGGTTTTCGGGTTTAGATATATTAAAAAAATTGAGTATTTTAAAATTTTGATTAGGTATTGGGGTCGGGTTCCGGGTGAAAAAGTTTCCAGATTTTTTTTGTTCAGTCAGGGTTTTCGGGATTTTTTTGATTTCGGATTTTCATGTTTAGACCTATTAAAAAAGTTTGGGTTTTTAAATTTTTTGATTAGGGTTTTTTGTCGGGTTCGGATTTAGGGTTTAAATTTTCTACACAAAACAACAACGTCACACCGCACAAACGTGCGGGTACTCTACTAGTTATTTTTTAAAATCGCATTATAATTAATCAAATATTGATCATCTCTTTCTTGTTCTTGTTCTGTAAATAAAGAAATATATCAGACCGTGAAGCTCTTGAGGACATTCATCATTATTCACCAGTCAGTAGTCACCACCAAGCACCCACTTTTTTTGTTTCTCTCTCTCTCTCTCTCTCTCTCTCTCTCTCTCTTTCAGTGTCTATTATTTTCTCCATACATAGACATAGACTACTATATTATAGTTTATAGATATACATCCTATCAATACTTTAACAACCACCGAAAGATTAACAGTTCACATGTTTTCACTTTCCATACTTATTGTAAACAAAAAGGTTTCGGGAGATAGATTGATCTGCGTTTATTTTCTTCTGTTTGGCACGAAAATATAAGCATGGAGATTAAAGTCAAACCAAAAGCCACAGAGTCGACGATTGTAGCAGCTAAAGAGGAAGATGTGACGAACATGAAAGCGTGTGTCCTGGTTGGTCAAAAGGCAGAAGAAGAGATTAATACTAAAGGACAAGAAAGTATGAAGATCATGGAGGGTTTAAGACAAAACTCTGATGAAACGAAACAAGATGATTCTAAGAGTGACTCGGGATCCTCATCTTCATCATCATCATCACTTGAGATTATGAAGAACTTGGAAATCGGTAAGCTGCCGATCTTTTGTTCCCTTAATTTGTTGCGATGTTGATATTTTGTCTTCTTCATTTTTATTACAAACTAAGGTATTAATATACATGTAACACTTTTCTAGCTATTTTAAAAAAAAAATGAAAAACCATCTTATGTTTATTTATCAAATCTTAATATTTTTAGGGATGTTCTTCAACATATCCTAAAGTTATTCATTGATGTATTTATACTCTGTTAATTCAGTTATGCAAATATAAGTGTGTGTTTACATATACATATATAAGATGTTTTACGCGTTAACAAAATTATGGTCAAAACGCAGAAAGCACCAAAGAGAAAGAAGAGAACAAGAAAGAGAATAATAATATTTCTAACAAGAAGACGAGTTCACACGTGTGGGACTGTGGTAGCTCTCTCTACGACTCGTTTGAGCTCAACTCGTTCAAACGTCAACTCGACTCAGCCATCTCTGCTTCCTCCGCCAGAACCATGTCCATGTCTCATCTTCCCGACCGCCGTCTCCCTCCTCTCGACTCACTCTCGCCGAAGTCTTATCCTCCGCCGGCGACAACTTCTTCCTCTGTCGCCAAGAAACATTCGAACAAGATCTCTCGTTCT
The DNA here is from genome assembly GCA_902728155.2 of Microthlaspi erraticum. Classification (NCBI taxonomy): domain Eukaryota; kingdom Viridiplantae; phylum Streptophyta; class Magnoliopsida; order Brassicales; family Brassicaceae; genus Microthlaspi; species Microthlaspi erraticum. Next base: position 87,639 of record CACVBM020001067.1, read on the forward strand.
CTCCAGAGGTTCTTGAAGTCAGTGTTCAGACCAAAACAGCACCAAAGCTTGTCCTCATCAAGCACTCCTTCTTCGCCGGTCTACAAGGCGGCCGGACACCGCGGTGGCGATAAAGATAGATACTACGTCGTTTATGACAAATCGGGTTCGTTAACTACAATTCCAGAGTCAACGGAGAGGGAGGTGGGGCCCGAGATCAGCTCTCTTGTTAGGAAAACCGTGTCCGAGAGATTCCCGGCGAATCGGGTCGTTGGAATATCATGTGCATGAAAACTTATAATATTTATTTAACTCGTATATTTGATACATATTAATATTATATATAATACTAGAGAGTTTATTGTTTTGTTTATGAAAAACATTTTGGAAATGAATAATCGTGTTGGACACTTGGACGTATGCGTGGATGTAGAAGTTTAATGCATTTATGATGAAACGTACGTATCGTAACCGTTTAGTTATAGGTTGAATATGATGGATAACAATAGTTATATATGGTTATGGTTATGACTTATGAGTAAAGTAGGCGATCAAAAATAAAAAAATACGTTATCGACTTTGATATGCAATGTAGTATATCTGTATATGGTTTATGTTAGTGCAATATATCGTTTAAATATGTATTAAAAGTACATGAAAATAATACAGTTTGGACTTTGGATCATACATTTTTCAAGAGTAGAATGAGTAATAGTAGTTTAATTGCTTGCATTTAGCTAGCATGTTAGTATGATATATGTTGATGTAAACAAACATGTATGTGAGATGTGACTGAGCAGGATATGTATTTTATAGTGTTAATGTAGTTGTTACTGTTACAGTTTACGTGCTGAAGTGACGATCAAATATTAGTATATATGTATTAACATGTAACAACGAATATTTTAAAGAGTCATTTTCATGTGAGGATGAGGACGAAAAATTAGGTATGGACTCACATTATGTGCGCGCCTTTTATTTATCACGCCACCATTAATTGTTCATCTTGTTATAAATTTTCTAAACTAGTACATGCAAACTTTAAAAGTTAAAGTAAACGAATTGTTCTCTATTACAAAATTGGTGATGAGTATATATGCACGACAAGAAGTAGCCAAGTAGGCCCTCAAAGATAAGTCAATTAAATGTTTCTTAACAAATGAAAGGTAGATACATACACACCTTGGTTAGTTGGTTTTAATGCAACGTCTTCAATAAGATATAGGTGTTTTGATGAGACGAAATGTCTCCTACATAACATTGATTTCTTTGTAAACGGCCAAAATATTTAAACTAAATGATGCATCTTGTTTTGAATATACATACTACAAATATGATAAGTCAAACGATCTAGTTTGAATAACCTACGGACTATTGACCTATAGTTAATAATCGTTGGGTGTTTCTCTTTAACTTTCAGAATTTTGATTTCTTAATTCTGTTTGGTCTTGTTTAGAAACAAAGACTCAGTTGGTCAGAAATTAAGTATTTTTATACGACACCTATGTACACAATTCACATGTGTACCTTTATCTATTTATTGATGATTCATTGTCATCCATGCCGGTCTCATGGATAGTATACTGTATACCCATGTTGTTAGGAATGGACAAAAGTAACAAAACTGTCGTTGATGGAAGTATGACAAACAACTCGCGATCTTGACCTGCACCGGGTTGGTCAAGCTAAAAAGAAGCATTGAATCAATTGGATGCTGGTCTTGTACAACAGTCGCTTCAAATGTAATGCTTCGCTCGAGCTATAAGAGCTATAAGAGGTTTAAATGTAAACACTTGTGTTCATCTTCTTCAAATCCTCTTTTTTCCTTTTTCTAGTTCTTGTAAGTTTTGTCATTAAAAGTTGAGACAAGGCAATATATAAGGCATACAATATTGCAAGTAAAGCATATATTAGTTTAACAAGTTGTGAGCAATACATTTGGAGACAAAAGCAGATATTGCTTGGAGGGCGACAAGTTGAACATCATCTTGTGTTAAACCGTTTGTGTGGAGGTGTCTCTTCCCAATCTTGAAAGAGTGATCACCACCATCGATCACATGCAGCTCGGTCACAGCTTTCATTTTCTTGCAAACAGCATCGAGCTTATCCAAAGGACACATGGAATCTTTGCTACCCTTTATTTGTTTCATACAAAATCCAAAGATAGCATTAGTTAATTCCTGGTTAAAATCATGTCCCATACCCAAGACTAAGAGATATGTTTCGTGACTTGTACCTGCACAAACATGACAGGGACTCCCATTTGCAAGAGGGTCTCATCTCTTATTGCGCCTTTCATGCCCTGAAGAATTTATACATGATTCAATTCAATTGATAGTTCAATCATAGAAACGGGGAATAAGGAAATGGACTTTTAACGGCAAACAAAACCTTAAGAGGATATCCCAAACAAATGACAGCTGAAACTGTAACATCTGGATCCGCAGCTACCATGCAGCTCACTCTGCAGAAGCATAATAGGAGGAAGAAGAAGAAGAAGAAGATAAGGAAACGTAGCATGCAAAACAGAACAAGGGTATAAGATGAAAAAAGAGCTCTCACTAGTCACTACCTGGAGCCCATTGATTTGCCAGCCAAGATCAAAGGATGATTAGGGAACCGAGCAGCAGTTTCTTTGACAATTTCCAAATGGAATTCAATCAGTTTTTCAGCCTTTGGAGCAACTCTTCTTTTCCCTCCTCCACCGCCAATATCTAATCTACAATAGCTTAATTAAGAGTGTATAATTGTATGATAACACACAAAAAAATCCACTCACAAGGGTAATCAAATGTGACAACTTCAACGGCTCCTAATTGCTTCTTCATCATATCCTTCCATCTACACCCAAATTGTGAGAGGCCAAAATTACTTAAAAAGACGCTACTAAGTCAAGCGATGACTTATGCTATATTGCTATCCCGTACCGAATCATCCACTCCGAAGATGAGGGAGCGCCGGCACCGTGAGCAAATACTATTACCGGCGATATCATTTCCTCCGGTGATTCATCGGGACGCAACTTTTCATTCTCCCTTCTTCTTCTTTTCATCGATGAAATCTCACAACCCTAACGATCTGATTTTCGCGCCAGATTGAGTTTTGACGGTATCAATTGTATTAATGTTTGGACGCCCAGCAATTAGTCAGGAGGCCCAATACATTTTCTCTTTCTCCCCGCCAAATTTGCCCTAATTGCTTTATTCTTTCCCGCCTTTTTTTCCACAGTTACCAAATGCCAAAACATTTTTGTCCTTCTTCTCCGACAAGCGCTCTCTTTGGGCCAAATTCGTCTTCTGTTTTCTGCGGATTCAGTCTGAGATCAACTTATTTTGTTCTGTTTGGGTATCGGTATAGATTCAGTTCGATTGTGATGTTGCTGTGAATCTCTACTTGAAACCCAGATAGTAAAATAGCCCTTTGTCTTGTGCGCGAGGAAGATGACGAGAGAGGAGCCTGAAACCAGAGGAGAAGATATGATGATCGATGCACCAAAATTCACAAACCCAAAACCTAGAATCGAAAATCCAGACGAATTCAATGTCCATTACCTCCGAATTTACTATGGCAAGTTTCATTTTTATCACATTTGGTTCTTCGCAAAATCATATCTTACTGTGTTCTCTCGTTCAAAGTAATATGCTAATTCATAAGATATTTGCAGGAAAGCTCTTTCCTTACACTGATATCCACAAATGGCTTTCGTACGGACACGGTACTTGTTTCTCTGCTTGTGTCTCTCTTTCACACACACACACACACACACACATGAGAGAGCTATAGACCATTGATGCATCATGAATATGTATTGTAACCTGTAGATGGGAAACATCCTGGTTGCGATGAATTCTACTTTGGTAGAAGAGAGTTCTCGTTTACACTTGAGAACGATGTTTATTTGCGCTATAAGTCCTTCAAGAATGCTTCTGCTATGGAAGACGCTATCAAAGTGAATTTCCCATACAAGATTGATATTGGCGCTGTGTATAGCGTTGATGTAAGCCATCTCGAGAATATCCCATTTTGTTACAAGCTTCATCTTTATATGTGCTTGTCAAAATGATTATGATTAGAAACTTTTTTTTGAATGTTTCATATTTGCAGCCAGATAAGAGACATGCTTATGCACAAAGTGGTACCAATGTGTTTACTCCAGTGGAGAGGGAGTTGGTCTTTGATATTGTGAGTTTTATCATCTTTTCTAGATACAAACCATTGGTTTTGATGCTTCTTCTTCTTCTTCTTCTTCTTCTTCTTCTTCTTCTTCTTCTTATGTGTTTTTTGTATGGTTTCTTTACTTGAATTTCAATATATTGTTTCTCTCAGGATATAACAGATTATGACGATGTCAGATACTGTTGCTCAGGAGCTGATGTTTGCTCCAAATGTTGGCCTTTAATGACAGTTGCTATCAAAGTCATTGATACTTCCTTAAGAGGTACCGCAAAGATACCTCTGATTTTGGGAATTAGATTCAGTGTGTCAATACTGTAGAACAATAGCCTATGTAATGTGAAGAACTTATTGTAGTTTACTGTTTGCCAATGTGCAAGACTGTTTGGTCTTATTATAGGAAGAACGTATAGTTACTCATTTTGGTTTTCCCAATTTGCAGAGGATTTTGGTTTCAAACACATCCTCTGGGTCTTCAGTGGACGTCGCGGAGTTCACTGTTGGGTTTGTGATGTTAAAGCTCGAAGGTGAAAACAATTACTGAACTCATTTCTAACACCGTTTGCTCGTTTCTCTTGTTGTATGAATCACATTTTCTGCATTTTCTATCTTGTGCGTTATGAAATTAAACTCTTTTGTGATCAAATCCTGCAGGTTGACTAATGAACAAAGATCAGCAGTTGCTGAATACTTCCGTGTTTATAAGGGAAATGAAAACAATGCAAGAAAAGTTGCTCTTATGGGTCATTCTCTTCATCCGTTCCTTGCGTATGAGTTTCTCCATTCACTTTTTGCCTTTCTTTCTGATTCGATGAAATTCTCTATTTTCTGCTACTAATGTTCATCTTTGGCTTTTCAGGAGGTCGTATGTGGATTTTCTAAAGGATTTTTTTGAGGGCGAGCTACAAGCAAATCAAAGTATATTCTCAAGCAAAGAAAAGTATGAGAAGATACTTGAGATGATTTCAGATGAAGGTATGGCAAGTGTGATGATGTATATGAGAAGGTACTAACCTTAGTTTGGTCACTTACGATGATCTTACATTTTCACAACAGATATTCAGTTAGAGCTCAGAGAAAAGTGGGAGAATGCTGCTAGATCATCCCTATCAGAAGAAGCCACTAGCCTTGCAAGGTGGGAGCAGCTTAAAAACACGCTCTACTCCAAGAAACAGAAGGTGTGTAGTAATGTTAAAGAGTTGTGAAAAGCTTATTTGTGTTTCACTCAGCTCTTAGCTTGATGAACTTGAATCCTAGAGATTTGCTCATCTTTTAATCTCTTATCCAATGTTTTTAGGCTCCATCACTGCGGATGTGCGTAGAAGAAATTGTCTTCACCTTTACGTATCCTCGAATTGATTTGGAGGTTTGTTTATAATCTTGTATGCTACAGTTTTGGGAGACATTACTTGACAAGTTAAGTGACTGTTTAGTTGTATGGTTCCTTGGTCAATTACAGGTCTCAAAACAAATGAACCATCTGCTTAAGGCACCCTTCTGTGTCCATCCAAAAACAGGTATTTTTTTGCTGATTTTCGAGTATATTACACCAGTTGTATAAGAATCATGTTCATACTTAAGAAACGTTTTCTGGTTTCCAGGTCGTGTCTGTGTTCCGATTGACCCAAATAACTGCGACGAGTTTGATCCACTCGCAGTTCCAACACTTTCACAGGTAAAATATGATAATTAGAGTGTGGATCTGAATTAGTTTGTTCATCCCAAAGATACTGATAGTCTTTCATTTTCTTACGATTTTGCAGCTAATAGAAGAAATCAACTCAGGAGGCTCCAAAATGGATGTGGATGATGATGATGGTACTTTCGTTAATACTCTCAATGTTGAGATGTTTTGGATTTTCCTTTACTTAGCGCCATAAATAATCTTAGTTACTTAAAACCTGCCAGTGCCAGATTCAGACACAAGTTTGCTTGGGAAATCAATCAAGTTCTTCAGATCCTCATTCTTAGAACCTTTACTCAAATCATGCAAGGTGATTCTCTCATTGCTCTTGTTCTAATTCTCAACAAGCTTTTTAAAACAATACATACATGATCATATAGAAAAATATGTAAAAAGGGCTCTGATATATGTATATGTTAATGAAATCTGTGTGCAGGAAGAAATAGAGAGTTCATACAAAAGCAAAATTGGCAAGTCTAAAGATTCATTCAGCTGGTAACTTTGGTATTGAGCTTAATTGATTTTACAGACCGGTTATCTGGTCTAAGTTTCGATTTCAGTTTGTAGTGTGTTTATGATCTTCACTAAGCTTTAGAGTCTATCAGTAGAGTCGTGTTCTCTATATATCTTGTTGTGATTTTCCTAATAAAACTATACCTTATTAGCGAATGATCAACGTGCATGACATGTGATTGAGTGAGTACTGTTATGTGGTTACGAATTACACAAATATTCATTACATAAATAATCAAAGCTCAAAGATCGTTAAGGTAACGAATGTTGAAAGGTGTAGCCACAGTTTGGTCACCATCAAGAAGTGCTTTGGCAACAATGAGATTGGCAGCTTCGGTTGGGTGATATGCGTCCCAGAAGACAAACTTGGACCGGTCCTCACAAGCCGCTTGGCTCGAGTTCTGGTTTGGTCCTTTGAAGCAAGTAAACGGTGGAAAGTAGCCGCCGCAGCACGGCTTGTCTGCGTTCTCCAACCCTATTGCAAAAACATCAAACCAAAACGTTTCAATCTATAAAATTAGTGATGATGGTGGGTCGTTACTAGAATAAGTTAAAAATAAAAACACTTAACTCTTACCAAACTGACGATAGTTCAAAACCAGTTTCAAGAAAAGGTCGTAAGAGTTGGCGTAGACAAATGTAGTGTTGTGATCTTCGGATCTTAACTCACTGTTCAATGTCACAAGAGAGTGTCTAAGCTTCATGTTATAGCCTCGGACGATTTGGTTGACTTGTTCGGAGCATTTTCCGGCCGGTATTAGATTCAATGCACGAGCGAACGGTATGCAACCGAGTGGCCCCACTCCGACCACCAGGAACTTTCTAGCTCCTAGTTCATGCAAACGCTGCAACACACGCAATGGACACATCAATAATTCAATATTATGACTTAGATCGTGTTTGTGTATTCAATAAATTCAATAATAACGTTGACTCAATAATATTCGAATTTATGGCAATATTTCCCTCAAATAATAAATAAATGTAGTAGTACCTTAAGGTGTGTGGTTAAATGGAAGACCATGGAATCTTGCAAGACATTAGTGGGGAGCTTTTCTTGGGAGAAGAAAGGTATTGATGGTTGGATATAATTCAATATATCATTGGACCCAATTGTGATTGAGAACATTGCCTCCTTCAACATCTCTTTTGTCCCATTTTCACCAATCATTCTTACCATATCTTCTCTACTCTTCTCAAAATTACTCACTTGTTCCCTCAACGGAACTCTTCCGATCTGTAAAACAAAACAAAAATGTATTTTTTTTTGGTCATCATTAAAGCTAATAAGTATTATTTTGACACATCTCTCACACAGATATTGAATTATAATATGATGATGTACATTTTAAAACAACATTTCTATCAAAACATAGTGATATGTAATGGAAATCAAAGCTAATGGAGCTTACGAAAAAAAGTCCAGTATCATCCAAGATTCCAGCCGCACCAGAAGCATAGTTGATTCCATTGTAAACTGTGTTAGCCTCAGTGTTTGGTTCAAGATATGGAGGTGGTGCTGATTTTGCTCCTAAGGCTTCACCTGTTTAAATTTATTCAAATAAAACTATATATTAGTTTATCTTATAAGCTGTATAAGACCGTTGATCACAGAGTGGCATCATCTTAAGCTTTAGATAACATTATTAAGTGATTAAAGAATCAGACAACAAATGATCAGAAGAAGCCTATGATAAATTAGTTAGAACTCCTAACCAAACTTTATGAATGTTGCATTTATGGAATTCGCGTTTTGACTTTTCCCTATTACAAACTCTTTAATTTGTCGTTCCAACCCAATTCTGACTTTACATGCTTCAAGACAAGTCAACTTATCAACCCGTTGACTTCAAGTGTCTTTGTAACTAGAAGAATCCTCCCTTTCTATTTAAATCGATGTAACTAACCGTTAAATCAATGCACATCTATATCTGATTATGTAGTAACCGACTTTCACTATTTTCTCAATCTCACAATAAATGCTGTTTTCACTAATTTTTCTTATATTATCATCCCATGATTTGAATGAAGTTTTTGATGAAGTACTAAACATATAATTCCAATCTACTTAATTAAAAGTTAAAAACTAATAAACCAATAGACAACATACCTACGATATCAGAAATGGTTCGACCATTAGTGAATCTTCCGGTGGGTTGGCCATTGGAAGGTCCAAAGTCGATGCCATAAGGAGAAGAATCAGCTTTCGACAATGTAAATATATAGTTGTTGTTTCCAACATCTACCAATGAGTCTCCAAATATGAAATTTGTGAAAGATTGAGCAGCCTGAACATGTGATAGCCAAAGAAGAAGAAGAGTGAAGTTAAAAGGCTTGAGAGAAGAGCTATGTGTGATCTCCATTTTTTTTTACTTTGACGAATCTTTGCAAATGGTAAGAGATGTACTGCTTAGTTAAGTAAAGTTTAGGTTCGTGAATATATACAATAAGACTTTTGAACCATTCCTCTTGCTTACGTATGTTACATTAGGACTTGTTCAAAAGGTTTATTGCACATGGTTCTTCTACGTACACTATTATACGTAGTGTGTAGCATGGTTCTTGGTATATAATTAACACAAATATTGATTGTTTGGAGTTTTACATAGTGATTGTATGTCTCAATAATAATATAAGTTATAACTAAATTAACACTTTCGATGTCAAAAAAAAAAGGGTAAATAAACAACAGTCGTTATCTTCCTCCTTGTAATTTTTGTAATCAAATATTATGAATATGTGGGAATAAGACAACAAGTTAGGCTAGGCTGTCCTGTTAATAATATTCAAAGACAATGATGATGCAAAGAGTTTTATTGATTGCACATGTGACACATCGACCACACTTGACATTTCATATCAGGCGCGTTCTCTAACAAACACTACATAATTTTTGTATAACTATTTATACTAAACATTTAGTTTTTTTGATAAATTATTATTATTATTATTATTATTATTATTGTTATTATTATTATTATTATTATTTATATATGAATTATTTTCAACTAATATAATACCCAATTACGTATATATTGAGACAAAAAATACATAGATGTTTAGGTTTGTAGCAGATGGTCTTGCAAATTTTGCCTACTCTTTGCCATTAGGTTTTTATTCTTTTCCTTCCGTCCCACCTGAGATTGCAGAGTTGGTTACGGAGGATGCAAATGGCTCTACACGAACCCAGTTTGTAAGACATTGTTTAGTTCTTTAATAAAACTTGAGGGAGATTTCTATCTCCTTCCGATTACCAAAAAAAAAAAATACATATATGTTTTTAACCTTTTGATAGAACTATTAGAAAACTAGAAATGATTTTAAATTTAATAGCATTTGATTTCCACATTTGTTTTTTTTTCTTCAGTACTTTAGCCCTCAAACCATAAACTAATACTATAGTACATTCCAAATTATAAACATATTAAAAATATAGATAATAGACATTAAATAGTTGATTTAGGGTTTGCCCACCCAAAAAAAAGGATTCAACCTCCACCCAATTTCAATACTTTGGACAGCAAATTATTTAAATGAAACAATAAATTCATATATCTGTCATCTTCTATATATTACCCTCTCTCTCATACAACATCATTTTATATAACACACTCTCACATCCACCGAAATTCAAATAAAAACCACTTCTTCATCACCATCACACATTATGGCCATTACACGGTGGCTCAATCGCACCGTGGGCATATTCGTCTTCTTTTTCCTCGACATTGTCGACTATTTGCTTTGTTTTACTTACAAGATTTTAGATTTCTTCTTCGAGTCCGAGTGGAAACCTTGTTATTGCTCTTCTCCACTAGAGGCTCAAACCAAGACCGAGAAGATCATAGTGTCCGAGCGAGGAGAGTACTCAAAGGTTGTGTCTATGACAAGAACAAAGATACATTTCGATGAGATCTCGGACACACTTTACTCACGTGGTCCTTCGCTTCTAACGAGGCTCTCTAAGCTCGTGAGGTCCGTGAAATGCTTCAATTATACAGGTTTGATCATGAGATGCAATGTGGTGGACTCTTGTGATCATAATGACCAGTCTAAGAAGAAGACTCGTGGTGGTAATAAAAAGAGATTAATGACTTTGAATTCCACGGTCGTTGATAAATCTCCAACAACACCAAGATGGTCGGATTGTCATTGCAGTTTCTGTACTTCCCGGCTTTCTTCTTCTAACAAAGATTCTCTCTTTGTCAAAGTTCAACAACCCAAAGGTAAAACTAACCCACTATTCCTAAATTAATTCCATAATTTGTTTTTATTCATTGGAGTATATATATATACACAACTAGGAAATTTGAATACTTGGGTACATTAAACTCTTGTGAGATGAAAGTTGATTTATTGTAACAAAATGGTAACATGAGCTTAACGTACAATAAAAGAGATCACCATTTACATAAACGTAAAACATAACATAATCCCTTTATTTCATATTTAGTGATGGTTTCTTACTAATGCACATTAATTAAGAAATGTTTTAAAAGTATTATAAATACAACAATAAAATAACTACAGTGATTATTTATTGTAAAGACGACTATACATATATAGAACAAATTATATTTTCCATTAAAAAATTAAAACTTCCCCTAGCTAGAAAATAAAATATTATGAGTATTTTACGAAAACGAAATCACCTGCAAGAATAATATATTGATTATTATGAATACAAGGGTTATGCATTGTTTTTACTTTTTAGTCTGATATAGGTATACATTCTTGTCGTCATCCAAATATCCAATACACTAGCTAGCTACAAGCTTTCTCATTTTGGGGAATATACACTAGTTAAGGTACCAGATTAAAATAAATGAGATATTTATATGTGCAGATAACAAGAAAGCACGAGACAACGTTGTGTTCATACATGGCTTCTTATCATCATCCTCCTTTTGGACAGAGACTGTCTTCCCAAGCTTTTCTAATTCAGCCAAATCGAATTATAGGCTCATCGCAGTCGATCTTTTGGGTTATGGAAGAAGTCCGAAGCCAAACGACTCGTTGTATACATTACGAGAACATTTAGAGATGATTGAGAAATCGGTGATCTCTCACTATAAGCTCAAAACGTTCCACATAGTGGCTCACTCTTTAGGCTGCGTTTTGGCTCTTGCACTCGCCGTTAAACACCCTGGAGCTATCAAGTCCCTCACTCTCTTGGCTCCTGTAAGTCAATTAACCCTTTCGTAATCATAAACTTCTACTTCAAAACAGCTGATGCTACTTAATGAGTAAAAAGGTCTTATATCATCATATCGTTTATATATCAGTGCAAATTCTGATTTTCTCAACTTAGTTTTGGCAATAACTATGTATATATTGGAATATTTTGGTTAACTAATTAAATGAAGTCATATAATATGGCAGCCATTTTACAAGGTGCCGAAGGGAGTACAGCCCGCACAATACGTAATGAGGAAAGTGGCTCCTAAGAACGTTTGGCCACCGATGCAGTTTGGTGCGTCGCTAATCAGCTGGTACGAGCACATTGGTCGCACCGTTTGCCTTGTACTCTGCAAAAACCATCAATTGATTGAATCGCTCACTCGTCTCCTTACCTTGAACAGGTACATATTTCAATATCATACAACATAACATTACGCTACGATGGTTTCTCTACGTTTCCATTTTCGTATTGTAGTATTCTAGAAACCATAAAATACGTAGAGACTAAAAGAAAGAATCATGGCCTTAATCACACTTCAGTTATAACCAGACGACGATCGATCGTAGGTTTACGTCCACAAATTATATTGTTGAAAATTAAATAAGGAAAATTGACCTTAAGTTCACGGTGCATGAGATTAGGGGAACACCTACATGACTAAAAGTCTTTAAGTTTTAATGAACCAACTACTCCCCTCCTATCTACTCTTCTTCTCAAATCTTGAAATTGACGTTTTGAAATTGTTGTAAGATAATTCTAATAATAAGATGTTGATTGGTTCACTTTAGTAACTTTTACATAAAAAAAATTGTGATACCATATCAGGAAATGCGAGAATTCAATCTAATAACTTTATGTAATAGAAAAATGTCTTTATGAAGGAAAATAATAACGAAACGTAAAATGTTTTTAATTAAACACCGAAAGTGATTTATGTCGACGTGTCTCATCCATTATTTGAAACATTAAATTTCATTTTGGCATTTTTATATCATAACTATGTATCATTTTCAATGATCCATAACCATACGCTAGATATATATATATATATATATATATATAGAAAAAGTGATATACAAGAATAAGAAAAGATTGAGTTAAAAAAGTTTCAGAATTTACCTAGATTTCGTTCGGTTTGTTTTTTCGTAAGTATATAAAATTAATTTCAAACAATAATGTTGTATTCATTTTTCTATGGCAGGATGAGAACGTATTTGATAGAAGGGTTTTTATGTCACACACACAACGGGTCGTGGCACACATTACACAACATCATCTTCGGCTCAGGAGGCAAGCTCGAGTCGTATCTTGACTATGTCCGAGACCACGTAGACTGTGACGTCAACATATTCCACGGTGGCAAGGACGAGGTCATTCCTGTGGAGTGTAGCTACAATGTCAAGACCAAAGTGCCACATGCCACTGTCCACGTCATCCCCGACAAAGACCACATCACCATCGTCGTCGGCCGACAAAAGGACTTTGCTCGAGAGCTTGAGCTAATTTGGCAGAAATCCACTAAAACTTATTAAGTGTATATATAAATGATGATACTGAAATCCTTTTTTTATAAAGTATATAACATACAATTTAAACGAAATATAGATATATTTTTCCATTTATATATAGTGAAGATCTACTAAAACTTATTAAGTGTGTGTATATATATGATGAAAATCACGAAACCCTTAATTTTTTCTTTCTATCCTTGCTTGGTGGAAGAAAAAAAGTCAAGACTCTCTTCTAAAAAAAAAAAAAAACACAGAGAAAAGAAAATTAGAGTAGGCGTGGCATATCGTAGAGACTAGCTAGAGACACTTAAGATGTTATATCCGTTAAACAAAATTCAAGATAAGTCCAAGTGGTTGTGGTCGATCGAATTGTCTATCTGTTGGTTGACGAAATAACAAATTTGGGGAGCATGTTAAAGAACGACTTGTAATATAAAAACAAGGGGTTAGAATGATGTGCCTTCGATTAATTCGATCCTAATAATCAGTTTAAGGTTTTGCTTTTCATTGGATGTGCTTTTGATCATTGTGATATGCATCTCTGTTATGTTGTACTTGTAGCCTAATTTGTATTTATTTATTCAGGATAATAAATATATTTTAGGTCTATGATTATTATTATTTCTATAGAAAAAGGGCTAGTTTCAAGGTCTATGATAGTTTTTTCTACAGTTTATTTATTCTTCTTAATTATTGTATGTAGTTGGTTTTCTGGGTTGTAGATTATGAGAGAACGCAAATAGAGAGGCAAAAAATACAATGGTAAAGATGGACTCCTTCCTGTACTCAGGTTGTGAGTTCAAACTCTGCTAGAGGGAACTTCCTCACGATTTCTGTAGACACCTACACGGATATGGGTCCGTACTTACGGCCCATTTGAATATCCGAATAAAGGGTCTATCCGTAGGCTGCATCTCCCCCAAGTGATTAGTCTGGGCTCGACCATAGGTCTAGGATTTACCCATGAGTTATAAAAAAAAAATACAATTATTTTTTAGAAAAAAGGGATTTCAAGGTTTGATTCTTTAGAGAGGGAAGAGAAAGGAATTAAATGAAATGGACCGACCATTTTGTATGATGGCGGAAAATAAAAGACGTGGGCTTAGTTTACTCCCCAACTTGTCTATTTCGATAGTCGACTATGCGCCTATTGAACGCATTCACGATAAAAGTACCTTTTCCATTTCAAATTAATTAATGTGTTTGTCGCATATGTGTTAAGTAAAAACATTTCCCAAGAGAGAATGAATATGATAGTTTCCTAGCCTTAATCTGAATATCTTCTTTTTTCTCTTACAAATACAGTATTGTGCTCGTCATAGTTTTAATGAATTTGTTGTTGGAGAGACATATCTATTTAAAATCGAATATGATTTTGTTAAAGGGTCTTCAAAAATCGAATATGATTCCACACACTTATTCACATGCATGTTCAGTGAATGACACTCGTCCCATCGTAAGGAATATTATGAACATAAAAAAGAAGTGATAGGCCAAAAGAGAGAGATAGAGATGCCATACGAATGTCTGAATGGTATGAATGAAAACATAACAATTGTTATGATCGGTGTTACAAATCATACTCATAGTACGATGTGATCTATCGTTCAAAAAAATAAATAAATAGATAGGATGTGAAAGACTCGTATATATAGCTTGAGCTTGGTTCCATTTTATTTTCCCATTGAGGCGAAACATATTGAATAATGAACTCTTAACATGAAAATATTAGTAAGAAAAACAAAACTTTTCAGCATGATCAACTATTTATAAAAGTTAGAGTGACAAAATTGTTTAAGAAACAATCATACGTATATGGTTATGCTTTTTTCGTAAATTTAACTAAAACAAGATGTTCTTGATATGGTGCCATGGTGGTGCCGCATTTGATGCTGTGGTGACCAAACTATGTGAGCATAACCACACGTAACATTTTAACCAAAATTTGATGCAGTGTAAAGTCCCATGCATACCATTAATTAGATGAATGTGTATATAATACTGGTGTGCCTATTTATTACAACCGTTTTTTGTTCTTTCTTTCCGGTGACCACACCAAACATTCGAAATTTTAAAGAGTGAGTGAAATAGGATTGATTCTCTAGCTTTTCACCTTTGTGAATGATAAGCCTCCATAGATTTAAAGTAAAGATGCAACAAGCAGAAAATTCATTCTCGCCATTCACTCATTTGTATTAAAAGTCATTTTTTGTAAGCATCACCTCTAAAGAAAGCCTCTTATCCGCCCCACTCGTCCGTATTCTTCCTTTTTTATATTCTTTCCACATTCATAAATGTTTGTGAAACAAAAATAAACGAAATTTTTACAATTAAAAATTGCTTTTTTTTACAAATCCAGAGCTAGTATGCGAATCATAAGCCCTAATATGGATCTTAAATTTGTTTAAACTAGTTGATTTTTCTTACTTATACAACTCAAAACTCGAGTTGGTAACTAATATTCAGCAACGAGAAGCAATATCTATACAGATTATTTCTTACCATTCACGTACTTATAGAATCAGAGATGAATTTACTTAAAGTTCTAAAAGAAAGAAAGAGATGAATCTACTCTTGCTTCTTTCGATTTCTAGATACTGTACTCGGATATAACTAGCAACCTCAACTTTTTATTAACCTACCTTAGTACTAATTCAGCAAAAACAACCATAAAGAAATTTTAAGTCGACTGAAAATCAGTGAGTGATATGTAGAAAATAATAAATCGGAACAAATTAGATTCCTAAGAGAATATATATAGATGAAACTAACCTGAAAGTTACTCAAGGGTGGATCCAAGCGATGTAATTGAGGGGAATGAAGCCTGGTCCGACGCCATTAACGTACCATTAAATCGATCATTAATCATGTATATATAATATGTGTAATATAAATTAAGAATAAGAATATATAATCAACTGTAGATCTAAGTTAAGGGCCTCGTGCCAGACAACAATCCCCTCAAAAGAAAAAGCTTCGGTGGTGAACATGGACTCCATAAGAAAACCCTAGCTTTAAGCAGAGAGAGATGATCAGCTCATAATTTATAAACAAGATAAAAGTGAAAGAGAGGGAGACAAAGAAAGCAATGATGAAAAAGAAGAGAGAGATATTATTAGGAAAAAAGATTGTGGAAATGTAGGGGGTAAAAAATAAGAAAAGGCGAAATAAAAGGCAATTCGAAAAAGATAGAAAGTCGAAAAGAACAAACATATTAAAGTCATAACTTATCATTTTTGATGACTTTTTGTTTAATTAATTCACCTATATGTTTCAATCTAATAATGCTTTCACATGTATACGATACTTCGTATTAAAAAAGAAAGTCAAATGTTTTATCGGTGGATCGTCAACATTCTAGCTCTTGGATGCACGTAAAATCTAGAAAAAAAAAAGAGAAGATTATTTGATTTTGAAAACCTACTAACAAAACGTTAATGTAACACGGAAGGGTATTATGATCTGTATGATTGAAGTCAAAAGTAGCTAGGTAATAGCCTAATAGTATTGGCATTGGCAAAGTCAAAAGATAAGTTGAGATACAACCTAATGAGGGAAAAAAAAAAGGAAAGAAAGAGGAGAGGTGAATTATTAGGACATGATTAAGTTAGACTTGATGAAGATGGAATTAGAGAGAGAGAGAGAGAGAGAAAAGTGTCTCCATCATTCTCATTTACTTCATGTGACCCATTCACATGCCTCTCATTTCTCTCTTTGATCTCTTACAAAGGAGAAGTTACCCACACAAATATACAGTTAAAGTTTGTGGTTTACATATAAGCTGAACGTAATTGTTACCAAATAAGATGGAACAAACTGATGGAGCAAACCTGTGATACAATTTTTTTTTTTCAAAGACGGTATTTTATCTGTTTTACAAAAAGGTGTTAATTCCAACAAAAGTGGGGTTACATGTTGTATTCGAAAAAGGTAGGATTTACAGGAGGATATTGACCTCTCATAGCTCACTCTTGAGTCTTCAACTTTGCATCCCCATTTGGTAACACATTTGTGATTGGGCCATTCCGTTTTGCGTCATGGAATGAAGATGTAGAGACTATCTCACAGATGGAATTAAAGAAAGAAGAAAAGAAGGAAGTGATGTTAACAGCTTTACAGCGGCAGAAGTAGCATGGGTTTCTCTAGTCTATATACATATCAGAAAAGTCTGTTCAAGCTCATCCAGGATATGTTTTCTCAAACCCTGTGAACTAAAAACATGGGTAAAAGAGATGAATGTTACCCAATTGGGCCTTTGGGCTTTTCTATAGCTGTTCAGTTGACCCATCCCATGTTAACAGGTTTCGGTTTTTCGGTTAGTCAATTAATTGGTTTATAAATAAAATTTGGTTCAAACACTTTGATTCGTTTCGGTTTAGTTTTTTCTCCATCCAAGAGGATGCTATTAGCCTATTACCTTGACAATCACACCACTAAGCCAACAAGGAACTGCAACAATTTCAGACGCCTACCTGATACATACTCTAAGTACATGTCGTAACAACTCGTAACTCCTCAGCTTGAGAGAAGACCAAAAAGAACAACTAAAATCTGAGACCTGAAGAAAGTTTTTGCTCTCAAAGAGAATACTAAAGTAGGACTAAAGAGCCAAAATGTTCATTCCTATATTTTTTTGTTCTTTTAATCATTTTGGCATCATCAAAGTCCAAAAACATTTCCAGCCACATAGTACAATATCTATCCGCTGCAAGGCTGCAACAACATTTCTAATCACAACATGTCACGTCACATTGCTTGCTACGCTCACGAACACCAAGTGGCACAAGATAACTATCAACCCTTGGCTGTGAATGATGGATCAGGAATCCTCCTAGGTGAAAAAAGAAGAAGTATTTGGTTTTATTTTTATAGAAAAAGACAAAAAAGAGTAATCGAGCTCTTGTGTTGACAAGCCAATCAAAAACACTTGATTATACGCAGTGAATGTTGCAAAAAGATGTAATCTTGAAGGATCCAAAATACTATCTTGTCTTTGTCTTGTCTCTGCAAAATTCCTGTCATTACTCTCTTAAACCCTTTCGACTTTCGAATCTCTCACCTTTTTCCCTTTTCCTTGCTCTCTTCTTCTTCTTCTCTCTTCAATGATTCTCCTCTCCCAATTTCCCATGACTGCAAAGCGTCTCGACAGAGATTTCCCATCTTCCGGCGATCTCTCCGCCGCTAAACGCTGTAAAGATGTCGACTTTGCCGCCGAAGAGACGGTGACACTAGAAGACGACTGTGGCGCGATCAATCTCCTTAGCCTTCTGCTACAATGCGCCGAATACGTCGCGACGGATCATCTCCGGGATGCTTCGACCCTCTTGTCGGAAATCTCCGAGATATGTTCTCCGTTCGGCTCCTCTCCGGAGCGAGTCGTCGCCTACTTCGCGCAGGCCCTACAGACTCGCGTCATCAGCTCCTACCTCGCCGGCGCGTCTACACCACTCTCCGAGAGACCACTCACCGTTTACCAGTCCCAGAAGATCTTCTCCGCCTTGCAGACGTTCAATTCCGTGAGCCCTCTGATCAAATTCTCCCACTTTACGGCGAATCAAGCAATCTTCCAGGCGCTTGACGGCGAGGACTCCGTCCACATCATCGATCTCGACGTGATGCAAGGCCTCCAATGGCCGGGACTCTTCCACATCCTCGCTTCCCGTCCTCGAAAGCTCCGATCCATTAGAATCACCGGATTCGGCTCCTCCTCGGATCTCCTCGCCTCCACTGGCCGGAGACTCGCCGATTTCGCAGCGTCCTTAGCCCTCCCTTTCGAATTTCATCCAATTCAAGGCATAATCGGAAACCTGATCGATCCGAGTCAACTCGGTACGAGACCCGGCGAGGCTGTGGTGGTCCACTGGATGCAGCACCGGCTATACGACGTCACCGGGAGCGACTCCGATACGCTGGAGATTCTACGGAGGCTGAAGCCGAATCTGATAACGGTGGTGGAGCAGGAATTGAGCTACGACGATGGAGGAAGCAGCTTTCTAGGGAGATTCGTGGAGGCCTTGCATTATTACAGCGCCTTGTTCGACGCGCTCGGAGCCGGACTAGGGGAGGAGAGTGGAGAGAGATTCACGGTGGAGCAGATTGTGCTTGCGACGGAGATAAGGAGCATAGTGACGGGCGGAGGAAAGAAGAGGAGGAGGAGGTGGAAAGAGGAGTTGAGTAGGGTCGGGTTTAGACCCGTTTCACTTCGGGGCAACCCGGCGATGCAAGCGGGTTTGTTGCTGGGTATGTTGCCGTGGAACGGATATACGTTGGTTCAAGATGATGGAACCCTCCGGCTTGGCTGGAAGGATCTCTCCCTTTTGACTGCTTCCGCCTGGCAATCTCAGTCGTCTGATTGACTCCTTTTATATTCCAACACTTTATTATATGAGTTTCATTTGTCCATGCCTTCTTGTCCACAACTTCTAAGACCATTTGTCCTGAATACCAAAAAAAAAAAAAAAAATTGAATTCTATCATTCAGATCCACTTGAAAACGTTTGTATTTAATCTAGTTCTACGAACAAACTAGTTATATCAATCTAGTTCTATGAACTAACAAAATCTAAAGTCATTCCACCAACACTTTTATCTTTAAGTTTTCTCTTAATATATAGCTTGCAGTATCGTAAGAAGTTATTGCTTGTGTTGGCCATAGAGTATAGCATCGACCGGGTACATGTTCGAGAACTCATCGATCATTACGTGAAACTCAACAATTGTTCAAGAAGCAAAACAGAGTCGCCTATGCTGGATCTCGATGGCCCTTTGTATCGCATCCGCTGGACTCTTGGGCACGCCCTCAGGCCAACATATGCAGTTCTTTTCGAGAGACTAAAAAGACGCAATGAAGGGCCAAAATTTTTGTGCACTCTCCAGTGTGACATACTATTTAATGCTGAGGTAAGTAATTGGGATTTTTTTTTGTCTACGTGATCACTGCCTGATATTCACTCATTCTTGGTTATGTCATGTAATATGATAAAACTTTTAAAAAAATTCAGAAATGATAAATTGTCATCCTTGCAAGCTTTGGAACCACATCTAAAAGAACTATTTTTTAGTGCTAGTTGAAATTGTCCAATAGTTTTGCTTTAGAAATTCTAGATATTCTTTCGGATTTTTTTTAGAAAAAATATCTCAAACCGGAGAAGCACTTTCTCTCTGCATTTTGGAATGCTGCCCCATCTAATACTTGAAGCCGATCGCCACATAATGAAGATATTGCCACTTGAATTATCGATGATCTCAATAATCCTGTTTTTTGCTTCCAATCTCAAATTTCATACCAAATACACTCTTATGTCAGTTTATCACAACGGTGTGGAATAGAGTTTTATTGTTGTCATTGCTTACCCATATAAGATATGAATATTTAGATATGATAATGGTTAGAAACCCCACATTTTCAGCAGCTTCTTAGTCAAAGATGAAAAATTCGAAATGTATGGAGCTTTATTAGTTGAGTATTTTATGGTTCAAGAGAATTTACAATTACACATTTGGCTGATTTTTCCTTGGTTTCTTTGTCTTTACATGTACATATGTAGTGCATAATTCAAACTGTTGAACCAATCATTTTGTGCCAAGACACGAAACCCCTCTTTGTTGAATCCCCATGGACGTTGATAGCAACAACAAATGCAGAAATGTACACATCGATCAATGCAAGTGCAACACAAGTAATGAGTCGTATCTAAGGTGGATTGAAGCTGTAAATTTCAAAGTTTTTTCTTCAATTCCTCTGGATACCAAAATCAGCTAAGATTATACTAATTTATTACAGGAATCGATTTCCAAGTTACCATTGTTATCTAGGCTGAGGTAGGAGGTAACTAATGTTTGCTCTTGAGTCATCCATGCGAACTTTGAGACGCCGACTTCTCGTATTTAGCTGTACCTAAAATTGTTTTTATTTTCTTTTTTAGTAAGAACTTTCCAGTGTTATAACTAGTCCTCTCATTTTTACCAAGTGGTTTTTTGATATTTTTTTTTATTCCTTTTGAAAATAAATAATGTTTTCACAAAGTTAATTGGCCTGGATTGTTTGAAGTTTTCGAGATAGATTTTGGTTTCTGTTTTTCAAAAAAAAAAAACATTTTTATCCAATCATGATTCTTGTTATACAATATTTAAAATCTGATAGCAAATCTTTAAATAAATAAAATGTTAATCTTTTATATATATATATATATTTATTATAATTATATATATATAAAAGATTAGCATTTTATTATGAATTCGTGATATGAAAAATGAATTGACTTTTTTTTTTTCAAAATAGAAAGACTTACACGTGTCTAGGTTTGATCGATAAATTTATTCATGAAACTTTTTTTTAAGAGATTTCAATTGTTGAAATCTCTTTTTCTAATATTGTTTGAACAAACAAAAAATTGAAAACTAAACTATATAAAATTTGAATATTGGTCCATTATAATTTTTTTTAATATTAGTTTGTTGTTTGATAATTATTTTGTTATAGTTTTCTATTTATATTATTACTTTTTCAATTTTGTTTTTTTTATCAGAACATATAATTTTCGTTTTCATTATTAACTAGTTGATTTACAGTAATTTTGTAAGTTTTTAGTTTATGTTATTACATTTTTAGTAGTGGGAATATTTTGTTCTTTCAATTTCTTAGTGGATATTATATATTTTAAAAATTGTTTATTTTATGTTTTTTCTGATTTTCGTTGTTTTTCTTTTCTTTTTTCTTATTGCATAACATATCTCACAATCTAATATATTATTTGCGAAGTGAAAATTTCGTTTAGAGGCACCACATTCAATCTCAGCTGGTTGATTACCCACATACTCTTAATGAAAATCTAGATTAAATCTTTATAATTTTGCTTTTTGTTATTATTCATGAATTTAATTGTTCAAATTAGAAAATATAATATTTTCGTCATATTAATAATTTTATTAAAATTTGATCCTTAAAAAACGAAAATATATATAAAATAAATAGAAAACTAACAAAAACCTAAAACTTAGACCTAAATTCCAATATATAAATATAAATTCATATGTGGTATACAAAATCAACTAGGTCTTTTCTTCTTCGCCTTCAAACTCTATCGGAGGAATAAAGTAGCAAGCAAGATGTTTATTTATTCGATTACAATAGAAGATCATGATCTGCTTAATGATTAATTATGGAGCTGGGTTCGAGTATTGATTCTTTTAAGTGGGGTTTGGAACTACGATAGTAAGAGGCCACAATCTGCTTAATGATTCAGAAGGGAGCTTTGTGTTTGAGTATTGATCTGTTTAGTGATTTCGATCGTTATGATTCTTCTTGACGAGATTCGTGGATGGATATTTTGGATTTAGGTTTTAGGGCTACTAACCATTTCAATCTTGCCGTGTTGTGTGGTTCTGTAGTAACAAGTTATTTTTGAGGCATACCCTAAACCCTAACAATTCAAGAGTGTGTTATCATCATCAGAACATCATCAATCGTGCGACAATTTTCATATGAAGGGCTAACTAGTGGTAATAATATTCGTCAATTATTCTATGGACCAATAATAAGGGCACAAGATTTAACCTAGGTGGTAATATTATCGTATGGGGTTAAACAACTCATGCCAGCTGTGCTAACGTATGTTGATTCATACACATTTAAGGTTGAGAATTGTTTTGAAAGGAATGAGGTGATCTGTTAGATTCACGAAAAACTGTTCGTCTGCATCTTAAACGTGGTTCTCAATTCAACAGTTTTTTATGACTTCGAATTCTGGTAAGAGTATATTGATAACTACCTATTTCTAACTTTTAGAATTTGTTATCATGTTTTCTAATTATTGGCTATGTGTGTATTGTATTTTGACTTTGTTCTCATGTCAAGACACAAATCGTCCTATTGCGGCAGCAAGCGGTGGGGCAGAGTACAAGCTGATTTCTTTGGCAAAAGTTCGGATCTCTATATCAACTTATATCACTATTCTTCTTGGTTTATGTTCGACTTTTTTTCTGGAGTCTACTATTCTTTTCTTCAACATCAAGGTTAGTGTGTTTTCTTACACATTATCTGCCTTTTGAGAGGCGGTTTTTTTTGCCAATTTTACACTAAGGAGTTTTTTGTTGATATTTTATCTGGTTACTATTTGTCTAGCTATTTGGTTACTTGGATACATGTTGATTCTTCATATTGACATTCTGTTTTCATATTCGTTTCTTTACTATCTTTTGGAAGTGCTTTGAAAGAAAACTAATGACGTTATACAAGTGTTTAATTATTTTGGCTCAGATTATCATTCATTTTATTCATAGAATAAAACCTTTCTGTGTGTGTTGCTTATAAATATTGGATCATGGAATTTATTTTTTTCAGGGATAACCTTCCCCTATTATTGGTTAATTGTTTAAATCTCAGGTAATTCACTCTAATACGTTCTAATAGAAAGTAAGAACATAATAATATCTTGGACGAGAGAAAATTCAGAGAATTTGAGTTTAGACTTCATGTTTCTTGGTAATGTCTAAAGAACGCTATGTGGATTATAATGAACTTTCGCCTTGGTTGCTTAACAGATTTGAATAATTATTTGTAATCTTTGTTCATTGTTCTGATGTATAGTTGTCTAAAACAGCTCTGTTATCTCAAATCCTGTGCAGAGCTAGATAAGCACAGAAGTGGAACGCCACTTTAATTCCAAAGCCAAGGCCACATATACAAATTAAACACTTACCATCTTCCTCAATTGACATAAGTGAGATAAGCCGGCAAACTGTTCCTCATCATGCAACATCATCAAGCTCCAAGAGAGGATGAAAAGATGCATCATTGGCTGTTAAATTTTTTCTTCAAGGAAGTGTGGTCTATTTGAAAATACGGTGCAAGGAAGTTAATTTCCACGGAGCTACTATAAATGCACACATCATAGTTGTAAAGTTAAATAGCTACTCGAAAAGTCTTTGGATGGATATATATGATAGAACACATGACCTAGATGAAGGAGTATGCATAGAGTGGGTTATAGTGGCGGAGCTTGAGGGACTCTAAATTGAAATCCTTCGTTGAATCTTTGTTCTGGAGAGCCCTTTTATTAACTTGAATTGTGAGATGGCAAAAAAATAATCTTGGACATGAGAAGGATATCTCCAAACGTTTGGGTCGTCTTATTATTTTCACCAATCCATACGAGGTAACGATTTAATATTCAACATCAACAATGCCTATTTTATACAACAACAACAAAAACTACTTCAAATAAAAGTAAAACATTTTATGCAAATCAAAAACAATTGTATAATATGTGTTTATGGAATACTGTTTCTGGATGGGAGAACTATGTAGCGTTAGCATTTACAATGAAGGGCTTAGTTTTGTGTACATATTAAAAACTTTAGTTCATGAACATTTACGGGGGAGGAGGTTTACTATAAAGTTAGGGTTTATATGGTAAGGTTTGTATTGGTTGGTTTAGGGTTTAGTTTTTACTAGGATCTCCTGCGTGTCGGTGGTAGAAAATGGTAGAAAATGCAGGAAAAAAATCTGAAAGAAGTAGAAGTCAAAGTAAAATAATAAGAAGATAAAATGGGGTTGAGATATAAGATGCACGGTTTATACTGATGGATATAAGGTTTAGTGTTTGGTTTAAATTTTTTGAATATACTACATTAACGATTAAAAACAAAAAATAAATCTTTAGATAAAATAAAAACAAATCTAGAACCAATTTGTAATGTGGAGTTCATGTGTGCGGTTTAAAGGGGTAGGGGAGTTATTATGAGGGTTTGGGTTTACGGTGTAGGGTTGTTTAGGGGGGGGGTTTATAATGTGGGGGAGGGGGTGGGTTTATAATGAGGGTTTGGGTCTAGGGTGTAGGGTTGTTTGGGAAAGGGGGGTTATAATGTGGGGTTTGGGTTTAGGGTATAGGATTTATATTGTTGGGAGTAGGGTTTAGTTTTTGGTGCATTTTTAAAAATTTGAATAATTCCATTAAAACTAAAAATCATTGATTTTAAATTTATATCTATCAATCAGAAGAAAACTAAAACAATTAAAGTAAAAAATAACAAAAATGTATGAGGAGATGAAGAAGAAGAAATAGGAGAAGATGAGAAAAAAATAAAGAGGAAATAAGAGAAGATGAGAAAAAAAATGATGAAGAATACAAGATAAAATAAGAAGAACCATGAATAAAAATAAGGAAAAGACGAAAGTTGGAAAACGAAGATGGAAAAAAACAAAAGAAAGAAAACAAAAGAAGAAAAGAATTGAAGTATATGTGAACAATAAAGAAGTTGAAAAAATCAAAAGATAAAAAAAACGAAGAATAAGAACAAAGCCAATTGTTAAACAAATTGTAAATAAAAGGAAGAAAACGAATAAAACCAGGAAATAAAAATATAACGATGAAGATTGACGAGAGAGGAAAAGAAAAAGAAAATAGAAAGTTCGATAAGAATAAGAAAAAAACAGTGGTAAATGAAGGAAAAAATATGAAAGAAGTAAAAGACAGAGTAAAAGAAAAAGAAGATAAAATGGGGTTGGGGTTTACGATGTACGGTTTATATTGATGGCGTAAGGTTTAGTTTTTGGTGCATTTTAAAAAAAATTGAATACACTACATTACCGATTAAATAAAAAACTTATTTTAAGAAAAAAGATAAAAATAAAAGCAAATCTGGAACCAATTTGTAAAATGTGGGATTCATGTGTGCGGTTTATGGGGAAGGGGGGGAGGTACATTGTGGGTTTGGGTTTACTGTGTATGGTTGTTTAGGGTGGTGGGGGTAGATGGTGGTGGTGTTACACTCTGGGGTTTGAGTTTAGGGTGTATAGTTTATATTGATGGGTGTAGGGTTTAGTTTTTGGTGCATTTTTAAAAATTTGAATTATTAAGGGTTATAAATTTATATCTACCTTTATAAATTACATTCACAAATGGAAAAAAACTAAAACAGTTAAAGCAAATCAGAATCGAAAGATAACAAAACCAATAGATTTTTAAAAGATCTGACTAAATAAAGATAGAAACTATTTCACAAATCATTGAAAATCTAAACTATCGAATGAATTGATAGGTGAAATACAAGATGTAGACAAGAAAAATAAAAAAAGAGTAAAAGAAAAAAAACCGTGAAAAAGAAGATAGAAAATTTGGAGAAGAATAAAAGTCGAACATGAGGAAATAGAAATCAAAGAAGAAAAATGGAATGTGAGGAGAAAAAAGATAAAGAATAGATAAATAAAAACTACAATAATATGATGTTAGAGAAGACAAAGATGATAAAGATAGAGAGAAGGATTGAGTAAGAAGAAAAACCGGAGAAAGTGTGTAAAGAAATTTAGAAAGAAAAAAAAATAGTGAGTTGGAGAATATGAAGATACAAGAAAAGATTAAAGAACAAAAATTGGAAGAAGAAAAGATGATGAGAACGAATATAAACTTAAAAGAAAAAGAAGAAGATGGGATAATTGGAGAAGAATAAGTGGGAGGAGAAAACAAGAAGTGGAAAATCTTTTGCATATTTAAAGAAAGCGAATGATGAAGATATGTAAAAGAATGAGAAAGAGAAAAAAAAATAAGACACATCATGATTACAAAAATTAGAAATCGGCAAAAAAAAGATGAATACAATCAAATTTCTACTACTTATATTATTAAAATCTTTAATTAATTAATGTGTTTAAAAAATATTGTACCCGCACAAGGTGCGGGACAACCACCTAGTATTAATAATTTAAAAAAAATTGGGTATATGTACATGATTAACGTGTTTGAGAACAAGATGATTAGACAGACAACTTAGGATATTTGTGTATAACCCAACTGTATCTGGCCCATTAAGTAAGTGGGCCCAATCCATAAACAAACCACCTTCTACTTTTTCGTAATCAAAATCAATTTTAATTTCGTTGTGGAGAAGAAGCTTTATCAGCAAATTGCTATGATAACTCTGAGAATCAGAAATCTTGGAGCGAATCCCTAGGTTGGGGATGATGTTTGGACGACTACGATTGACGAAGACCGAGACAGTGGCGGCTACTCGGTCCGTCGCATCGCCGGCATCTTTCGTCGCCGTGGTCTTCTTCTCGCCGATCCTCGGCGGGAACTGGATCGTCTGTGCCGATGGTAGCAGCGGTGGCGCCGCGAGGAACGGCTACTCCGGCGGATTATGGTCGTCTGCTGTTGCTCCTTCCAATGTTGGTCTAGCTGTGGCAGTCACCGTCATGGCCGGTCTTGCCGTGGCTTTCACCGTCGTCTACTCCCGTAGGTATATACATTGGATTCGGAAATGAAACACCGAAGATCTGATTCTGTTGTAATTTGAGAGTAGCAAAGCTTGTTCACTACATGTCGTGCTTAGTTAAGTTGTAGTCTCCTATAGATTTGATAGGGGAAGATGAATCATATCGGTTCTATTAGACTATTACTAGTTGCTTCGTTGTGACTCTCACCAGCTTCTGCTGATCCGTGATTTTCCCATTTCTGTAAGCTTACTCCACCAGTTGGAACATTGAGACTAGATCCCCATGTCTTGATTGAGCTCTTGGTCAAATGTTACTTATATCTTGTTTGTTGGGTTGTCTTCTGAATGGCGTGTGAGTTTCTATGCCCTCTTGGTCTATAAGGATTAAGGAACAATCAGAGTGTTTTTATAGGAAGTAAGTTTGGTTTTTGTGTTCTAAGGTAACTCTGGAACTTCTATGTACAAACTCCTACCCCAAGCCATGTATTCGTGTTTCTTCTTTTGCAATTTTATCAGACAGACCTTTCATTGTAAAATCTCTTCCCATCGAACCTGGAAATCCCTTTGCATTTGTTATGATTTATTTCTCTTAAACCCAAGCAATGAGTCTAATTTTGTTAAGGTTCTGCATAGAAAAAACTTTGAGGTATGCATCCCATGAACAATTGTAATCTTTTGAGTGCAGCCTGAGTTAGACTAACCCCTAATTTTTCCTTTCCCTGTCTTTCATAATTTTTGCTAACTTTTAAGGCTATATGGTTATGGTCTTGTTCCCTCTGCTTCTTTTAAATTTCTTCCAGTTCTTCGGCTGTTTCTGTACAACTAGTGATGAAGTCGTTTAGAGTCTTAGGTTTTCTGATGTGCGTTGAACTTCATTGATACTTGCATTCCTTTCAAAACATATGCGAACACAGGACACAGCACGTACGATTTAGCCTGTATTTTTTGTTTGAAGAAAGCTTTAATCACCACATTTGGTTTTATTTAACTTTTTTTCTTGTACATTTACTGGATGAAGTTGCTCACTTTGTCCATTTTCTCAGAGGAAGCATTGGATCACCCTGGTCACTGAGAAGAAGAAAGCATGCTCTTCAACCTAAACAGTGGAATGCTTTTTTCACAGAGGAAGGGCGACTCAATGATGGAGGTGTCAAATTTCTTAAGAAAGTTCGCAGTGGGGTATGTTGCTTTTTTTTTTTGCTTCAATGAGTGTTGCTGCATTTTGAAACTTTGAATTTAATCAAAACTTTCCCATCATGCCTTTATATATTAATCCATATCTTTGTTTCAGGGTGTGGATCCAAGCA
Organism: Microthlaspi erraticum; assembly: GCA_902728155.2. NCBI lineage: Eukaryota > Viridiplantae > Streptophyta > Magnoliopsida > Brassicales > Brassicaceae > Microthlaspi > Microthlaspi erraticum. The sequence goes on from CACVBM020001067.1 coordinate 116,199, forward strand.
TCAGACCAGAAGTTTGGCCTTTCCTCCTTGGAGTGTAAGAATAACCATCTTTGTTATTTTTCCTTCTTTTACGTACATAATGCTGAGTTAGGAATTTAACCCTATCATGTATTTTGTGGCTACCATGGGGATATTTATGTTTGGCTTTAGGTTTGTTACTCCAGCATGTTTTAAATGTTGGAAGTGTAGTTTTTTTCTTTCGGGGTTGGTCATTGATGTTATAAAGGTTAAGGTCGAGTAAAATGCACAACGGTAAACCATTCGATAAGTAGGAGTGAGGAGATTGAAATGGGTGAGTCGCCTTTGATGTTTTTCGTCGCAGAGATTCATAAGACTAGTCCTAGCAATCCTGTACCATAATTCACCGCCGATCACTGTACACTCAGTAAACTTTGATAATGAACTTATGAACCCTGTGTAAGCTTTAAATCCTCTTTATCATCCTAACACATTGTAACCTTATTCTACTTACTGTACCTCTCACAGGTATGACTTAAACAGCACCAAAGAAGAACGAGATTCTATCCGACAGCAGAAGCAGTACGTTCCCTTATACTTATGGAGAAATTCATGGTTTCTCAACTTTCTACCAGTATTACGTTTTCCATTTTTTCTCTGTTCCCGGTAGGTGGCAGCTGGTTAGTGACTTGCTCAATCTGTCGATAAAACTAGGAATAACAAGTAGTAGTTTGGGAACTCCTATTGCCTTAGATTTTGTGTCAGTTTGTAACTTGTAAGTAGCTTCTTATATATTAATATGTAAATCCTGCAGGAAGGAATATGAAAACCTGCGGAGGCAGTGTCGCGAGATTCATGAACGTAATGAAAATGTCTGTGACTCAGAGCAGACAGCTCAGAGCAGCAGCAACACCGAAGACAGTCAGGTTCTTGATCCCCCTGATATTGAAGAAGCTGACAGTTCCACGAGATCCATCCCTGTAGAAGAATCAGAGAAGTTGAAATCAGAACCGACTTTGCTGGATGGGGACTGTGAAAGGAGCGGTGTCACCTCCGAAGATGCTGCTGCTAGTGACTCAGACACAACCAGCTCTGAAGAAACTGAGACGTCACCACTTCTGGCTACCCAGGAGGAAGTCGTTAACCAAGAAGAAGAAACTGAGTCGTCACCCCTTCTGGCTACCCAAGAAGAAGAAAATGCGTCTGCATCGAAGCAAAAATCTCAGACAGACGAGGATTTCATGACTACGTGGCAGAGAATCATCCGGCTGGATGCAGTGAGAGCAAATGACGAATGGGTGGTCTACTCACCGTCTCAAGCTGCTGTTTCAGAGACAAAAGCCCGGGGAATAGCCATACAGGTTGGTCTCATTGACTACGACCACTTGGAGCCCTGCCGGATCTTCCACGCAGCCCGGCTGGTTGGGATCCTTGAAGCCTACGCAGTCTACGACCCGGAAATCGGATACTGTCAAGGAATGAGCGACTTGCTATCTCCTTTAATCGCAGTGATGGAAGACGACGTCTTGGCATTCTGGTGCTTTGTTGGGTTCATGAGTAAAGCAAGGCATAATTTCAGGCTAGACGAGGTTGGAATCAGGCGGCAGCTCTCAATGGTGTCGAAAATCATAGAATTCAAGGACATCCGCTTGTACAGACACTTGGAGAACCTCGAAGCACAAGACTGCTTCTTTGTGTACCGGATGGTGGTGGTTCTGTTCAGACGAGAGCTAACCTTTGAGCAGACGCTTTGTCTGTGGGAGGTCATGTGGGCGGACCAAGCCGCGATACGAACCGGGATTGCAAAGGCGACTTGGGGGAGAATCCGGTTGAGGGCACCACCCACAGAAGATTTGTTGCTTTACGCGATAGCGGCAAGCGTGCTGCAGAGGAGGAAGACGATCATAGAGAAATACAGTGGGATGGATGAGATAATGAAGGAATGTAACAGCATGGCTGGTCATCTTGATGTTTGGAAACTTCTAGACGATGCACATGACTTGGTCGTCAATCTTCACAACAAGATCTGAGAGTTATCTCTTCTCTCTTCACTTGTTGCACACTGTGTTTGTTGTTAGTGTTCATTAAACACCATTGTCCTAAAACACACTTATAAACCTCATCATTCAATCTCTTGTTATTATCCATTGTTAACCAAATAAAGAGATTTACCGCGAAGAAACCTGTCTTTTGTTTGTTTCAGAGACCCGCTCGAGCAAAGAGAGGGTGTTGACTTAATTTGGTTAAGTATAAACCGTAACAAAAAATTATTCTTCGGTTCCAATTCAACAACAGATCTCTGCTGCTTCTTCTTCTTCTTCTTCTTCTTCTTCGTCTTCTTGGGATTTAGATTTGTTTTCCGATCAGTCTGGGACTGTAAGGGATACTTCATTTTCTGTTATGGCGGATACCGTTGAAGATCCTCAATTGCATAATGGAGTGGCTCAAGGTGAGTCCGAAACCCAACAGCATCCGACTCCGGAAGCACAATCCGATCACGATCCCCAACTCCAGACTGAGGCCAAACTTGCCGACGAAATTCCGGAAATAGAAACTGATTCGAAGCCGGAGCAAGTACCATTTGAGGTAACCGATACGAAGCCGGAAGAGGAAGTACAATCTGAGGTAACAGAATCGAAGCCGGAGCAGGTAGAATCCGAGGTTATCGATGCGAAGCCGGAGGAAGTACAAACCGAGGCGAAGGTGGATGTAAACGACGTGGATCTGTCTCCGGGAGGATCCGGGAAGCTCTCGATCCGATCGATGGAGGCCGATCAGGAAACGGTTCTGAAGAAAGAAGATGAAGGGAACAAGACATTTACAATGAGAGAGCTTCTCAGCGAATTAAAAAGCGAGGAAGGAGATGGCACTCCTCACAGTAGTGTTTCGCCGTACAGGTTTCTCTCTTTTTCTCAAGCCATTGTTGGGGGTTTTTGTTGAGCTGATTCCGAGTCTCATCGTTTGTAATTTATTCAGTCGAGAAAGTGCTTCTCAACCGGCGGAGAACAATCCTGCCATGGATCTGATAAACAGTATCCAAGTTAACGACGAAGAGGGCCGATCGCGACAGCGTGTTCTTGCATTTGCTGCCCGCAAGTATGTTACACGAACTTTTGCTTTGCTTTGATTATAATTTACAACTTGTGCCCTGAAACGCTTGTAAAATAGCCTCATTGAGCTTACTGCTCATTGATCTTTTGTGTTTCTCCAACTTTGTAGGTATGCGAGTGCGATTGAGAGAAATCCAGAAGATCATGATGCCTTGTACAACTGGGCACTTATTCTCCAGGTCTGGTTTCTCTTACTTGTCTCTTTCTATTCCACTCTCGAACCCTCAGAGTCTTTCTCTTATTCACAAGTGATTAAGGAGGTGAATTTATCGAAAGATAATTGAAATATACATCCAAAATTCATATAACACTAGGCATGCGATAAAAAAGTACTGTTTGAAGAGATTAGACGCGTCTCTTTGTCTTTGAGGCCATCAGAATTTTGTTTTCCTTCATACTTTTTTTACTGGATATAATGCTGAATTCCTCACTTACTATCTTTTCTCCACAGGAAAGTGCTGATAATGTTAGCCCAGATTCTGTTTCACCTTCTAAAGATGATTTGCTCGAGGAAGCTTGTAAAAAGTACGATGAGGCAACCCGTCTCTGCCCCACGCTTTATGATGTATGTATTAGTAGTAGGATTCTATATCCGTTAGTTTAGTATATCACTGCAAAATGCAACATGATGGTTATCATAATCTTCTCGTGGTTTTCAGTTAATATAAATGGCTCTAACTTTTATGTATCATTATATTGTGTGGGATTCTGTGACAGGCTTACTACAACTGGGCTATCGCAATCTCTGATAGGGCAAAGATGCGTGGTCGCACAAAGGAGGCTGAAGAACTATGGGAACAAGTAAGTAATATCAGGAATAATAGGACCGTCTCCTGCTTATTCTGAAAACGAAAAATCATCGTGATTTGATCTCAACTTGTAATACTAAAGAAGTTTGTGTTGGGCATTCTGATTCCAGGCGACTAATAACTATGAAAAAGCTGTCCAGCTCAACTGGAACAGTTCCCAGGTATGGTCCTTCATCTCATGTACAAACTTCACAGTATCGTCTGTTGTACATACTAGTCTTTTGAAACTATCAATTTTGTGCAGGCCTTAAACAACTGGGGACTGGCTTTGCAGGTAACTAAGTGATATGTGTTTATCTCCATGACATAGGATGTGCCTCTTTAAAAAAGTTACGGTGCTAATAACTCGGAATATTCCCTGTGTTTTTCATTAGGAGCTCAGTCAAATTGTTCCTGCTAGGGAGAAGGAAAAAGTTGTCAGAACTGCCATTAGCAAGGTGCTTATTCGTCATTCTGACTAATGTAAACTTTGCATGATGAATTTCATATCGTCTCTTTTCACTTGTTTTACCACACAGTTTCGGGCCGCTATCAGGTTGCAGTTTGATTTCCATCGAGCCATATACAACCTTGGAACCGTTCTGGTGAGTTATAATATGCTTGACAATCCTTTGAACAGAAGTTAATGTCAAAATCCAGTTAACTTAATTTGAAAAATCTGGGGATGGTTATCTGAATTACAGTATGGATTAGCAGAAGACACACTTAGAACAGGGGGTTCAGGTAACGGCAAAGACATGCCTCCCGGTGAGTTATACAGCCAATCTGCTATCTACATTGCTGCAGCTCACTCGCTGAAGCCAAGTTACTCGGTAAGCCTGTCATCTCCATTTTGTTCTCTGCTAGAAGAATTCGAAGATGTTTTGAGTCATATTTCTATTGAATAAGATTGAGGCTGATTCTTTTTTCCTGGTCCAGGTATACAGCAGCGCTTTGAGGCTCGTCCGGTCCATGGTACCTTTTGATGACCCATCACTAAGTTGATCCCTTAATGGAAAAGTGACCAAAAGTAAAATAGATAATTTATATATGTTGGCAGCTACCGCTACCGCATCTTAAAATTGGATATCTAACGGCGCCACCGGTGGGAAACTCACTCGCTCCTCACAGTGATTGGAAACGCACCGAGTTTGAACTCAACCACGAGAGGCTTCTACAGGTATTCTCTCAGATCCATCATCATCAATTCATCATCCAATAGTTTTTAAAAAGTAGAGAGATTCAAAGCCGATGAATAACTAAGTATAACTAACCTTACGTGGCGTCGTGCGTAGGTACTGAAACCAGAACCACGGGAACTGGGGAGAAACCTGTCAGGGAAGTCAGAGGCGATGAGCACAAACGTGGAGAAGAAGACTGTAAAAGTGAATATATCAGAGATTGTGTCAGTGACGCCATGTGCTGACCTCACTCTACCTCCTGGTGCTGGTCTCTGCATTGATACCGTTCATGGCCCTGTTTACTTGGTAAGACTAGAGAGCCTCCTCCTACATTCATTGTACATTATTACCTGCTGTTGATAATCTCTCAAATGCTGCGTATAAAAACAGGTTGCAGATTCATGGGAGTCTTTAGATGGATGGCTCGATGCGATTCGTTTGGTCTACACAATCTATGCGAGAGGCAAGAGTGATGTTTTAGCCGGTATTATCACCAAGGGAAGTCAGAGGCGATGAGCACAAACGTGGAGAAGAAGACTGTAAAAGTGAATATATCAGAGATTGTGTCAGTGACGCCATGTGCTGACCTCACTCTACCTCCTGGTGCTGGTCTCTGCATTGATACCGTTCATGGCCCTGTTTACTTGGTAAGACTAGAGAGCCTCCTCCTACATTCATTGTACATTATTACCTGCTGTTGATAATCTCTCAAATGCTGCGTATAAAAACAGGTTGCAGATTCATGGGAGTCTTTAGATGGATGGCTCGATGCGATTCGTTTGGTCTACACAATCTATGCGAGAGGCAAGAGTGATGTTTTAGCCGGTATTATCACCGGTTGATATAATAATACTCTGACCGACGACTGTTTTGCTCTTTTTATTATTAGTTCTGTCTTGTCTTGACCATAGCTCTGGTGCTTATATTCAACAAAGAAACTTACACTTCTCATTTTTGCAACACATATTGAATTATTGATTACAGTTTGTCTTCTCCCAATGGAACTCTGAATTGAGTTATCCTGTCTTAGACAAGAAAAAGCTTCAAACTTGAAACTGTATCCTAATGTAAAAAGTTAACGGAGACCAACCAACAAACAAATGTCCCATTTTTAACAATGTTGGGCTAATGGGCCTACAAGTATGTAAGCTTTAATGGGCATTATCACTCTCCCTCTCTCTGGTAGGGACTCTGGTAAGTAGCAGTCCTTTTCCCAAGAGGAAGGAGGATCGAAGGCGCGTGTAACCCACCACCGAGCTCGAGCTCAAAATCGGAATCAATGGCGTCTCCGTCAACTGGCTGGCTTTCATCACCCGGTTGTATGTGTACCAAGCCGCGCCTAGTTTCTTCTCGGCCTTGTTCTCCGCTTACTCTGGCATATCCCCAACGGAACCCTAACAAGGTAAGCGAGCAATCAAGAGTGTGTATGTTTCTCTTGGATAGTTGTGACAATTGTTGTTTCTTCTGCTCTGGTTGCTGTTATTAGGTGTATAGGAATAAGAAGGTGGAGCGAGTAATATGCAGAGCGGAGTTTTCACAGGAAGCGCCCCTAGCGACCGCCATTGGAGCGTGCATCCTAAGCTCGTTTGTATTTCCGGTGGACAAGAAGGAGGAGGAAAAAGAAGAAGAAGAAGAGAACTCTGCGATTGTGTCGACAGATATGAGATTAGCCGCCATGGGAATCATCAGCTTCATCCCTTACTTCAATTGGCTGGTTCGTTTGCTCTTTCTTCTTTTCTTCTGAGACTGAGAGAGAGAGAGAGAGAAAGTAGAAACTCGAAATAGATCATGTGTAACTGTATGCTCTCCTCTCCTCTCCTCTTCTGTCCCAGAGTTGGGTCTTCGCTTGGCTTGACTCGGGAAAGTCGCGTTACGCTGCGTATGCTCTCGTTTATCTTCTTCCCTATTTCAGGTACCTTTTGTTTTATTTGCCTTGCCTCGCTTTCTTCCTCTTGTGTTACATACTCCATTGGTCTCTCTGATGATTCGATTTGGTCTTCTTTTGCAGCTCAAACCTGTCCATTTCCCCGGAAGATAGCTGGTTACCCATTACAAGCATCCTTTTGGGCATCCTTCATGTTCAGGTTTCTGATTCTGTCTCTCTTATACTCTCTCTGATTGCACCACACTTTTGAGTGTTTCATCATCTTCTGTTTGTGTAGATTGAAGCAAGCATTGCAAATGGTGATGTTCAGACCCTTGGATCCAACTTTTCATCTTTTGACAAACATTCCAAGGTAAACTAAACACACAATTATCTTCAAGTCAATGTTCGAAACGATACTTTCAGCTTCAATTGCAAGTTTGACCCGTTTATTGCATCTTAAACTCACTTGCCAGTTCCTTTTTTCTTGTGCATACAAGGAGAAAGACAGTGACGACTAAAAGCTCCAAAGACACGAAGAAAGGAGCAACAACGAGGATGAAATGAAATGATAGATGATGACTAGTTTTGTACAAGAAGCCAGAAGAATAATATCTAGCCATTAAAATCAATTCATACATCAATATATATAACATATTCAAGAGCTACACTGGCCGGCATTTACGATCTGGTCGTTTTTCCAAGAATATATATAGATATATCACATATATGCATGCTTCAGTTTTAAATCTATGAATTGTTCTTGTCTTATACTTATACTAAGAAGTTTACACTACTTTACAAGTCGTTGAATCGAAGAAGAAAATATACATGGTTGACACTGAAATGAGCTTACTCTTCACTAGCAACAAACTTACCAGAATGATTCTTAGGGCCCATGGGCCCATACTATGTGTATCTTATAAAAGGTAATAAAGAGGCCCATTTGACATTTTATCAATTTCTCGTCATGTTTTCGGTAACGAAAGGTTTAATCAGAAACTTGAGTTGGTTCCATCTTCGTCTTCCTCTTCCTCTTCCTCTCGTAGTAGCAATGGCTCCTTCTGCCCTTAGGGTTTACTCTACTACTCCTATCTCTTCGTCTCCTTCGGAGGTTTCCGTCAAGAGAGTTGGTACTCATAATGGAAGCTTTCACTGCGACGAGGCTCTCGGTTGCTTCATGATCCGCCTCGCCGATAAGTTCTCCGGCGCTGATATCATCCGTACTCGTGACCCCAAGGTAACAAAAAACAAACGAGCCTGAGCTGTTTCTTATCTCTTGAGTTTCATATATTGTTCAAGTATAGGAAAAGGGTAAGGGAGAGGTCGTTCAGTTGCTAGAAATGTTAAATTCGAAATCGACTGCTTATTATTGGTGAAAATTAGGGTTTTGATTGTAAATCTGCACTCTGTACTTTTACATGTAGGGATTGTTGGTTGATTGAGTCTTTTTTTTTTTTTTTTTGTTTTGTGTGTCCTCAAGATATTGGCAGAACTTGATGCAGTGCTCGATGTTGGAGGTGTGTATGAACCGGAGCATGACCGGTATGATCATCACCAGAAAGGGTTTGAAGAGTTGTTTGGACATGGATTCAACACCAAGCTCAGTAGCGCCGGTCTCGTTTACAAGGTGTTGTTTGCTTGTAGTCAATCCTCACTGAGATTTCTTTGAAAAGATAAAGTTTGTGAATGTTGTTACTTTTTGGGTTCAGCATTTTGGAAAGGAGATCATAGCAAAGGAACTAAACGTTGAGCAAGATCACCCGGATGTTCTTCGCTTGTTTGTAGCTGTCTACAAGAGCTTCATGGAGGTTATACACTTTTGCATTTCCGGTTCCCAAAATTAGTTTAGCTGGTCTATCCGGATGTTCTTCCGTTGCCTTGCACTCTTGTATGTTAGTTTCAATGACATTGTATCTTTGTGATTTGGACAGGCGATTGATGCTGTGGACAACGGGATAAATCGGTATGATACAGAGAAGCCTCCACGGTACGTGAACAACACACATCTGTCTTCAAGGATTGGAAGATTGAATCTGGATTGGATTGACCCTGACCAGTCTCAAGAGAAGGAGAATGAGGCTTTCCAGCGTGCAATGGCTCTGGCTGGGAAAGAGTTCCTCGAAGTAAGATCTCTAGCTGTCAATCGCAAAATGTATATATACGTACGTTTTAAGAGACATGAAGAATGGTCACTCACTTACTGTAGCTTGTTTGTAGAGTGTAAGATTTCATGCAAGGTCGTGGTTACCGGCTCGGTCAATCGTGATGCAGTGCCTTGAAGAGAGGTTCAAAACCGACCCAAGTGGTGAGATCATGGAACTGAAAAAGTTTTGCCCTGTAAGTACTTGTTCAACACTCCCTTCCTTGCTCTTCTTATCAATGCTAGCTATCTCGATTATAACTCACTAACTAACTCTGGCTCTAAATGGTTGAGAGCAGTGGAAGCTTCACTTGTTCGAGCTTGAGCAAGAGATGAAGATCGAACCTCTCATCAAATACGTCATCTACCAGGTTACCACAGTATTGAGATATATGCTTTTGTAGGATCTCAGATATCTGTCAATGCAGTTCCTGTAGTCTTAGTACTAGTGGAGTAAAAATATCATTTTGGGTTGGTTTACAGGACGAGCGAGGGAACCAGTGGAGAGTGCAAGCAGTGGCGCTTGCACCAGACAGGTTTGAGAACCGAAAGGCTCTTCCAGAGCAATGGAGAGGCCTCAGAGATGAGGAGCTCTCTAAAGCTGCTGAGATCCCTGGCTGCGTCTTTGTCCACATGAGCGGCTTCATCGGCGGTAACCAATCCTACGACGGAGCCCTATCTATGGCGAGAACCGCCCTCACTCTCTGACTCCAATAGAGAGAGAGAGAGTTTAACATTGCTTCTTTCTGCTCTACAGTATCTTTTGTTTTCATTTTTGAGTGACCATTTCGTGGTTTTCTTTTCTTGGATGGAATCATATATCAACTATCTTCAATACTAAAAATATTTGGATTGCTTACTCTGTTCAGTATTGTTACTCTGTTAGTGAAACCATTACATGTTTTGTTAATGATAATGAAACTCAAGTAATGTTAAAACATATCCAACTCATAAAATTTACAAGTAATTCCAAGTTACTGTATGTAGTTAATAATTGTTTTTTTCCCAAAACGGAGACATTCCGTCGAACACGTAGAGTGTATGTATATGAACAAAGTGGGTGATTTCACTTTTCTTTCGATTTCTCAATTTCCGGATTCCACTGCCTGCTGAGCTGCTTCGAAACCCACTTGTTGAGGTTCTTCTTCTTCTACCGATTCCGTTTCTCTGCTCTTTTGCTTTCGAATTTCTCAAAAACGCAAACTGATCTCACTTGGATGGATTCCTTCTTATCTGGTCATATATGCAGATGCAGATGGAGATCTCCGGTGAACAAGACAAAGAAGAAGAAGAAGAAGGTGCCATGCCAAAAGAAGTAAGCATAGTCCCAGTTTCAGACTCTGAAAAGTTGGTCTACCAAATTCTCAATGGTCCAAACGAACACTGTCTAGAGAATTTCCGAATGGACAAGCCTGTCTTCTACAAGCTGTGCGACATCCTCCAAACCAGAGGCTTATTACGCCACACGAATCGGATCAAGATCGAGGAGCAGCTAGCCATCTTCCTCTTCATCGTCGGCCATAACCTTCGAACTCGCGCTGTCCAAGAGCTCTTCGGATACTCTGGGGAGACCATCAGCCGCCATTTCAACAACGTCTTGAATGCAGTCATGGCCATCTCCATGGACTTCTTCCAAACCACCACCATAGAGGAGGCTGATGATGATGATCCTAGAGTTCAAGTTACAGAATCTGCCAGGCTTTATGGCGCCTTATCATGGTGTTTCAGGACAAGGAGCAAAGGAGATATTCAACGAGCGACACAGGTTGTTGCATGGAGCGGTTGACCGAGCTTTTGGAGCCTTGAAAGAACGATTCCCGATTCTTCTTTCAGCTCCTCCGTATCCTCTGCAAACACAAGTGAAACTCGTGATTGCCGCATGTGCACTGCACAACTATGTCCGCTTGGAGAAACCAGACGATTTAGTGTTTAGGATGTTTGGACAAGACGCTGTTGCGGAAGACGGAGGAGTAGCGGCCGCGTTAGAGGAAGAGAATCAAGGAGAGATAGAGAGACATGAACATGGATCGTTTAGACCACAACAAGTTGAAGATTGTTTAAGGTTAAGAGATGAGATCGCATCCCATCTCTGGGACCATTATGTTCAAAATCTCTCTGCCTTCTAACTAAGTTAACGTATTATATATCAGCTTCTTCTTAACACTAGTTATTGTTAGAATTAATATACAAGTCGAGTAAACACTGTTTTCTGTTTGTTAAGTAAAAAAGCTTTACATCAAATCAAAATATCCAAACACCAAAAGTACAGTATATACCATCAATTCATCACACCAAATCAAATACCTCATGGGGGGAGAGTAAAGTTTACCAAAAAAATTTGAATCAAGGGATGATCACACCTTTCTGCTTTTTCTTAATCCATTTACGCTTTGCGTTCTCCATAGCATCCTCCTTGAGTTTCAGCAGATCTTGCAAGGACTGGTTAAACTGTGACTCGATCAGGTTCAGTTCTGTCTTGAGACCTTGAGGATAATCGTGGTCCGAAATGGAAAGAGAGTAAAGTGTCGACATCATCGAGCAAGAATCCAGAAAGGAGCTCATTGACTCTCCCTCCCGACCAGCTTCCATGGCAGCACTTCCGTTGGAGGAGAAGGGTAAGTAATAGTCTGCTGATATCCCTGACTTCATTGATTCTCCTGCAGTTCCCTCATCTTTCGAGTTGGCAGTTTGTTGATTTGCTGCTTCGTGATGATCCTCACGAGAGTTTTGATGATTTGGATGCGATGGGGATGAGGTCTGGTTCTGGTCAGAGAGGAGTTGTAAAATCAAGTCATCGATCATATTAGCTATCACAACAACCTCTTGACTTGTTAGATCCAGTTGCTCCACCATTTCCTCTGCGATTGCTGTTGCTGTGTCTGAATCCAGGTAGAAGGCAAAATGTACGATTTTCCCTTTACCTGTGTGTGTATTAGACTATTAGGACATGTCATTGATTCCATGAATGAATTGGATAGGATATTGAAAGAGAAGAAAAAAGAACAAACCAGAGGAGTCACCGATGCGCAGAAGCATTGACGCTGTGGAATCATCGCTCCTCTCTCCTCTTAACCTGAACTCTTTATCCTCTGCAAACCTCTCAAGTTCGATGGTTTGGCAGCTGGGGTATTCTTCGTCGCTTTTCCGAGAGGAGCCGATGGAGACACTTTTATTCTCGTTATGGTGATGATCCACATCCATGGGGAGATGTTCAAGCTCAAGCTGTGGTGGCCCGACAGGGTTAGATGATGAGGCAACAAGAGCAGAGTCATTGCTTGCAAGGTACGGGTCCATGGAGAGCTCGAGGGCATTAGGTCTGGAAGAGGCAGGAAGAAGACATTTCTCTATGAATTGCCTAACTTGAGGATCATCAACCCTGGTGAGAGATTGAGGCTTTATACCCTGCAAATATGCACTTGTTTCAGAGAGCAGCCCTTTTGCTTCATAAAGTCAAGATACCATGGAAGACTTACCGAGCTGACCTTCTTGAAAATTTGAGCCTGGTTTCTGCACTCGTTGTATGGATACTCACACGTTACCATCTCCAACATACACATGCCAAAAGAATAGACGTCCACAAGCTCATTGTATTCCTCTTCATACAACTCAGGCGCCATGAATTCAGGAGTACCTGAAATACGCTCTCAGAATATTCAGAGATCTGCCAGGGTTGGTCAAAGAGTGAAGCTGTTTCACAGTGATCATATATTTACATATCACCTATGACACTTCGGGCAGTGGGTTGTTGCAGTACAGTTGCGAGGCCGAGATCTCCGATTTTGACCTCTCCGGTATTTCCATTGACAAAAATGTTGTCACACTTGAGATCTCGGTGAATCACAGGAGGGTTCTGAGAGTGCAAATAGTTCAAGCCTTTGAGAATCTGCCTTGCCCAGTTCTTGATGGCCTTGGGATCGACTCTCCTATGCTTCATGCGATATCTTCACATGGAAAGAAAAGGTGTCAACTTATGGGATGGAAAAAAAGAATGAAAGGAGCAGTGAGGAGAGACTTACAGCCTGAGACTACCAGAGGTGAAGAGCTCGGTGATCATGTTGATAGTCTTGTTCTTTTCGTCAACCCAAGAGTTGAAGAGCTTGATGATGTTTTCATGTTTAAGCGCTTTGAGGAGATGAACTTCAGAATAGAGCCGTTCAAGCTGACCAGGCATCTGCATCACATTTTCAATGCTCACTAGGTTCCAAGCAACTTCTATTCCTTCCACTTCGTCAAACGCCTTATATCTGTTAAGCATACAGTATTGGAATTTGGAAATTTATCAGAGAATGTGTAATTTGCCTTGTTAAAAGCATAAATGAGGGAGGGTTTGTAGAAACCATACACAGTCTTGAAAGCTCCTCTCCCCAGAACATCATCGTACTGAAAGATTGAAAAACAACAACGGAACAAAAGGTAAATCAGCAAATCCAAGATGATGATGATGATGATTATTCAGTGTAAAATGGCTTAAACGCTGAATCATATAACAAGACAAGGATCATGGCCATAACTCATCCAGAGCGAGTTGTTTACTAAAAAAATGCTCAAATTCTGAATTCTGATAATCATCCTCACATATAAAACCCAACCATGAACCAGCGATGAAGACAATAGAGAAAGTCTATGGAGAATCAAACAGGTGGCGTACGTACCCTGATGTACCGGCCAGTTGGATCTTTCTCGGCGAACTCCGCCTCTTCCATCTGACCTAAAAATCCAGAAGCAGAAGCCATATGCACAACAAACCAAAGAGAAACCAAAAGAAGAAGAAGAAGAAGAAGAAAACAAAAGAGGTTTTTTGAGGGAGAAACTGAAAAGAAGAAAGGCTGCTATAAGAAGAAGAAGAAGAAATGGAGGGGAGCATTGGAAACACGAGAATCGGAGAAGGCCTCACGAGCGAAGCAATAAGAGTCGATGGACGATCGAAACCGAGAACGGAAAACAAGTTTGGGAATCCCCATGTCCGATGATCCTCCGATTCCCCGATCTCCCCCGTGAATCTCTTTTATCCGATCCATGGATCCACCATATTCCCTCCCCCCAAGAGAAAGATGGCGATGATGAATTGATCAAATCAAAATCAAAATGAAAATGAAAATGAAAATGAAAATGAAAGGGAATAATGGTTCGCGGCCAAATCGGAAAGTCAAATTATGTGTCTTTGTCCAACAACAAACCACATCATCACATTCATATTCATATTCATATTCATCATCATTTCATTAAGGAAATAAACAATCCTCTTAATCATAAGCCTTTATTGAATGGGCTCTATCTGACTAGAACAAAAGCCCAATAAAATATATGAGTCGTGGTGTAATGACCGGCCAAGTTTCCGAGCGACGCGGTGAGAGAGAGACACTGTTAGGCGACGATCGGTGAGCGATTTTGTTTCTAAAAATTAGAAAAATTAAAATTAAAACTGAGGAGGAAAGAGCCCAAAGTTGTTGTTAAACGAGAGAGAGAGAGAGAGAGATAGGTGGGATTGATTCTTCTGGTAACCAGATATCTCCGAGAGAGGATGTACGTACGAGCGCTTCCGACGACGGATGTGAATCGGAACACGGAGTGGTTCACGTACCCGGGGGTGTGGACGACTTACATCCTGATCCTCTTCTTCTCGTGGCTCCTTGTTCTCTCCGTCTTCCACTGCTCCCCTGGCATCGCCTGGACCATCGTCCACCTCGCCCATTTCACCGTACGCCTTCCATTTCCCTGGTTGATTTCATTGATTCAATGAATTTGCCTGATTTCAATTGATTGATTGATTTCTAGGTCACATACCATTCGTTCCACTGGAAGAAGGGAACACCCTTTGGGGATGATCAGGGCGTCTACAACAGGTTGACCTGGTGGGAACAGATTGACAACGGCAAGCAGCTCACTCGCAACCGCAAGTTTCTCACCCTTGTTCCCGTCGTCCTGTAAGCTCTCCCTCTTCTTCTTCTTCTTCGAAATCTCCACCATGCCTTGCTTCTGCTTCGTTAGCTTTATCAATTGAAATGAATGGACACTCTACTAGCATTATATGGCTTCCATTGATTTGAATTTGCTTGAGCATCAACTGCATCAACTGCTCTGTTTGCCTCTAGTTATTATGTAGATATAGATACATAGATTATTATTTGTAGGCCCAGCTCGTGCTTTATCGTCTTCTCTTAGCGTTGAAACAGAGATGCTTTCTTTCTCCTTCTGTGCCCATTTTACCTCTGCTCATGTACAGATTATTGCGACGAGCTTAATCTCTCATTCTCTCTGCCTCTGCTTATGCTGTTTTCACAATCTGGTTGCCTTTTTATCACACAGAGTAAATTTGTCTTGAGAAACTAACATTCTCCTCCTCTTAATTTGGATCTAAATCTATTATGATTGATTCCACTCTGTTAGTAGCAGGTGCTTGAGAAGCTTACTTTTTTATATAGCTTTTCTGCGACATTCATACAAGGCATGAGGTCTGTTTGTTAGATCATGTAGGAAATTTGAGGCCTGATCAAAACTTTGCATGCATTTGTAGATACTTGATAGCCTCTCACACAACAGACTATCAGCACCCGATGCTCTTCCTCAACACACTGGCCGTCTTTGTAATGGTGGTCGCCAAATTCCCGCACATGCACAAAGTCCGCATTTTTGGAATCAATGGAGATCAATGAGATGACCACCAAGAAAGAAAGACAAGGTATGTGTGATTGTAATGCGACAAGGAGGAATCCTAGATTTGGAATGAGAGGGATCCAGGTACAAAAATGCCATTTTCAGACACTGAATCCCAACCGCTCCTCCCATCCCATTCACATTACACAAACCTTTTCTCCTCTTTGTTTGGTCGATTCACATTTGATCTCTTTTGTGGTCTCTTAGTTTCTTATTTGTATAATCCCCAAAACTGGTTAAAGAGATGTTGTTAGCGAGCAATTTAGGGTTTGAATGAATGAATAGTTGGGCAAGTGTGTCTATACACACTTCTTCTGCTGGTTTTTAGATTACTCATTATAACATGTCAAGTCTCGTTATTTTATAAGCAGTGTTTTACACGACTTGACCTGAAAATCTAAATAATGATTATTTGATTAATCCATATTATATATACACATTTTGTTGGTTCCAGAGTGATGATATCTTCGTCTTCTTTCACTGTTGAAGCAACACAGATGGGAATTATGAGCCTAATAACAATGTTAAACAACCCTCAAGCCAATACTAAACAAACCCCGTTTTTATAGATGAACAAGAACCAACAAACACGTTAGTAATATTGTAATCCCCTCGCCTTTTTATCTTTTATCACTATCAAACAAACTATAATTTCTTCGCTAATCAAATAAACAATGCCTAAAAGTCTTAAGCAAACGATGACAAAATCAGAATAAGAAAAAATCAATTGTATTTATCTCAAATTTAAAAAGAAAGTCAAGAGAAGAAAAGTTAAAAAAGTACAACATGGAGCAACATAAAAAATCAGCAAATGGTTATAGAAATGAAAGTAGGATTAGAAAAGGCAAGTTGAAGCAATGTAAGTACGGTGATTGGTGGTTGACCATTTCCAAATTACTTATTTTTCATAGATTGGAAGAAGAAGACAAAAGGAAAGGATCTTTGTTTTGTTTGTTCGTTATATTCGTAGCCAAAGTCTCTCTCTATCTTCTTCCTTCCTTGTTTGTTCGTAAGCAAAAACTCTTAAATTTCCGAAAATCTCGCCTCTTAATTCTTAAACCTTTACCAACCTCCTACTTGTCTTAAAAATCAAACCTTTTATTTTGATTCTTGACTTTGGTCTCCTAAAAGAGCGTGACTTGAATCGATGCAAGGTTTGGGGCAGGAGTTTTAATTTTTAAAAAGCAGTTCGTTTCGATTGCAAAGATCAGAATTTGAACAAAAGGTTTTTGGATTTGTTGGAGATGTAAGTAAACCTCTTTCTTTCTCGCTCTTGACTCTTGTATTGTCTTAAGTTACGAAATGTGGCTGAGTTTGTTTTACAGCTCTCTCCTTTGTGGTTGGAGATTTCTTCTGTTCAACTACTGACATTCCTTTTAGGGGGGGGGGGGGGGGCAAAGTCTCTGTTTCTAATTACGGATTTACCGCTTTTGGAATTTGCTGAAAATTTTGACTTTTTTTTTCTTTCTGAAGCTGTGATGGGTACTATTCATGGGAACGAGGAAGAGGAAGACTGGTTCTCCGATGCTCGGGAAGAAGACGTTTCATCTGTTTCCGATTGTAATTCCGACGAGTTTGTTCAAGCAACTGGCGATTTAGATCTCTGGACTGCGAATCCCGAGAGTGTTACTAACCGTCGACACAAGTTCTTTCAATCTATGGGGTTTAGTTTCAAGAAAAGAGAGGTTGATGTTGATCTTCTTCTTGGAGACAATGCTCTTCCTGTTCCACAGCCACTAAACTCTGTGTCTGAAACTGACCACGAGGAAGAGGAGAATCATTTGCTGAGGAATGAATCTGTATCCTCCGATACTACTGATAGATCCTCTGTTTCAACTTCCTCTCTTGCTGATGCATTTAGTTTCAGAGGACCTTTTCTGGAGCGTGCCAAGCACATTGACGATCAGATTTTGCTGACGAGAGATTATTCCAGTAACAGCAGTAGCCTTACTACCGAGGGATTGAGCGAGTCTGGTTCGAGTCGGTCCGGTAGCGGTAGCTATGGAGATTCTCCTTATGAGGATTCGCCTAAGAAGGGAGGAGCAGCTAAAGGGTGGCTGAAGAAGTTAGGTGTATTTCTTGACAAGAAGGGCGAGTCCATTGATGGTGGTGACTCCGTGGGGTCGAGGAAACTGACTCGAGTTCAGTCTTTTAAGAAGCAGTTCAAGGAGCTTTCGTCTCTGTGTATCGGGCAGGAGTTCTCGGCGCACGATGGATCCATTGTGGTGATGAAGTTTTCTCATGATGGCAACTACTTAGCCAGTGCTGGCGAAGACTGCGTTGTGCGAGTGTGGAACATCACGGAGGACGAGAGAAGAGACAATCAGTTTGAAGTGGCTACTGAGTTTGATTCGAGCTCTAACTGTGTTTACTTTGGAATGAATGATAAGTCACAGATTGAGCCATTGAACACTAGCGAGAACGAGAAAACCGAAAAGAGTAGAACATTGTTGAAGAAGAAGTCGGAATCGGCTTGCGCTGTGTTGCCTTCGAGGGTCTTCACTATATCTGAAACACCACAGCATGAGTTCAGGGGACATTCTGGCGAAATCTTGGATCTCTCGTGGTCGGAGAAAGGGGTAAGTTTTCACTAGGAAATATTTGTGAATATATATATATATATATATAAAAGATGAGAGATTGATGCATGGTAGTATTGTGCTAACAAGTTGTGTGTGAATGAATGTGGTGCAGTTTCTACTGTCATCCTCAGTGGACGAGACAGTTCGGTTGTGGCGAGTTGGTTCTTCCGATGAATGTATCAGAGTTTTCTCCCATAAGAGCTTTGGTCAGTTTCTTTCTTTCTCTCTCTCTTTAACTCTTCTTCTTTAACTATGTCTTGTTAATTAGGCACTTTGTCTCTCTCTTCTCTTGCAGTGACTTGTGTGGCATTCAATCCTGTGGATGAGAATTACTTTATAAGCGGATCAATTGATGGCAAAGTACGAATATGGGATGTGTCGCACTTTCGGGTCGTTGACTATACAGATATAAGAGAGATTGTCACAGCTGTGTGCTATCGACCTGATGCTAAAGGTGCTGTTGTTGGTTCCATGACTGGACAATGTCGCTTCTACCATACAACTGGTATGCAAATGTTTATCTTTTACTGCTCCCCATATTACACCGCCGAATCATCATACATATATGTTTTGATTTGAGATTCTCATCCCTCAGATAACCAGCTGGAACTGGAGAGAGAGGTGAGTTTACATGGGAAGAAGAAGAAGAAGAAGGCTCCTAGCAACAGAGTCACTGGTTTTCAGTTTTTTCCTGGTGATTCGGACAAAGTAATGGTTACTTGTGCTGATTCTCAAATCCGAGTAATCTGCGGAGTGGATACCATCTGCAAGCTTAAGAAAGGTCCTCAATCTCATCATAATCAAATCTTGTTTTTATATTTCTCAGATTTTGTGTGAGAACCACTTTTTGAATTTGTTTTTGGTGGTGGTGGTGGTGCAGCTTCAAGTCTAAGGACAACAGCACTGAGTCCAACCTCTGCTGTGTTCACGTCGGATGGGAAACACATCGTGTCAACAATAGAGGACTCGGGGATTCATGTGTGGGACTACTCATATAAGGCTGCTTCTTCTCAGAAACCGAAAAGCATAAGGTCCTATGAAGGGTTTCTCTCAGAGAATGTGTCTGTAGCCATACCTTGGCTAGGGCAGGGGAAAGAGGAGGGGGACAGTTTCATTGCTGATTTGGAGAGAAAGTTTGCTCATTTCCCGGTGCCGGTGGACTGCTACGGAGGAGCAACAACGTGGCCGGAAGAGAAGCTTGGGGCAGCGATAACAGCGACGGCCAGCAGCAGGTCAAAGCTGAGGCTGTTGAGGAGTGTGTGCCAGAACGTCAAGGCTTCAACGCCGCACCTGTGGGGGCTTGTGATTGTGACGGCAACATGGGACGGTAGGATCAGAGTCTTCCATAACTACGGTTTGCCAATTCGGGTCTAAACATTAGAGAAGCATAGTGGGAGTGTGAGTGTGTACATGTGTATTGTGTAGTAAGCATTCTTTGATTTGATTCTGTTGGAGCTAAAGTTGGTCTCTTTTTGTATTTTGCGTCTGGTGCTATCTATATGTTACATGTAGTATGTATAGTGTGACACTTAATTATGTGTGTGATTGTATGTCTTCGCTCAAATTTGTCAATGTAAGAAGAGACGAGAGGATTAGTGAAATTTCAATTTCCAAATGCCTGACATCTTAAAGGGGAGAAAACTGCATTTCCAAGTCCAAGTTCCTCATTTCATCAGTATCACTCACTGCTGCTGGGGAGTCTAATTGGTAGTTGTTGATAAGGTTGTTCTCTTTGTAACATGTGGTTGGCTTCATTTTTTCGACTTTCATTTCATTTTCTACCCATACAAAAGCAGTGTTATGAGTCGCACATTCAAACTTTCAAAAAAAATTGTTTTTTTGTTTCTAGTTTTTCTGAATAAACAAATCATAGTCCTTAACGTCTCTTATTTTTTGAATCCCTAATCTTTGGACCGTTGGGTAGGACTTGGGAGGAATGATAATGTTCGTGGTCCACATGAAATCACTTTTCTATGTGAACTGATGATAATCCCTAATCGATCTATACGAATGACAAAATGAGGAACAAAGAGAGAACACCTCGTCGTCTTTCAAGAATCCAAGTAAACGCCATGCCGTTTCATTTCTTTCTTTTTTCAACTCTCTGGGTGAAAAATAAAAACACCTTTACTTGGCTGATGATATAATTATAAACCGCGTAGTTGTTCCCTTACTCTTTCCCAAAAGACCAAAACACTCCCAATTTCTTTTCCTCGACTCAAATTCAAAATCTCTCTCTCTCTCTCTCTCTCTCTCTGATTCCATAGCTCACCGTCGCAGATCTATACCTGTCGGTGTGATTTTCCCCCGGCGGAGATATCAGATCTTGCCGATCTGCTACCGTATTCTCGCCGCAGCCTATTTGGGTCTCTCTTTTGGTCTTAGGGAAAGGAGAGCAGTAGAGGACGATGGAGAATCTGATCTCTCTGGTTAACAAGATACAGAGAGCTTGCACGGCTCTCGGAGACCATGGCGAGTCTAGCGCCCTACCAACTCTATGGGATTCCTTGCCTGCGATTGCCGTCGTTGGTGGTCAGGTTTGAATCTCGATCCCCTTCCCTTCCCTTCCCTTCCCTTCCCTTCCCTTCCCCTTGTTGTTTATACTATATATATGCTTCGAGATCCATTCGTTCGTTTTTTCACCACTCCGAAATGATATTGAGTAGCGATTTTGGTATGTGGACTTGGGTTTGACTTGGATATTCTTGTCACTAGTCGCGGTTTAGCGTTTCCAAACAATTGCGTTGATTTCGCTTTTATAATAATCACCGATGACGATGTCTTGTTCCTTTGTGTTCAATAATTTTTGCCAGCCTTAAGTTTATCTAGTATCCTTCCTTCCTTGTTGATGTTAACAGAGCTCTGGCAAGTCTTCTGTCCTCGAGAGCATTGTTGGAAAGGACTTTTTACCCCGTGGATCTGGTAATCACAGTGTTTACAGCTCTTGCCTAGTTTTATATTGAAATTGCTTGGTTCCTTACATTTGCGGAAACTGTTTGCAGGTATTGTTACTCGGAGGCCCCTTGTCTTACAGTTACAAAAGATTGATGACGGAGCCAGGGAGTATGCAGAGTTTCTTCATCTCCCCAAGAAAAGGTTCACCGATTTTGGTGGGTTTCCTTGTCTCATTTGCACTTCAAGTTTCCACCTTCTCCTTTGTTGCATATATCATTGGTTTTTGCTTACTTCAATCACCTCTACACAGCCGCTGTGAGGAAGGAAATTCAAGATGAGACTGACAGAGAGACTGGACGCAGCAAGGCCATTTCTAGCGTTCCCATTCACCTTAGCATTTACTCTCCCAAAGGTGAGGATACAACCCAAAGTCTTTTCTTTTTTGGAATGTCATTTTCCTTAACTTTTATCCTCTTTGCTATGTGTGCAGTTGTCAACTTGACACTGATTGATCTTCCGGGGCTAACAAAAGTTGCTGTTGGTATGTTACATTAACTGCACTCCGTGCTGGAACAATAGAGCATATACTTCAAGTCTATTTCTCTACCATAGAGCTTAGCATAACTCCATATTTTTGTGTGGTTGATGCAGAGGGGCAATCTGAAAGTATAGTCAAGGACATTGAAAATATGGTTCGGTCCTACATTGAAAAGGTAAAGGAAATCCTTAGTCGCAGACCCTTTTAATGTTTATCGACAGCTTATTGCCAGTTTTCTTTAGCTTGGATAATGCATAGTTATTTTTCCGTATCGGAAACAAGTTGACATTATTATTTATGTTTAATCAAATTTCCTTATAGCCCAACTGCATCATTTTGGCAATTTCACCTGCAAACCAAGATCTCGCTACCTCAGATGCAATTAAAATTTCCCGTGAGGTTGATCCGTCTGGTAAGCATTTGGCAAACCATTCATTTCCCCGCCTAAGAAACCCGACCTGTTATGTCTCTTATACTCTTTGTGATCTCCACAGGGGAGAGAACATTTGGTGTCTTGACCAAGATCGATCTTATGGACAAAGGGACCGACGCAGTGGAAGTAAGTTGCCTTACTAAATGATAGAATAATATATGTACTATAAGCTGCAATTATTGTGCATAAAACGTGTTGCAGAATGATTTCTTTTCCTAATTTTTGTGGTAACACAATACAGATGTTTCCTCATTAACGTCTATTGTGTGCCCTGCTACATATTAAATTATGTTATTTGTGCAGATCCTGGAAGGGAAATCTTTTAAACTCAAATATCCATGGGTTGGTGTTGTCAACCGCTCCCAAGCAGATATTAACAAGAGTGTCGACATGATTGCGGCTAGGAGAAGAGAGAGGGAGTACTTTTCCAATACTACCGAGTATAGGCACCTTGCACATAAAATGGGTTCTGAGTATTTGGCAAAGATGCTCTCCAAGGTAAGCGCTTTCACGAGAATTCATCTAGGTTTCTTCAACAGGGTCTTTAGAAATTTGGATGATAAATAGTTGTTAGGACTGGTAAATAGTAGTAGTAAGGATCCAAGATAATTGTTTTCTTAGGAAACCAACACAATGAGAAAATATATTTAAGTATCACAAGAACCTGCTACGAATTTTGTAGGCAATACTCAACATGTTTCCCTATAAACAACCATCAGCTGTTGCGGTTGAAATAGAGCCTTATACAACACTTTTGTAATTATTTTTTGCACAGCATCTAGAACATGTGATCAAGTCAAGAATTCCAGGCATCCAGTCGCTTATTAACAAAACAGTGCTAGAGCTGGAAGCTGAACTAAGTCGCCTTGGAAAGCCTATTGCAGCTGATGCAGGGGTAAGATTGTGTATTCTTTTGTCTTTGAACTGGATTCTTAGTTATCAAAATCTAATTACTGTTTTGGTGCAGGGGAAATTGTACTCGATAATGGAGATATGTAGGCTTTTCGATCAAATATTCAAGGAGCATCTCGATGGAGTGTACGTTTTGACCATTTTTGCTGCTAAGGTTTTAAACTAAAACAATGAGTAGTTAGTTATAGTGTGTGAGGTGCAATTTGGTTGATATGACACAGGCGTGCCGGTGGTGAGAAGGTGTATAACGTGTTTGATAACCAGCTTCCGGCGGCTCTGAAGAGACTTCAGTTTGACAAGCAGCTTGCAATGGACAACATCCGGAAGCTGGTCACAGAGGCTGACGGTTACCAGCCTCACTTGATTGCTCCGGAGCAAGGTTACCGTCGTCTCATCGAGTCTTCTATCGTCTCCATCCGAGGCCCTGCTGAAGCATCTGTTGACACTGTATTAACTCAAACTTGAGTCTCTGAAACAAAATGAAATAAGCGTCTCTCCT
The DNA here is from genome assembly GCA_902728155.2 of Microthlaspi erraticum. Taxonomy (NCBI): domain Eukaryota; kingdom Viridiplantae; phylum Streptophyta; class Magnoliopsida; order Brassicales; family Brassicaceae; genus Microthlaspi; species Microthlaspi erraticum. The sequence continues at coordinate 139,756 of CACVBM020001067.1, forward strand.
GTTTCTCACCTTGGTTTTCTTAATATAATATAACTAGGTTCATGCGATCTTGAAGGATCTGGTTCACAAGTCTGTGAATGAGACGGTGGTACGTTGTCTAGTGCTTTTTTTATTATAGTAATAGTATAACTTATTAGTTTGGTGGAATCGAATGTTGGGTTGAACACATGTGCAGGAACTGAAGCAATACCCAGCTCTGAGAGTGGAGGTGACAAACGCGGCGATAGAGTCGCTGGACAAAATGCGAGAGGGAAGCAAGAAAGCAACACTGCAGCTGGTGGACATGGAGTGCAGTTACCTGACTGTTGACTTCTTCAGGAAGCTTCCCCAGGATGTTGAAAAGGGTGGCAACCCCACGCACTCCATCTTCGACCGCTACAACGATTCCTATCTCAGACGAATCGGTAAGTCAAACTCAAAAGCAGTTTTTACCTTTATATTCCTCCCCTACCTCACGTCAATACACTGACCTTTTCTCCTTTCACACAGGATCCAATGTTCTGTCATACGTGAACATGGTCTGTGCTGGCCTGCGGAACTCAATCCCCAAGTCTATCGTCTACTGCCAAGTCAGAGAAGCCAAGCGCAGCCTCCTCGACCATTTCTTTGCCGAGCTGGGTACCATGGACGTAAGTTCTCTCCTGCGCCCTGCCTTTTTTTTTTTTTTTTAATATATTGTTGTCTTAATTCTGAAACATGAACGAGTGTGTGCCATGTGAATTTTGGAAATTTCCAACAGATGAAGAGGCTCTCATCGCTATTGAACGAAGACCCAGCGATCATGGAGAGACGCAGCGCCATCTCTAAGCGTCTGGAGTTGTACCGAGCTGCCCAATCAGAGATCGACGCTGTCGCTTGGTCCAAGTGACTGTTTTGCTCGCTGACCTGGAAGTCGAGACGGTTTCGTTTTGTTGTGTGTTTTTTCCTCTGCCTGTTTGTTTACCTTTGTGGCAATCACCCGATATATGATTGAGCTCGGAGATACCGACGATACTGCTGCTTTTATGTAGAGATTTTGTCTTGTTATTATTCATCTTGTTCGATAGAAAGTTGATGCTAAAAGACAGACTAGAAAGAAAAACCAAACAAAAACCGTCATTAGAAGATTGATGTTTTAGCATACAACATGTTAATCCTAATTCCTAAATTAGTAAGGCCCATCTAGACCCATGTAATCTGCCCTTTATGGGCTCTTAAATGCCGTCAAATTTGTATTAGTAAGGCCCATCCAAAGCGTTTAATTATAATAAGAAGAGTGGGGTCCAGTGTTCTTTTTTTGGTTTTTGAATTTTGATTTTGTGGCCATTGAAGATCATTATCTTTTCAGGCTGGTGAGAGATGGCGAGTTCGATTTCTTCAATCTCTCTATCGCCATGTTTCATCGTCAACAAGCAAAGCCCGTGGCTTCATAACCCATCGCCGACCTCGAGCCGTCTCATCCTTAATCATTCTTCAAAGCATCTTAATCGTCCACTGTCTTCTTCGCCGGCCTCCGTCGTAGAAACTGATGACGACACCTTCAGGTGTGTACCCTTTTGGAAATCTAATTGTGTAAATAGTGGAATTGAATTACTAATCTTGTAAATAGATTGATTCAACAGTGGTTGCAGAGGGTGCGGGAAGGAGGAGAAAGAGAGTGGTTGTAACGGTGACGGACGGATTCAAGGCGGCATTGCTACTGTCCCTGGCTTCGGGTGGTGGCCCATTAAGGCTTACAGGCCTTGTCCCGCTTTTGTGGAGGCCGGAGGTAGATACCGCCGCATCGGCCAGAGCATGGACGAGGTCGCATTCGGTCGTGGTGGTGACTCTAAATCCACCGCTGATTCGTAGCTAAGGTAAATAAATAGGATGTGTGTCATTTGCTTACAATTACTAGTATCATTACGAAGATCAAATTTGCTCAGAATCAGAACCAATATTTTAGCAGATTTAGAAAATTATCCATCCCTTTTTGTTTGAGAAATGCCTTTTAACATGACATAATAAACGTTTAACTAAAGTATTGAGCAATGATCTCTTATTTTGTGCTCTTGTTTTTGCTTTGTGCAGCAAAAACAAGTTAAAGTCGTAGCAAGTTGAACAAGTGAAAGGTGAAAGAAGTGCAAACCAAGAAGAGTTTGTAATTTAATTAGACCAATGTATATCTTGGATATCATATATCTGGTTCTATTATGGATGTACACATGAAACGTTATTTACTTTACACAAACAAGTGGGGTGGTATTTCTTGATCCCCCGTCTCTCTCTAATTTCACATATCTTTTTTGGAGAAAAAAACACTGAAAACTGTATAAAGTATAAACAAGCACCATTTTCTTGAGACAATTATTAATAATCCTTCTCTACTCGGGCCGCCGGGTATGTCTTGTAAAGTTTAAAATCACCTTACTGTGTTCTTCATGTTCTCTACTATTTTTCTTAGACATAAATCAATTCAAGGGTTTTGCTCAGCAAAAATGTCCAATAGAGAAAGCACCTGCCACAACCAATAATATACAGTATTAATTAACAAGGAGAGGAGAGGGGTCATGAAATGAAAATGAAAAACAAAGGAGACATTGACAAGAGACATACCTCAGGGACGGTGAGTTCGAGGCGGAACTTAGGGCCGTCGTAGTGATGGAGAATGGGTCGGAAAGAATCTTCTTCGAGGGGGAGACACACTTTCCTGGTGATGGCCCTCACCTGCGCAGGGAACCGAGACTCGCCTGGGCTTTTCTTGTCTTGGAAAGCATTCAGCTCTATGTTTGTTCCCCCGAAGCTCGCCGCCTCGTAGATCCCGTGAAGCTGGTGAGTCGAGTAGTTGTAGAGGAAGAGCGGAAGCCCCGGCGTTATGGCTCTCACCGAGTCCCTGTACCGCGGCGGCAACCCGAAAAGCTGCCGTTTCAGGTTCTCCTCCATGGTGTCGTTGTTGCAGACGAAGATGTACCCTCCGATGGTCTCGTTCCTCGGCAGAGCCTCCGCCGGAGGGAGTGTCTTGAACCTCTTGTCCAGAGCGCCACCGCCACCGTCGACTTCGTTGTTGTGCCGCTGATTCTTCCGGTTCTTCTTCCCTCCTTTCGGGATCGATGAGTGATCTTCATCGGCGATCCCCTTGCTCTTGCTCTTGTAGCCATAGCTCGGAGTCGGAGAGGAGTAGATCCCCTTGTTGAAATCGCCGTTGACGCTGGAGCTGAACTTCCATGTGTCGTTGAACGGGGTGTTTAGATTGACGGTGGGTTTTGTTGAGCCCACGGGTCCGAAACCGTCGGATCCAGACTTCCAGTTGCTCCAGCTGTCGGAACCAGCGTTGCTCTTCTGGTTCAGATACTCGATTGGGTTTTTGTCGGCGGTTGTTATGTCCAGGTTTCTACGCTCGTCGGTGCGTTTGTAGACGGAGTTTGAGCTCCAGATCGAGTCGTTTAGCGACAGATTCGCCATATTCTGGACTCTCAATTGGTCGCTGAACTGCCAAAACGACTGCTGATTGTTATTATCCATCTTTGGGGGATTATCGAAAGTAAATATGTTTTGGTTGTGAATATGTGAGAACCGAAATTGGGTGGGTTTTTAATAAGCAGAGAAGATTTGGTGAGAAAAGAATTTTGTAGAGAGGAAGAAAAGTTGTAAGGTTTTGATTGGAGCGAGTGTGTGTCTCCTTTTATTATATACTTTACACATCCTCCCCCGAGTAGAAATTTCCAGGAACGTGACAAACCACTATTTATTTATTTATTTATTTTTCCGAGGTTGCGTGTGAATCTGGCAAAGTGTATTACTACAAAGAAATAAAAAATGAATGTAATTAATCTATTGTTTGTTAATTCTATACTAAGGAAAACCTGTGTTCTAAAACTCGTTAGGCGGTACTAGGGCGCTCCGTCTCTTCTAGCGATTTTCTTAAAAGTCGGAAATAAATCGGAGAGTACTCGGAAATTAATTTTAAGTACATTTTTATATATTTCCAACATTTTTAATTTTTTATATATAATACATCAACATGAAAATCATATACTACATTATTACCAAATAACATTTTTTTTTATATATAATACATCAATATAAAAGTCATATACTACATTTTTAAGGTTTTATGTTGAATGAAAAGTGCATTTACACACTTTGGGTGAATTGGGACTAATTGTGAACAAAAATCAAACTTTAGCCCACTAGATTTTAAAAAAATGTGAATGTGAATGTCAAAGTACGGTCAACGGTTGACCATATCTTTACTCGGTTTTTAAAAAGTCGGAACGGCAACCTCCTTCTGACGGTTTTAGGACCGAGTACTCGGCAACTCGGCCGACTTTTAGAACACAGAGGAAAACATAATGAAATCATTAATTAAAAATTTTAATAATTCAAAGTTTCAAACCAAAACACTGATCTATGTTTAGGTAAATTTGGTCGCAACGGCGGCAGCTAGATGAGACGCGGTCTAGAAGAAGAAGAATCGGAATCGACGTGGCACATTAAGGAGAGGAGAGAGGAATTGAATAGTGTAGCAGTAGTTGGGTCCCTTTTGATTATGTCTTAGAGGGTAAGGCAAAAAGTCCCCACAAAAACGCGTTGACGAGAAAGGAAGATAGTGACTGTGTCAGCCTGACTCTGCTGCGCATAACACGTATTGTCGTATTACTATTTACTAATACCCCCGGAAGCTTCTATTGGGCTTTAGTAAGATGTTAAAGCCCATTAGTTTTGGTATGGGTTTATACCTGCCTTAGTCAGGCTCATTCACGGCCCACACTAGATTTGGCAAAAACCACAAGAGATGGAAATAGCTAGGAAAGCGTATGATCATCTCTCTCAGTCTCAGTCAGCGAGAATCGAGATGTTGCTCTTCTCTTCCGATCAACAACTCTTATGCGATTAACATATGGCAACTGAAAGATGGGTCCCTTGTCTTCCACAAACCCAAAGAATCTGCACCCAAGGACATACCCAGAGTCCAGAGAGCTCGAGGGTATCGTCTAATCTTCATTTAGGACATCACACTAATGCATTATGATCTTGCTTGAAACTATTCATTGGATTTTGGCTATATGTTACTGCCCCTCGTGCCTGCATTTCTGATTTCGACATCATTTTGGTGTTTTTGTCGTGTGCTTGGTCGACATATGCATGAATGGAGAGTTACGAGTCCGTGATTGAATTTTGATTCCTTTTTGTGTGTCCCACCCTATTCTTTGCGTCTATGTTTCATCATTTTTTACAAGAAAGGGACTAGAGAGATTCAAAATTGTTGACAAGTTGTTTTCTCTTTAATTAATTAACAAAAAAATGTTAAATTATTATTTCTCTACTTTCTGCTCCATTAATTTCCAACTACAATCTCCTTCCGATTTTTCTGACTTGTAGCCTATTTCATAATTGATCCCATCATTAATGCTTTAACAAATTTCATTAAAATAATTTTGGTTATTCATAAATGATGGCCAAAATGCATTTCCCCAGGTTGATTTCTCGGCTGCTTTTTATTTTTAAGTCTCTTTTAAACCCAATCACAAATTAAATTTCTTTTTTGATTCAATTTTGTGTTTTTTTTGTAAATAAACACATTTAGAAGAAGATTGTATTAGCTTGTAAAGAAAGTATGGAATGTGTTTAAAGAGTGTGCAGTGGCTCCACTTGGATGACTCCTACTTACTCCATTATCTTCTTCTTCTTCAGTTCTTCTCTCTTTCTCTCTCATCTCATCTCATCTCATTAAATCGGAACAGAAATGGCGACCTCTACCTCTTTAGCCATCGTTCTTCATCAATCTTCCAATCATGACGAACTCTTCATGAAACAGACTCTTCAATTCTCAGAAACTCTCAAGGTTTGATTATTCTCTACCTCTTTCCCCAATCATAGATTGATCGATCAGCAAGGTGTTTTGTCTTCATTCAAGATTCATCTTGCCTCCTGTTTGTTTCTTTTTTTTATGTTTAAGGATTTGAAGAATCTCCGGAAACAATTATACTCAGCTGCTGAGTACTTCGAAGCATCTTATGGCAAAGAAGAACACAAAGAAACGTAAATATCTTCTTGATAATATTTTATATTCTGCGAGAGAGAGAGAGAGAGAGAGAATGAATGAATGAATGGTGTTATTGTTAGGGTGATAGAGACGTTGAAAGAGTATGCAGCCAAGGCAGTAGTGAACACGGTGGATCATCTTGGTTCGGTCTCTGACAAATTCAACTCCTTTCTCTCTGATAACTCAACCCATTTCTCCACCACTCATCTTCGTTTAGCTTCCCTCGAACAAGTAAGTACTCACTGAATCTTGGAACTGTAATCGGAAGAACACGTCAGAGTCTCACATTGCGTTTGTGTTGTAGAGGATGAAACTATGGAGAGAGTACGCGGGGAAGAGTGGGACTTATCAGCATTGCTTTCTCATTCGACCTCCTCACCATCATAAGCGTTACTTCTTCCCTCGTATACCCTTGAAACCCCTTTTTTTCCCCATCCATTCCAATTACATCATCATTCAATCTGATCAAATCTTTTATTACAAATTCTTGCATACAAAGAACATGGAAGAGGCACAAGTTTCTCTGCAGGAGATGACTCACATCGGTTCAAGAGTGGTAACTTTACATATCGATTGTTTAAGTTATATTCCGATTGTTTAAGTTATATATGTTATCTGAAACTTTCTCATGGTTTCCTTGAAAGCTGTTCGATCAACAATACTGGAAAACCACCCAAATACTGCAAGGTAGAATCAATCTTGTTCCAACAATCTCCATCTTCTTCTTCTTGTGTCTCTGTTTTCATTGTTTGTGATCTTGATAAAATGCAGGAAATCTGGTAACAAGACAGGAAGCTTCTCCTTCTCACCCATCCTACACAGCAACAAGAACAACACGAGCAACAGAACACCAAGTAGATCATACAACAAGTAAACACAATGATGTTTTTGTAAGATTTCAGACGAGTAAAGTAAGTGCTGTGAATGTTGCAGGTAAAAGATCAAACTCTCCTATGAGACTTCCTTTCTTACGTTCAGGATCTCTACTGAAGCGTTCGAGCTCCCCAAGCCAGCCAAGAATACTGGTACGTAATACCACTTGTGTATTTGTGTGTTTGTATTATCAGCCAAATAATTCAGCTTTGGTTTTTCAACACTAAGTTATCCTCTGCTCTGTGTTTGTGTAAAAACAAGGAACCACAAAGAGCGGTATCTGTGTCGAGAAATACAGAGATAGTGGAGGTTAAGCAATCTTCTTCGAGAAAGGGGAATAAGAGTCTCATGTTCAAGGCATTGATGAGTATGAGCAGCAAGTCCAGAAACGCTCCTCCTCAATCTTCTTAGATGCTTTGCTTGAAGATCAAGATGAAGATGAAGATGGTGTGTGAATATTGCAGTTAGAGAAACATATGATATGAATCGTAACTATCTTCACTGTTTGTTTCTACACTCTACACTCTCTCTAGCTTTGACTTTAGACTTTAGAGTCGATCATCAATATTTCTTGTACAATCGACAGAGTTATCTTCAATGAAAATCCTTGTTCTTCTACCAAAACCAATGCCCAGTTTCTCTTCTTTAAGCCTTTTAGGGTTAAGTTAATTCTTCTTTAGTACAACAAAAAGTTGTAAGTGCGGAAAGTTTCTAAGTTTATCACTGAGATTTTAGATTTTGGTCGTTAGTTAGTTAATAACTACAAAGTACAAAGACGTGTGGACTTGATGTGACTGACCAAGACTCAAAAGACTGGGCCTAAACCAAACAGAAAAAGCCCATTCTCTAGAATGGAGAAGAAGAAACGGAGTAAGTAGCCAACGGCCACGATTACTCCAACACAAGACCAAATCTGATTGGCTGATGTTGTAGATCGTCGTGATATGATTGGTCCAGCTCATCGCCGATGACATAAGTTTTATGTTTCTTCTTCTTCCTCATAAAAAGCGACTACTTCACCATCACCTTCGGGGACTAGCTAGATATCTTTTATTATACGTATAAAAGCTTCGGAGCAAGCTCGAAACTCCCAACTAAAAATTAAATAAATCAAAGAAGCTCTCTCTCGAGATCGAACACGCAAGTATGGCTCGCTCGTTCGGAGCAAACGGCACTATTGTGCTTGCGATCATCTTCTTCGGTCAGTGATTTTCTCTCTCATCTCTACTTCACTCTATACGACTCCATCTAATTGTCTTTCTCTGAGATTATTCGTATATCTTCTGCCTCTGCATTGATGTTTAAATTATCAATTTCGTTGTTTGTTTACAATATTATACAGTAGAGATAACCGCGAACTTGAGATATTTGTTCGATGCTTGGACAATTAGGTTGCGGATTTGTTAGCAGGCATAATAGGTAGTCTGTACTCAGTGATTGCAAGACTAAGTTGTGAATTTGAAATTTGTGCTTAGGATGTCTATTTGCGTTTTCCACGGCTAAAGAAGAGGCCACCAAGTTGGGATCAGTGATAGGGATAGATCTGGGCACAACATACTCTTGTGTTGGTGTTTACAAGAACGGCCATGTTGAGATCATTGCCAATGACCAAGGAAACCGTATTACACCTTCCTGGGTTGGTTTCACCGACTCCGAGAGGCTCATTGGTGAGGCTGCTAAGAACCAGGCGGCTGTTAATCCTGAGCGAACCATCTTCGACGTCAAGAGATTGATCGGGAGAAAGTAATTACATGCTCTTCTTCTTCTTCGTCTTCTGGCTTTCTCTTTGTCCTGGCAATTAATTCTTTGTTTCTCTTCACGGCAGATTCGAGGACAAAGAAGTCCAAAAGGACAGGAAGCTTGTACCTTACCAGATTGTGAACAAGGATGGCAAGCCATACATTCAAGTCAAGATCAAGGATGGTGAGACCAAGGTCTTCTCTCCTGAGGAGATCAGTGCCATGATTCTTACCAAGATGAAGGAGACTGCTGAAGCTTATCTTGGAAAGAAAATCAAGGACGCTGTTGTCACCGTTCCAGCTTACTTCAATGATGCCCAGAGGCAGGCGACAAAGGATGCTGGTGTTATTGCTGGTCTAAATGTTGCTAGAATCATCAACGAACCCACTGCTGCTGCTATTGCCTACGGTCTTGATAAGAAGGGTGGTGAGAAGAACATCCTCGTCTTTGACCTTGGTGGTGGTACCTTTGATGTCAGTGTCTTGACCATTGATAATGGAGTCTTTGAGGTTCTCTCCACAAACGGTGACACTCACTTGGGAGGTAACTTACCCATGACTTGAGTCTAGAGATGCATGTTTTCTGTTCTGTGTCTGGTCCTTTGGTGTGACCACCCCTTTTGGAATGGAATCTTTTGCAGGTGAGGACTTCGACCACAGGGTCATGGACTACTTTATCAAGTTGATCAAGAAGAAGCACCAAAAGGACATCAGCAAGGACAACAAGGCTCTTGGCAAGCTCCGCAGGGAATGTGAGAGGGCCAAGAGAGCTCTTAGTAGCCAGCACCAAGTCCGTGTGGAGATCGAGTCCCTCTTTGATGGCACTGATTTCTCCGAGCCGCTCACCAGAGCTCGTTTCGAGGAGCTCAACAATGACTTGTTCAGGAAGACCATGGGACCCGTGAAGAAGGCCATGGATGATGCTGGCCTACAGAAGAGCCAGATCGATGAGATTGTCCTTGTCGGTGGGAGCACCAGGATCCCCAAGGTTCAGCAGCTCTTGAAGGACTTCTTTGAGGGGAAAGAGCCGAACAAGGGTGTCAACCCCGACGAGGCTGTTGCTTACGGTGCCGCTGTCCAGGGTGGCATTTTGAGCGGAGAAGGCGGTGACGAGACCAAAGACATCCTTCTTCTTGACGTCGCGCCACTCACTTTGGGTATTGAGACCGTCGGAGGAGTGATGACAAAGCTGATCCCGAGAAACACTGTTATTCCGACCAAGAAATCTCAGGTTTTCACGACTTACCAAGACCAGCAGACGACGGTCTCCATTCAGGTCTTTGAAGGTGAGCGAAGTCTCACCAAGGACTGCAGGCTGCTCGGGAAATTCGACCTTACCGGAATCCCACCGGCCCCAAGGTTTGTCATTTTGCCTCTCTTTTTTTAGTAATAATGGTAGAATAATCAAAACCATGATCTGATCTGAAATCTTGTTATGATGGCACAGAGGAACACCTCAAATCGAGGTGACCTTTGAAGTGGACGCCAACGGTATCCTGAACGTGAAAGCAGAGGACAAGGCGAGTGGTAAATCAGAGAAGATCACAATCACAAACGAGAAGGGTCGTCTGAGCCAGGAAGAGATTGACCGGATGGTGAAAGAGGCAGAGGAGTTTGCAGAGGAAGACAAGAAGGTCAAGGAGAGGATCGACGCAAGGAACAGCCTCGAGACGTACGTGTACAACATGAAGAACCAAGTGAGCGACAAGGACAAGCTTGCTGACAAATTGGAGGCGGACGAGAAGGACAAGATCGAAGCTGCCACAAAAGAAGCCTTGGAGTGGCTTGACGAGAACCAAAACTCTGAGAAAGAGGATTACGACGAGAAGTTGAAGGAAGTAGAGGCAGTGTGTAACCCAATTATCACAGCCGTTTATCAGAGATCCGGTGGTGCACCAGGTGCTGGTGGAGACTCGGCGACCGAGGAGGAAGATGAGTCTCACGACGAGCTTTAAGATGTCTAATGTTGCTTCGTCTTTTTTTCTTGTTAATTGTTGATTTTGTTCAAACCCCAACATTAGAGAAGACGTCTTGGTGAAGTTTTGAGGATGATAAAGAAAGAGGTCTTTTTTTTTTCTTCTTCTATTTTGTATCTTTTATGTTCGGTTCTTATGGATGTTTAGAAGAGTTGGAGAGATTAAGTAAGTAGTGTGCCTTAATTTAGTCTCCTCTTTATGTTGTTAATCTGATATGTTTCCTCAAGTCGAATACTTTGTTTTTAAGGGTCCAGTGTTGTTGCCAGCAAGTTACACTTGCATTCTATCTGTTTAGTGTTTACTGGCTACTAGTTCAGGCCAAAGGTGCATAACCCATACTTTGTTGTTGATGATGAGGAAGAAGACTTGGCTGAAGCTTGAAGACGAATTTTAATTGTAAGGAAGAAGCATACTTTGTTTGACAGGATCATTGAGTGTAAACCTGATCATCGTCAGGACCCATCTGGAAAACTGCCTTCTCTTCTCTGCTTCTTTTTAGTCATTTTGTTTAGAATGCAATACCTTGTGCCGAGTCTTTGCTTTTCATATGATCGACAAAGTGGCTGATTAGAAAAGTTGGTGAAGTAGGCAAACTTTGTGCGCACATATATGCCTTTGTTGGATCTGTATATATATATATATATATATATATATATATATATATATATATATATCTGTGTCCGAAGTGACAGCTGAAATAATTAGTATAGTGTATAAGTGTATTGTGGTTGGTTTGTGATGGAAGAGATTACATTGAATGGTTGGGGGACCATAGATTGATTGGTATGAGGTGTATAAATTGGGAGGTAATTTGTTGAAGGACATACACTAACATGTTATCCCTTTAAGAAAAAAAATAGCACTTAATATGTGCCAAGATTATGTCTGCTACACTCTCGTCCTAAAGCTATGATCATCTTAGAAAAAAATAAATCAACTAAGCTTTCATTATTTTAATATCTATGCATCAACAACAAGGCCATAGACCGAAAGAGAAAAAGAAGGGTGAAAACTTGGCACAACAAAGATGGTGAGTTTCCTAATAAATCCAATTTACGTTCCACATATAGAAAGACGCCTCCGACCAAACTCTAATTAAATTAAATTTGGGGGCTATTTCACGTCCGTCATCACCAGATTTAAAGGTACAAAGCCCAGAGATGTAGTGGGGGCGCTTTTACAGCCGATGCTTGATGATGCAAAGCATGAGGAAGAAGAACACACACTCTACGAATCTGCCTTTTTCCTGCAAAACGTCAACAACCAAAAACAAGCTGCATATGTCACTCCCTCCTTGTTTTTTGTTTTTTCAACAAGGTCAAAAAGAGGGGCACTCAATCTCAATGATACTTCAGACAAAAGTGACCAAGCAAGAGTCATCTCCACGTGATAGCCAATACACAACACTTTGTCACCGAGTTCGACCTTTTCCACACAGTCACATTTATCGAGTTTAGAAAAAAGATTCCAACTTTCACCCAAAGTCACACTAACTATACGTCTATACCACATTTTTACATGCTCAATCTTTGTAATTTCTTTTAGCTCTTGACTTTTCAAAGAAAACCAAAATGATTGCTTAGAGATTGGTAGAGTAAAACAAGAAATGAGGTTCAAAGTCGAAAAATTTACCCTGGGGGAGGAAGAAATGGACATGTAATCCGGTGAAGGGTTCTCGGTGATCCCAGGCGTGTAGACGCCGCCACCGCCGCCGGCGGAGGAGCCACCAGTGTTACCGCCACTGCTACTGCTTCCACCGGTGGAGTTTTTGGAGCCGCTAGTACTAGTACCAGAGCCAGAGGAGGTCTTGATCCCAAGAGAGTAAACGGCAGTTCCATCGGGGTTGAAGAGACCGTAGTTTCTCTCGGAGGTGGGTCCAGGCTTCATGTTCTCGTTGAAGAGAGCAAAGACGAAGATGGTGAGATCGCAGTCGGGTCGGATGGGAGTCCTCATCTTCTTGCTCATCATCATCTTAATGAGGTTCCCGTTGTACTTGCGGGCATTGTCGCAGGTAGCCCCGACCTCCTGCGGGTCGCCGTTGGAGGGCCATCCGGTCTCCGAGACAACGATGGGGACTTTCTTGTAGCTGATGCCGACGGCGTCAAGGGCGTGGTAGACGGCGTCGACCTGGGCGAAGAGCATGTTGTCGTAGTGGAAGTTGGAGCCAGGATCTGTGAAGCCCTGGTTTGGCTGGAAGAGGACGAAGTCGAGGGAGACGTGTTTGGGGTTCTCCTCGTAGGCGAAGAAAGGGTAGGCGTTGATGAGGATTGGGGAGCCTGTCCTGACGTGGAAGTCCAGGATGGGAGTGAGCGACGCCAGGAGGTCGCGGCGGAAGGAGGTGGCGGAGGGAGGGTAGGAGACGTCCAGGATGGCCAGCGAGTGCGCCGTCGTGACGAAGATCTGCTTGTTCAGGCCGCAGTCCACAAGGGCGGCATGGATGCTCTGCATCGCCGGGAAGAGGGCCGCCGTGAGGGCTGACTGGTTGGAGGTGAGGACTTCGTTGCCGACAACTATAGCCACGATCTTGGTGCCCGGGAGGTAAGCCTGGACGTTCTGCTTCACCCAATCCCGGGCTTTGCCGGAGTCTTGCATCTGGGCCAGGTACTCGTTGCCGAGGGCGACAGTGAGGTCGAAGCCGGAGCCGGAGAAGGCACGGAGGGCTTGTGGATCGGCGTCATAGAGCTTCACTTTGGTGGCGCCTACGGACTTGAGGAGAGGGATGACGTTCTTGGGGGGAGGAAGGTTGTTGGCAACCTGGCCGTAGTTGATGCCAATGGAGGTGGCGATGAGAGGAAGAGAGAAGAAGAAGAAGAAGAAGATGAGAGCAAAGCACAAGGGAGAGAAGAGGATCTGGGAAGACGCCATGGATGGGAGTGAGGAGCAGAGAGAGAGAGAGAAAGAGGAGTGTGAGTGAGTGGCTGTAGGGAGATGATAGAGGAGGCAGGGATGGGGCCAGAGCGTTAGGATTCACTAAATTTCAAAGTAAACAAACAGTAATAAACAAATAATTAGAAAAAAAAAGGAAGAAAGAGAGAGAGAGAGAGAGAGAGAGTAATGTTGGTTTGGATGAGCTGTAAGTCAGTTGTCTCTGGAACAGAGCAGAGAGAGAGAGAGAGAGAGAGCATCTTTCTTGTTTTAATTGCCATTTGCTTGCTCTCGGATTCCTTTACTTACAGATCATTCTTGTCCTCTTCTTCTCTCATGCTCTTATTACAACACTTGTTGGGTTATTTGGTTTGGGACAGCTACATGGAGAAAGACACAAACAACTAACTAACCCTCGTTGAAATGTCAGACAAACTCAACTAAGCAAGCATATAGCAGGAATCAACCAGTTTCCAATACAAGCAACTTGACAAACTCGATGATTTCCAAGCACCAAAACTGAATTGCTCTCAATTTAGCATCATATCTCCCTTGGAAGCAAGAAAGAATGTTTTACAAATGTAAATGTAAATAAAAGAAAACAGAAGAAGACAAGACCCAAGTGACGCACTCACGCTTTGTGTCAAAGCTTTTGCAGCACTCAGGACACGCCCGAATCTATCTGTGTGCTGTGACCAGCGTCTCTATGAACCTCAGCCCATCAAACCTCGGCTCGAATTTCTCCGACCCAATCGTCTTCTTAGATTCCCACCCCTGCTCATTCATTTCAATTCAACACAAACATGAAACCATTCATATGAGACTCGGAGCAATTCAGTCCAATTCGAGCCCATCTGTAATCGCAAATGTTAATTAAAAAAAAAAAAAAAAAAAAAAAAAAAAACCTTGGGGGAGACTGGTGGAAGAGCGGAGGAAGAAGAGAGAGCAGCGGTGGACAAGGCAATGACAGAAGCAACCACGCCGCCCGAAATCTTCATCATCCAAGGAGGAGGAGGAGGAGGAAACCCGACGACGCCGGATCTCGACCACCACCACCAACTCTGGACCTGCCTTCCCTTGTTTGGCCTCCTCTCTTTATTTTCTCCACCAAGAAAGCGATAATATAATGTTTTCCTTTATATACAGTATTAATTAGTGAGTGAATATATATATATATAAAGTAAAATTCGTAATTCGTTGGAATGCGGTGCATCGTAATTCGTAACGGCGCATTCGATTCGAGTTGTTCGATACTCTTTGCTTGTTTCCTTTTCTTCTTCTTTATAAATGAACGGTGTTCTTTGTTGACTCATCAAATAGGTCAATTTATGGAACTGATTTTTTTTTCATTTTCTCCCTCAAAAGGAAAGGTGACTGACTGAATGAATGGTTTCGTATCCGACCATATACACATGCATGATGCATTTATGTTGACTACCAAAAAGTGGATCATATTGTGTACATAGTGTTGTGGACATGTTGTTGTGGATGATAGATTATAGAATATAGATTGATCATGCATGGATGATGGAATATGCATTTACAGTACAGACCAAGTTTTACACATTCAAGATGGCAAAATTGAAATGGATTGATTATAAATTTATCGATGACTTTTGTTGAAGATTGTATGGACAAGTTGTTGCGGATTATAATTATTGAGTATCGTTTTTACATATTGGGCCTTGAAGCCCGTTTCTACTCAAATCCATGGCCCGCAGTGAGAGAAGTTAATAAGTCTTTCTTGCTTGACTCTACTACCTTTTTTTTTATACCATTTTCTGAGTTTCTTTTGCTCGACTCTACTACTTTCTTCTGTATATATCTGATTAATACTTTAACTGGATCAAATCTCACACCCATTCTGGAATGGTGGAAGAGACGAATATTTTTGTCATTCATACAGTATTTACAGTGGTCAATCATAATTAAAAACTCCAATTTTGCTCCCTTCTTTTCAACCACCGAATCATTATGAATTTGTTATCCTACACTTGATCCGCTCACTCTTGGTTTAGTTCAAAGTTCGGTGTATTGGTCGATCGAGACAAAACTCATCTACCATTTTACTATTAAACTCTTAACTATTTCATTTTTCCAATGTAACATTGAAAGATTGCTCTTTTGATTCGTTTTCTTTCCTTTTTTGTCTCGCTTATGCATACAAATCTATTAATTAACCCTATTGACAATACCACATGTAGAAACAAATAAAGATACATGTACATATATAGGAAGATCGATCACATAAGGCGACAAGCGTGGACGTTGTCGTCGTTAAAGAAGTTGCTGACTTTGTCGTCCCCACGGTTAGTGACGTGGATATGACCGTGACGGTCGCTGAGGTTGTAGCCATGGCGGTAGTAGTTGTAGCTCTCCCTAAACTCGCGGGTTGTGTCTTTGAAGTAGTGGTCGGAGGAAGTGAAGTAGCGAGGCATGTCCGGATAGGGCCAAAACTCGGCGCGCTTACCAGCTCTTCTCACCGCCTTCAGCACCTTCTTCCTCTCCACGTACCCAACCACCGTCACTCTCTCCATCTCCAGGTTCACCTCCACCGAGTCCACCCCTTCACCACCACAAACACCACGATTTTTAACTTCTCTTCTAATGTTCATTTAATATTACTAAATAATTATTTTCTTTTACAGAACACACTTGATTACCTCTCAGCTTGTAAATTGCATGCTTGACCACCCTCTCGCATCCACTACAGCACATCCTTACTTTCAGGTCTATCGTCTATTTTGTTGCATATTTAACACAACATTCATATATTAGAAAGTAATTAATTAGTATCAATAGTTTGTGATACTATACGTATCTAAAGAAAAAAAAAATCATTGGAAGAGCATCTGTATTTGGTGAAGTAGCCAAAGGTTTTATAATTATAGCAACATCCACTAGTGAGACAAACTTCTGACATTTTCCTTCAGTTTTGTCCGATTCCCCTTAACGAATCAATAAAAAAAAACAAAAGTGATTTTTTAACAGACAGGGAAAAAAAAAAAACACTTGAACATTACTTTAATATTCTTTTTGCGAGAATTTGATCTGCCAATTTGTTTTCTTATCTAACATTTCCTTACGAAATCCGCAGAACCAAGGGTTACTAATTAAAGAAAGGCTAACTAAGTGTATCTTTATGTGTAGTTAAAATATTTGATTTACTCTATAGCTCGTCTTCCTCTATCATCACCACAAACTTAACAAAATATACCTCTCTTCCCCTGAAAGTAAAATCATTTGCAGTTTTCGTCGTTCCGTTAATTAGGCATATCAGAAGAACGGACGGTTTTTTTTTTTTGGTAAGGTTTGTCAGGAGAAAGGTTTTCATATATATAACCAAATATACTTCAATTAATCACAGACTAACTTCATGATGAGAGAGTAAACTATAGACATGAAATTGAGGTTAATTAAAAGATAAAAGGAAAGAGAATACCTGTAAAGAAAGTGGACGAGCCCTTGGCATGGTGTGGTAATAGTTGAGGTGGCTCTTACTTTTAACCTTTGGCTTCTTGTGTGGATAGCGAAGGAACAAACAGTATGTGATGGTCGATATTATGGACCTTAAACCCATTTCTCTGCTCCAGTGCTCTCTCTATATATACTTATACGTATAGTACCTACTCACTTGGCTAGAAGGAGAGATGATCAGGACTCAAAAACCTTAGAGAGGAAGCAATAAATATATAAACAAGAGGAATGCATGGATAGGTTAAACAAAGAATAAGATTAGACAGAACGGAAGATATTCCTTTGGAATCGCTTCCCTTTGTAATAAGTTATAATCTCTGAGGTGATATATATTTATATTCCAAAGTCATTTACATGCATATATATGACTCAAAACACATTACTACTTTATGCTCTTAGCTAATTTATTGGGTGACATAAAGACGGGTTTATATGCAAGGCAAGTTGATGAGGATATATGATGAGTTTGCTAACTACTTTGGATATCATATAGTAATAGTTTTCCATGATTAAAGCTTATTGTAATTATAATTTATCAAAAAGCGTTGTCTTGAGTCTTGAGTCTTGACATGGTGCGATTGTATCAAATGTTTTTCTTCTCACTGATGGTATCAAATTAATGTTTTAAAAATGCAATTCTAAAGAAATATGCATCGCTATAGCTTATGCTTGATGTATATATAATGAAAAGAATATATATTGTCCTGGTTTTATGGCTTCATTGGTCATCTCCAATTAAAGCGGCCGGAACCGCATTATCCAGTGCCCGTTGATATGATTAAAGAACCAACGCAAATTATTTACTAAATAAGTTGATTTAGAATATATAGTTTTATACCTAGTGGATTTGAAGGAGACCTAAGACTTTTCATCCCTTAACTCTACTCTGTAGTAGAGAGTAGGTGATATCCTTTTTCTTTTTTCTTTTTTTTTTATCCGGCGCTGATATTGATTTCAAATACATGGTGATATACAGAAGCTGGATGTCAACAAATATGACACTGACACAAAAATGGGAAATCAAAGCCCCATGAAAGGGAAACTTACGAAGATCACACTTGCAACACAAAGCGTTAAGAAACACATAAAAAGGAGTATATCTCGAGAGGATCAAAGATAAAAGTATATGCAAAATCCTATCATCTTCAGTGGACAGTGGTTTGTTTGCAAAATCCTATCATCTTCAGTGGTTTTTTTGCAAATTCCTATCATCTTTGTGTGTTGATTGATCACCATATCGTTTACATGCATTTAACAACTTGGGCTTCACCGCCCATCTTCTAGAAGAAAGTCTTTATGATTGATGATCCTACTTTCATCTAACCATTCAAAAGAAATGAAGTGAAACGTTCCGTTATAGTATTAGTGATATAACTCTTTCCAAGAGGATTCCAGGCTTTCTACTATTTATATGGTCGTCATAGCAATCTTGAAATTGTGTCTCTGATAAAGATCCTAACCATGATCGACTCAGACTATTTATCCTACCATATACTTCCCAGGCGACAGTATATAGTCTATGGAGAGAACGAAAAAGGAGAAGACACGGGGAAGAAGAAATTAAGGAAGTGTTAACTGAAAAAAATAAACGAATCTATTATATTCTAAGAATATATAAGTAATTGAATTAAGCTCCCATAGACGAAAGTGCCCTATAGATGCTAAGATAACATTATATTCTGAAAAATCTTTGTCGTCGGTAGAAATAAACTAAACCACAGATTTAATCTTTAAGAGAGAGCATCGATGGACATGTGTCAGTATCGCCCTGACTATAAAATATCAGGAGGGAACGCGATATTCCCACGCATATATTGTAAACATGAAAAGGCATGCATTATGGATGGATGATCTTAGAGAATCAATCAGTGTTAATAAAAGATTGGATGAGCTAGAGATATGGAGCATGTGCTGCTTCTGCTTCTGCTGCATGGCCCTGATTAAGAAACCACTCTCTCGTCTCGTCAACATTTCTATTATTCCTTATTCCTAAATTCCCTTATTAATTATTTATGAAATTAATATTCCTCCTTGTTCGCCCTTTATTTTCCACATATACTTGTATAAGTTGTACACTTGTAATCCGACTACGGAAAAGATCGTCCACAGATTTTTCCAATTAAGTTCCTACTTCCTAGTAGCAAGAAAACAATACCTACGTGAGAAGATTAGTCGGGTTTCTTTTTTCAATTGCAAATGGTGTTATAGTACTGTTAAATGAAACAAAGATCATCAAAATGTTTCGGGATCCGGGAATTTTTTTTTTTAGTAAATAAATAATCTTTTTTATCCAAATCTTTTTTTTTTTTTTTTTTTTGAATAGTACGCTTTATTAATAAATCATCCCAAAAGGGGAAACCACAATTACAAATGGGAAGGAAATCAACCCGAAGCATGAAGCTTAGGGTGAGAGGGAAACACAAAAACAACAACAACAAAAGAGAATAAAATTTAGGCCTGCAAGGACCTAAACCAAGTGATCAAGAAAGAATCATCCCTACTAGCAGTTAGGGAAGATGCATTGGTGATCACCACATGGGAAGAGCGATCCAAAATAAAGAGTTTAGCTCTTAAGATAAGTTGAATTTTCTTTACCAAAACGTGGACCGGTTTTGTAGAAGGGGTGTGAAGACGAGTATTTCTTTCTCTCCATAAACAGTAGACAATTGCTTGAACCAGAAGTTTGCATATTGTATTAATCTTCTGATTTGGTGAGGGGTTTTCACTCCAAAGAACGACCTCTTCGAATGAATTAGGCAGAATTAACCCAGCTCTAGGAAAAAAAGCATCCCAAACTTCTCTTGAGTAGGAGCAATCGAGAAGCAGATGGGATTTTGTTTCCTGTGAAACATTACAGAGAAGGCAATTGTCTGGAACAGGAAGTCCCCAAGACCTAAGTCTGTCACGTGTGAGAAGGCGATCCCTCATGACTATCCACATGATGAATGCATGCTTAGGGATCCTTTGCTTAAACCATAACGGTTTAGACCAAGCAAGAATGGGGCCTGTCGGATAAGGAAGTCCCATGTTTTTGAAGACGAGAAGGTTCCAGGAGAGTCTAGTGGAGAATTTTTCCAAAGGAAAACGTCTTGGCTTGTATTTAGAGAAGCTGGGATTTCAGGAGGAAGGCAGTCACGAAGAAACCTTAGAATAGGATGTCTTCCTCCTGAGATGGACCAAGATGAATTACTACACGCCTGACTCACAGTCGCCAATCTTTGGATCCCTGTGATCCGAGGGCCATTTGCTCCTGTTAGATCAATAAGAGGTCCCAACCCAGTCCAATTATCATGCCAAAACAAAGCCGAGGTTCCCGAGTTGACTTTACAGAACAAATGGGGTCTAGCCACCTCTCGTAGCTTTAATAAGCTTTTCCAAATCCAGGAACCTGAAACCTGAAGAGAGGAGATCCGGGAATATGATTACCCTTTACCTAACTATTTTTGAATGAGTGGGAACTTTTTGGATTAGTTTTTGTAATTATGTGGAAAAGTGGTCGGTGTACATAATTTAGTAATCTTTTCATATATTAAAAGATCCCAAAGCATCCTTATTGTGATTTCAACCCTTAATTCATGGAGAGCCACACTTGTATTTTGAGTCTAGCTAGGTATTGACCCGCACGTAGATTTTAGCATTTTACTTGCATATTTTGCATTTGTACATATGATACTTGTTAGAAAAACACTGAACTGCACGAGTAATGCAACTATAGTCCTTTTCGGTTTTATGTTTTCTTCTGGAATATTTATCTTTTTTTTTTGTTCCACAATATGCCATATACGCCAAGTTTTTGTAACATGAAAAGTTCCGCTTTCTTTTTGGTATATAAATTCACATTAAAAAAAACCAAAAAGAATACAACATTGAACTAATGTTTTCAAATGTAGACATTTTATATATGTATAAACTGAGAAAAAATATAGCAATATGTTTGTAATTTTTGTAGGTTTTTATAAAATAATGAATGCAATGAATTAAAGTGAACAAAAAAATTTACAACCATTTGTCATGTTAAAGGGTCACTAAAGAAGCATAATAATAATAGAAGTTTTCAATTTTTCAAAACATATAAAAAATTCATAGGGGTTAATCTATCGATTCAAAAAATACTTGTACATTTTGATATTTTTCCAAAACAAGAAATGAAATGTGTCCAAAGTAAACACTAAATTTTTCCGATCATTTGACGTGGTAAATGAGTGTGTAAGGAAACCTAGTAATATAAACTTCCAATTTTTCAAAATACTTGGAAACTCGTAGGGGTTGACCCACCGATTTAAAAAAACCTACTACATTTTAAGATTTTTCTAAAACAATGAATGAAATATATCCGAAGTGAACACTAAACTTTTCTGACGTTTTGGTGTGGTTAAAGGGTCTCTAAGGAAGCCTACTAACATAACCTTTCAATTTTATTAAAGTATTTGAAAACTTGTAGAGGTTAGCCCAATGTTTCCAAAAACTAGTACATTTAGAGTGGTAAATGAGTCTATAAGGAAACCTTTATAACTCCACATTACAGCAAGGCGCAGACGCACGAAGACACATCAAATCTCCACTTATGGCTGAAGGTTTGGCAGTCCTTATGGCTCTCACTCAAGCGCGAGATATCGGCATCACACAACTCACAATCGCCTCAGATTCGCAGCAGCTAATCAAGGCAATTCACAAGGAGACTTTCACAAAGGAACTCCACGGGATTCTTCACGACATCCTGGATCTATCGTTTGATTTTGAGAAAATCGAATTTCTCTTTGTTCCGAGGGAGATGAATCGGAAAGCGGATAATATTGCGAAACAAGCTTTGGCTAATCTTTGTAATGAACCGGTTTAGTTAAATGATAACCAAGTATTTGCACAAAAAAAAAAAAAGGAAACCTTTATAACAACCTTTCATTTATTTTCAAAATACTTGGAAATAAGGGTTACCCACACAAAAATAATACATTTTGAGAAATTTCCAGTGTTTCATTCATATATTAATATTATTATTTTTATTTATTTATTTATTATTATTATTTTTTAATTATTAGGAGGTTCTGGACCGAGTCCTGTATATCCTCTTAAGCCCGAAACCACAACATGTAATATTAGTTTCGTCCCAAGCGGCACTCGATCTTGTGACCTCTAAGCTTTGCCTAGGATCCCTTTACCAGTCAGCTATAGCCACTTGGTTCACTCATATATTATTAGCTTGTATGTTTAGAGAAGATTTCAAATACATCCAAACTAGAATAACATAAATACATTCCTCACATATTACTATCAAGCAATTATAACATTGATTAAATGTATAAATCCATAAATCTTGTGAAAAACTATATGGAATTTTTTTTTTAGAAAAATTGTAAAAATTGGATTCGACTAAATGGTTAAGTTGATCCAAATGCCAACAAGGTCTGGTTTAATATTAAGTACTTCATAAAATACAAACTTCTTACATCATCTCAATATTCCTGATACTTACAACACCTATATAAAACAGTATGAGTAAAACAAAATCGTTGCTAATATTTCATCTTTCATTTTCGAAACATGTTTTCTTTCGCAGCACTTTGTGTTTACAAAGAAATAGTGTATAATAAAATAAATTATGTAAACATATTTGACCAAAAAACATATCAAATAATGATAATGTGTTATTATTTAAAATAATTGAAACAATATGCATAAGTATTACATAAATACATGTTTATATATATATTTGAACAAAATATATATATATATATATATATATTATAGCACATTATTAGTAGATACTTGATTAGTACCTAAACCCTAAATCTGACTTAAAATAAACAACTAAATTATTGAAATATTTGTAAGTTTAAGGAAAAAAAGAGAAGTTTATATCTTTTTCTTTCTCCAAGGAAGTACATACCCCACCGGCTGATCAAGCTTTCTTCTGAAGTAAATCCCATCAGTTCTGGCAACCCATTGACGAAACTCATCACATCCCGTCTTATAAGCTGCTCGAAATACTTGGAGCTTATCAAAATTATAGAAGTAACCATCTTTTCCCTTGAACCATAAATAGCAATCAAATTTTAATCTTTTTTTTTTTAAACTAGAAGTATCGGTGAACCAAATCTCTTTACTAGAATTGAAGTTTTTTATGGAGTTTCTTCCACGATCTTTTCCTTGATTTTCATAGCAATGGACTCCGAGAGGAATATCAGAACCGAGTTGGTTAGTAATCAATATATGATTTGTCTGGCAAGCTTCATTTAATCCAAAACACATATAAAAAACTAACATAGAAAATATGAAAGAATTCATTTTGAAGGAATATTTTGGAAAAAATAAGGTTATAAATTTGCATTATTTATAAGAGTTTTGTGTAGAAATTCTTTCACTTTCACCTATTAGATAGTCTATTAATGACGTTAGCTAAATTTAAAAACGAACCTGAACCAGATAATATCATTGGTCAAAAAGACTTCATTCCATTGAATATAAGACGAGAAAAGAGAAAAAATGGTTAGCCTATATTTTAGAACCAAATAAATTATAATTTTAAATCACCACAAAAATCAAACAAACAAAAAATATATGGATGTTTGGAAATGTATTATTTTAACAACAAAGCAAATACCCATATTATGTTGTAGTCTTTCTTTTTTACACCTTAATTTTCTTATTAATGATAGGAAAATATTGGCAAAATTGATGAATTTTTAGATTTCCCTAAATTAATGATTGGAAGGTGTCTAAAGTGAAAATAATTTGATCCAACCATTTTTCATTGTAAAAGAGTATCTAACAAAGACTAATAACATATTATTCCATTTTTTCAAAATTTGTCAAAACTCATAGGTGTTAGCCCACAAATATTGGCAAAATTGATGAATTTTGAGGTTTTTGTAAATTAATGATAGGAAGGTGTCGAAAGTGAAAATAAAAATCCAACCATTTTACATAGTAAATGAATTTGTAAGAAATATTAATAACATATTATTCCAATTTTTTCAAAATTTGTCAAAACTCAAAGGTGTTAGCCCATAAATATTGGCAAAATTGATGAATTTTAAAGTTTTTCTAAATTAATGATAGGAAGGTGTCGAAAGTGAAAATAAACTGATCCAACCATTTTTCATAGTAAATGAGATTATAAGAAAGACTAATAACATATTATTCCAAATTTTTCAAAATATTACAAAACACGTAGGTGTTAGCCCACAAATATTGGCAAAATTGATGGATTTTGAGGTTTTTCTAAATTAATGATTGAAAGGTGTCGAAAGTGAAAATAAATTGATCCAAACATTTTTCATTGTAAAAGATTTTATAAGAAAGACTAATAACATATTATTCTATTTTTTTTCAAAATTGGTCAAAACTCGTAGGTGTTAGCCCATAAATATTGGCAAAATTGATGAATTTTGAGGTTTTTCTAAATTCATGATAGGAAGGTGTCGAAAGTGAAAATAAATTGATCCAACCATTTTTCAAAGTAAATGAGTTTATAAGAAAAACTAATAACATATTATTCCAATTTTTTCAAAATTTGTCAAAACACATAGGTGTTAACCCACATATATTGGCAAAATTGATGAATTTTGAGATTTCTCTAAATTAATGATTGAAAGGTCTCTAAAGTGAAAATAAATTGATCCAACCATTTTTCATTATAAAATAGTATCTAACAAAGACTAATAACATATTATTCCATTTTTTCTAAATATGTCAAAACTCGTAGGTGTTAGCCATCAAATATTGGCAAAATTGATGAATTTTGAGATTTATCTAAATTAATGATTGGAAGGTGTCTAAAGTGAAAATAAATTGATCCAACCATTTTTCATAGTAAATGAGTTTATTAGAAAGACTAATAACATATTATTACATTTTTTTCAAAATTTGTCAAAACTCGTAGGTGTTAGCCCACAAATATTGGCAAAATTGATAAATTTTGATATTTTTCTAAACTAATGACTAGAAGGTGTCGAAAGTGAAAATAATTTTATCCAACTATTTTTCATAGTAAAATAGTTCTAAGAAAGACTAATAACATATTATTCCAATTTTTTCAAAATTTGTCAAAACTCGTAGGTGTTAGTCCACAAATATTGGTAAAATTGATGAATTTTAAGATTTTTCTAAATTAATAATTAGAAGGTGTCTAAAGTGAAAATAATTTGATCAAACCATTTTTCATAGTAAAAGAGTTCTAAGGAATACTAATAACATAATATTCCATTTTCTTCAAATTGTGTCCACAAACATTAGTAAAATTGATGAATTTTGAGGAGTTAGCCCACAAAAATTGGCTAAATTGATGAATTTTGAAGTTTTTCTAAATTAATGATTAGAAGGTATTGAAAGTGAAAATAAATTATCCAACCATTATAAGAAAGACTAATAACATATTATTCCAATTTTTTTCAAAATTTGTCAAAACTAGTAGGTGTTAGTTAAGCCCACAAATATTGGCAAAATTTATGAATTTTGATGTTTTTCTAAATTAATGATAGGAATGTGTCGAAAGTGAAAATAAATTGATCCAACCATTTTTCATTGTAAAAGAGTATCTAACAAAGACTAATAACATATTATTCCAATTTTTTCAAAATTTGTCAAAACTCGTGGGTGTTAGCCCACAAATATTGGCAAATTGACAAATTTTGAGAATTTTCTAAATTATTGATTAGAAGGTGTCAAAAATGAAAATTATTTGATCCAACCATTTTTCATAGTAAAAGAGTTCTAGGAAATACTAATAACATAATATTTCAATTGTTTTAAAAATTTGTCAAAACTCGTAGGTGTTAGCCCACAAATATTGGTAAAATTGATGAATTTTGAGGTTTTCTTAATTATTGATTGGAAGGTTTCGAAAGTGAAAATAAATTGATCCAAACATTTTTCATTGTAAAAGAGTATCTAACAAAGACTAATAACATATTATTCCAATTTTTTCAAATGTCAAAACTCGTAGGTGTTAGCCCACAAATATTGGTAAAATTGACAAATTTTGAGATTTCTCTAATTTAATGATTAGAAGGTGTCAAAAATGAAAATAATTTGATCCAACTATTCTTCATAGTAAAATACTTCTAAGAAAGACTAATAAAATATTATTCCAATTTTTTTCAAAATTTGTCAAAACTCGTAGGTGTTAGCCCACAAATATTGGCAAAATTGACAAATTTTGATGTTTTTCTAAACTAATGATTAGAAGGTGTCGAAAGTGAAAATAATTTGATCAAACTATTTTTCATAGTAAAATAGTTCTAAGAAAGACTAATAACATATTATTCCAATTTTTTCGAAATTTGTCAAAACTCGTAGGTGTTAGCCCACAAATATTGGCAAAATTGACAAATTTTGATGTTTTTCTAAACTAATGATTAGAAGGTGTCGAAAGTGAAAATAATTTGATCAAACTATTTTTCATAGTAAAATAGTTCTAAGAAAGAATAATAACATATTATTCCAATTTTTTCAAAATTTGTCAAAACTCGTAGGTGTTAGCCCACAAATATTGGCAAAATTGATAAATTTTGATGTTTTTATAAACTAATGATTAGAAAGTGTCAAAAATGAAAATAATTTGATCTAAACATTTTTCATTGTAAAAGAGTATCTAACAAAGACTAATAACATATTATTCCAATTTTTTCAAAATTTGTCAAAACTCGTAGGTGTTAGCCCACAAATATTGGTAAAATTGACAAATTTTGAGATTTCTCTAAATTAATGATTAGAAGGTGTCAAAAATGAAAATAATTTGATCCAACTATTCTTCATAGTAAAATAGTTCTAAGCAAGACTAATAACATATTATTCCAATTTTTTCAAAATTTGTCAAAACTCGTAGGTGTTAGCTCACAAATATTGGCAAAATTGATAAATTTTGATGTTTTTATAAACTAATGATTAGAAAGTGTCGAAAGTGAAAATAATTTGATCTAAACATTTTTCATTGTAAAAGAGTTCTAAGGAATACTAATAACATAATATTCCAATTTTTTTTCAAAATTTATCAAAACTCGTACGTGTTAGTCCACAAACATTGGTAAAATTGATGAATTTTGAGGTTTTTCTTAATTATTGATTGGAAGGTGTCGAAAGTGAAAATAAATTGATCCAGACATTTTTCATTGTAAAAGAGTATCTAACAAAGACTAATAACATATTATTACAATTTTTTCAAAATTTGTCAAAACTCATAGGTGTTAGCCCACAAATATTGGCAAATTTGACAAATTTTGAGAATTTTCTAAATTATTGATTAGAAGGTGTCAAAAATGAAAATAATTTGATCCAACCATTTTTCATAGTAAAAGAGTTCTAGGAAATACTAATAACATAATATTTCAATTGTTCTCAAAATTTGTCAAAACTCGTAGGTGTTAGCCCACTTTTTTTTTTTTTTGAACATCCTTTCATTAAAGTAAATTTGAACCGAACCGGTTTACGCGTGTTGCGTTACAAACGAAGAAAACGATACAAACGAAGAAAGTGCAAGTTTTGCGATCGAATCTGCTTGGAGATTGTTAGATCTCGGCGTGAAGACGAAGGCGATCGAGACAAATGAGCAAGCCAGAAGATGGATGTCTTGGAGGACTCCGTGGATCTCGGCTATATTGTCGGATGATCGAATGGCTCTGATGAGCGTCTGTGAATCGGACTTGAAACAGAGGTTAGTCCATCCTCGCAATTTGGCTTCCAAGAGGGCTTCTCTCAACGCCAGAGCCTCCGCTGCCAACGGGGATCGGACCGGAGCTTCCGCTTTGTGGCCTTCCTTGATTACATCGCCTGCTTGGGTTTTGAAGACCCATCCATACCCCGCTGCATGGTTCTCCACCTTCCAAGCTGCATCAACAAAACAGATCTTGGCTTGTGGGTGGAGCGATAAGGCTTCTCCTGTTATCAATCTCTTTTCCTTTGGCGGTACTATAATCTGTGCTGCTTCCCATTCCCGAGCCTTAGCTATTGCTTTGGTGATTGTGTCCGATGGTGAGAAGCCTCTTTCGTCGAAGATCTGGTTATTTCGGGCGAGCCACAAGAACCAGCAGATCCATGGGAACAGGGAGCTACCCGTGAGTCCCACTGGAGGTAGGCATATCCACCGTTTTGCTTCCTGGAGAATGGTGTTAAAAGAAAGATCTGTTGCGAAGATGGGGAGGTTCCTTACTGGGGTTGCTTCCCAGACTTGTTTAGCAAACCAGCAATGGAACAGCATATGCTCTCGTGTCTCTAGCTCTCCACACCGGTTGCAGACCGCGTTGGCTTCAATTCCACGACTGAGGAGGTTTTCTCCCAAGGCTAGGGCTCCACTAGTCAGTTTCCAGAGGAACACTTTTAGTTTCTGCGAGGTATGAGCATTCCACACATCTCTTCTCCAGTTGATTTCGCTTTCATTGATGTTCTCTAGGGCAGTGGTCTCGGAATGTTGCGATGCAAACGTGATATGGTAGCCGGTTTTAGAAGTATAATCTCCTGATTCTGTTGCTAGCCATATATGCTTGTCTTCTTTTCCAAAAAGACTCGGTTTGACGCATAGGATTTGTTCCTCTAGGTTTGGCAAAACTGACCTGATTTTCTCTTTGTTCCATATTTTGGTGTGGGGGTCGATGAGGTCTGATACTTTCCACTGGGCTGATACTTTCCACTGGGCTGTTCGTGACGTCGCTGGTCCCATAGGCCTTGTTGGTGTCTCCAGGGAGAGCCATGGGTCGGTCCAGAGACTCGTAGTTTCTCCATTTCCGATGGCTTTTCCTAGGTTTTGTCTCAACAACTCTCGCCCAATTAGAATGCCCTGCCATCCATGTGAAGCAGACTTCCGAGGTTGCGCTTCGATGAAAGCTGTATGCCTGAAGTATTTTCCTTTAAGGACACGGGCTAGCAGGCAGTTGGGATTGGAGAGGATCCGCCAACTTAGCTTGGCCAGAAGGGCATCATTGAAAGCCTCCACGTCCCTGAAACCCAAGCCTCCATCCTTCTTAGATCTTGTAAGTTTTTTCCACGCAACCCAACACATTTTCTTCTTTCCCGATGTCTCGTCCCACCAGAATCTAGTCATTGCTGATTGTATTCTTTTACACAAGCTCACAGGCAGTTTGAAGCATGACATTATGTACGTTGGGATGGCTGCGAGAACTGCTTGCAGCATAGTCATCTTCCCTGCCCCCGAGAGGAAACGAGAAGACCAGCTCACTGCTTTTCTTCTAATCCGATCCACAATCAGCGCAAAGAGATCTTTCTTCTTTCTGCCAAAGTGTTCTGGTAGTCCGAGGTACTTCCCTTGTCCTCCCAGAACGATTATCCCTAGTATCTCCTTTGCCTTCTCCTTAGTTTCCGCATTTGTCTTATTTGCGAATGTGATTGATGATTTCCCTAGATTAATCACTTGACCAGAAGCAGTCTCATACGTCTTTAGAATTTGGTTCAGGGTCTCACAGTTTTTCTTGTTTGACTTACAGAAGAACATAGTGTCGTCTGCGAAAAGGAGATGGTTGATTGGAGGGCTGCCTCTCGCCACTTTAATTCCCGGTAGGGTCCCATCTCTCTGTGCTCTCCTACACAAACCAGATAATACTTCTCCACAAAGAATGAAGATGTACGGTGAGAGGGGGTCTCCTTGCCTTATGCCTCGCTGCGGTAACACTGCCCCATGGGCTCCATCATTTATCAGGTACGAGTACTTGACTGTTGATACACATTGGTGTATCCAGTTTATCCATTTCTCTTGGAATCCTAACTTTCTCTGAACCGCTATCAGGAAATCCCAGTCTATGCGGTCATACGCTTTGCTCATATCCGTTTTAACGGCCATGGAACAATGCTTTTTTGCTCCGGAGGTTTTTAGGAAGTGGAGGACTTCGTGCGTGATCAACACATTGTCTGAGATGGCTCTCCCTGGAACAAAGGCGGATTGGTTTTCCGAGATGAGCCCATTCAGGATCGGTTGGAGTCTTCAGGTGAGCATTTTCGAGATTATTTTGTAATAAACATTACAGAGGGCTATCGGGCGATAGTCTGCCACTCTTTTGGGGCTCAGGATTTCGGGAATCAATCTAATGTGCGTGTTGTTGATTGTTGCAGGTAAGACTCCTGTGGAGAAGAAGGTCTTGACTTCGGCAGTTATAGCATCACCCACTACTTCCCAGTTAGTCTGAAAGAAGCCCTGGAGCTTTGTCCGGGTGGATGGCAAAGAGCGCATGTTTCACTTCTTCTTTCGTCGGGTCCGCCGTTAGGATTTTGTTGTCCTCCTCAGTGACTCGAGGGTCCAAGATCCCGTCAACCATAGTTGCTCTATCTCTCTCTTGCGACGTGAACAGCTCTGCGTAGAAGTTTGAAACTGTTTCTGCGATTTTGCCTTCCTCATAGCAGGTTTCTCCATTCTCCTTCTCTATCATTGTTATCGTGTTGATTCTTTTTCTATCTCTTGTCACCGCATGGAAATAGCCTGAGTTCTTATCCCCCAATGCTAGCCAAAGTTGTCTGCTTCTCTGCTTCCAGTAGCTTTCCTCCTCTTTGTAGGCTGCTTTTAGAAAAGCATTGATGTTTTGGATTCTAGATTCATCAGCAACCCTCGAAGACATAGCTTCATCAAGCTGTTTTTTCTTCTCTTCAATCACTCTTTTACTGTTTTGATGATGTTGTCTATTCCACTTTGCTATTTCTTTCCTGCATTTCGAGATTCTCTGCTCCACCGTTGCCTCTGGTTCCTCTCCCCAGGCTTTTGCTACCAGTTGCTTGATTTTCTCATTACTTTTCATTCTCCGGTCATACCTGAATAAACCTCTTTTCTTTTGTAGTGTTGGTTCGAAGAAGGTGATGATTGGTCTATGGTCTGAAGCTTCAAACGGGAGATAGATGCTTCTGCCAGTTGGGAACGCTTCTGCCCAAGCGCTATTGGAGAGGGCTCTATCAAGACGGCTATGAACGAGATGGGTACCCCTGACGCCTCGCCAGGACAGGGAGTTCCCTGTATGTTGGATATCATAGAGATCGTTCTTGGAGAGGAATTCTCGGAAATCGCCAAACGACGCTTCTGATCTGGGAGGTCCTCCTTGTTTTTCTGAGTTGTCCATGATCTCGTTAAAATCTCCTGTGAGGAACCACGGGTTTTCTCTTGCTACTCCAAGGTCAGAAATCTTATCCCAAACCTCTCTTCTCTTTGTGTGGTCTGGTTCTCCATAGGTGAATGTTGCGAGGAACCTTTGATTTTTATAGCTTATTGTCGTGTCTATGTAGTTGTCGCAGGAGTCTAAGACTTCCAGTTTTACTTTTTGATTCCAGAGAAGGGCTAGCCCTCCACCTCCATGTCCATGAGGTGGTACCGTGAATGATGAGGTGTAAGCCAGAGAGTGGAGCTCCTTCATCACAAACTCGCTTTGATTTTTGGTTTCCATGAGGAACATGATGTCTGGGGAGATGGTAGAACGTATCTCCCTTATTCGCTGGACTGTCGCAGGGTTCCCCAGCCCACAACAGTTCCAGCTTGCCACTTTTAAGGAAGCCGATCTTGCGGAGACCGTAAATTTTCCGTTGCCCTCGAGAGAGCCGGTAAGTTCGTCTCTGAATTCGCCCTTTCTGTGCTTGGGCCAGCGTCCCTTTGGTTTATTGGAGTTGTACATCGCTGATTCCCTCTTTGGGTTCTTGTTTTTGTGTTCCTTCTAGCACTGTCCCTGACTTGAGGTGAGTTGAGGCACTGAGTCAAGTTCCTTTGCCTAAGGCTTACTCCTACTGCCGGGCTAGCTCTCTTGTTCTTTGGTGGTCTGCCCCTTCGTTTCCTCTGAAGGTCTTGAGTAGCTGGGATGTTTTGATCTTGTTGCTGTCTTGGTTCCAGTACCTCCTCATCCTCTTGCTCTTGTTCGAAATTTAGGGTTCTTTGGTAGGACTCGGTCGCTGCTGCTATTATATTAGCGGCTGTTTCCTCCATTAGACCTTGTTCTTCTGATAGCATGACTCTCTGTCTTCTTGCAGCGCTTTCGGCCGGGTCTGGGCAGTTGATATATCTGATGGTGACTTCTTGGAGCTCTTGCATCACCTCTTCCGTTGTGGGTATTGGGATCTCCGGTGGATTTCTATCTTCCATCCTTCTATCTACCGATTGAGGTCGGGAAGTCTCAGACCTTCCTGATTCCCCTTGGTGACTCGGAGTGCGACTTCCCCCTTTTTCTCTCCACTGGAGTTGAGGGGGGCTGCGTCTGGTGACCTGGCCTCTGCGAGCCCCTTGGTACCATCTTTCTTCCTCCCTATAATACCTATTGGCATTATCTGTTCCTCTTGTTGCTCTATCCAGGTATTCTCGGTAATCTCTTCTCTTTGTAGGCGAGCTCCCCCCACTTCTCTGAGGCGTTCGAAAGCTTTCTCTGTAGCTGGACAGAGGTGTTTCCTCTCTCACTTCTCTGGTGGTCTCTACACGGTGTTCTTTTCCTTGGTTTGTATAGACTGGTTTCTCCATTATCATTATCAGGTTCCCGTGTCTATCTCTTTTCTCTTTTCTATTTGGCTCTCCTTCTCCCCGGGTGGTTCTTCTTTGGGTGTCTAAAGGAGGCCTTGCCCCTTTGTCTTGATGTTTTTCCCCTGCAGGAGACCTGGGGCGGTTGTTGCTTGAAGATCTCTGCCTCTGTTGCTCCCGTGGTTCTGGGCAATATTTGTCCTCATGCGTCAGGCTATTGCATATCGTGCAGTGGAGACCGAGACGCTCATACTCCAAGGTAACTAAAGCCACTTCACCCGTTGCGAACTCCACCTCCGTTTCTTTTAAGATAGGGTTTAGAGCATTGACTGAGATCTTTGTTCTTGCCACTGTTTTCGAGATCTCAAAGTGTAGGAGTTCACCGGCTTCTCTTCCAATCTTGCAGACTAGGTCTTCTTTCCAGTAGTGGAGTGGGAGGCCTTTGAGTTTGATCCAGAACGGGATCTGAGACGGGAAGTTAGCTGAGATGATGGGCTCCCATCTTTGCAAGACGACCATCCATCTAGAGAACTGGTAAGGTCTGTTTGCTAAGATTCTTTTCAGATCTTCCAGTAGAGTGAAGCGGAACTGGAAGCAGTTGTTTCCTAGATCCGAGCCTTCAATCTCTCCTTTTATTTCCCACCGGTTGGTGAAGTAGGGGATGAGGGAGCGGATCCTTTGCTCTCTAGGGTTTGTAACTCTACCAATGAGAGTCAGGGAGTTCTCCTCAATGAGGTCCGTGGTGTCCATGTTTGGGGCTCGAATCCTTTTTCTGACCGCGGTTTCTTGCGAGGTGACTACGGCTTTTCCTTTCTCTGCGTACGAAAACCTCCTCTCCATGCTGTCTTCGTTTGCTTTTCTTTGAAACAGATTCTTTAGGGTCGATGGGCGGTTGAGATGAGGCAAGCTTCGATTTGCAGTAGCGGAAGTTAGTGAACTTAGCTTTGCAGGTTCTCAAAGAGTTTACTTTGATTCTTTGTAGATGGTGCTTGGTCTTGAAGGCTGGGAACGGTAGCTTGCGGTTGACGACGGAGTGACTAGCGGTCACTGCTGAGGGTTGAGTCTACTTATCGGTGGTCTGAGGCGGACCCTCCGACCTGTAGGTGGGGGTTGAACCCGGCGCTGCAGGCCCCTAGGCGTTTGAAATTTGAAAAAACCTTGCTATTTTGGGAAAGAAAGACCCTAATGCAGGAGGCGAAAGCGACTTGTCTGGTTGACTTCTTGCTGCTTCGAGAAACGTGCCTAGGTGTTAGCCCACAAATATTGGTAAAATTGATGAATTTTGAGGTTTTCTTAATTATTGATTGGAAGGTTTCGAAAGTGAAAATAAATTGATCCAAACATTTTTCATTGTAAAAGAGTATCTAACAAAGACTAATAACATATTATTCCAATTTTTTCAAATGTCAAAATTCGTAGGTGTTAGCCCACAAATATTGGTAAAATTGACAAATTTTGAGATTTCTCTAATTTAATGATTAGAAGGTGTCAAAAATGAAAATAATTTGAGTTTAGGGTTTAGGGTTTAGGGTTTAGGGTTTAGGGTTTAGGGGTTTAGGGTTTAGGGTTTAGGGTTTAGGGTTTAGGGTTTAGGGTTTAGGGTTTAGGGTTTAGGGTTTAGGGTTTAGGGTTTAGGGTTTAGGGTTTAGGGTTTAGGGTTTAGGGTTTAGGGTTTAGGGTTTAGGGTTTAGGGTTTAGGGTTTAGGGTTTAGGGTTTAGGGTTTAGGGTTTAGGGTTTAGGGTTTAGGGTTTAGGGTTTAGGGTTTAGGGTTTAGGGTTTAGGGTTTAGGGTTTAGGGTTTAGGGTTTAGGGTTTAGGGTTTAGGGTTTAGGGTTTAGGGTTTAGGGTTTAGGGTTTAGGGTTTAGGGTTTAGGGTTTAGGGTTTAGGGTTTAGGGTTTAGGGTTTAGGGTTTAGGGTTTAGGGTTTAGGGTTTAGGGTTTAGGGTTTAGGGTTTAGGGTTTAGGGTTTAGGGTTTAGGGTTTAGGGTTTAGGGTTTAGGGTTTAGGGTTTAGGGTTTAGGGTTTAGGGTTTAGGGTTTAGGGTTTAGGGTTTAGGGTTTAGGGTTTAGGGTTTAGGGTTTAGGGTTTAGGGTTTAGGGTTTAGGGTTTAGGGTTTAGGGTTTAGGGTTTAGGGTTTAGGGTTTAGGGTTTAGGGTTTAGGGTTTAGGGTTTAGGGTTTAGGGTTTAGGGTTTAGGGTTTAGGGTTTAGGGTTTAGGGTTTAGGGTTTAGGGTTTAGGGTTTAGGGTTTAGGGTTTAGGGTTTAGGGTTTAGGGTTTAGGGTTTAGGGTTTAGGGTTTAGGGTTTAGGGTTTAGGGTTTAGGGTTTAGGGTTTAGGGTTTAGGGTTTAGCT
>CACVBM020001068.1:0-173683 GCA_902728155.2 Microthlaspi erraticum
CACTGTCGAGGCTCAAATCAACCTAAGATCGGATTACTAGATGCGCGGTAAAGCAATCAGCATTAGTTAAGTGCACAAGACGAGACAAAGACTCTAATATAATCCCTAGCTAATCATTGAAATCAAAGATCATGCAAGCAACTCATTGAATAGTAACCCTAGCAACCTAACTAGTGGATTACTCAGACATGATCAAAGCAAACACACATAGAGATGAAGAAAACATGATTGCAATAAAACTTAGAGTAGGAAATCGAAATACAAGGGCGGCTCTCTTTCACAAGAGGCTAAAAATCCATATATATAGTGCTAGGTCTTTCTAGAGGCGGCTTAGGGTTAAGCCGGGCTTGAAAACATAAGTTTGGGCTTCAAAAAGGGCTTCGGGTCGACCGCGGCGTTGGGACGGTCGGTGCGGGACGATCGGCCGGACAGTCGGGTCGTGGGCCGAGTCGGAACGGTCGGGGCCGGACGGATTCGCGGTCGGCCGGCGTGGTCGAGCGGATGAGATTTGGCCGATGGTTCTCGGCCGGACGTGGGACGTTCTTTCCCGGCTCGGACGGATGCATCGGCCGTGGTACGCGAACGGGTTGCGCGGCCGCGAGGCTTGTTTCCCGGCTCGCGCGCTTTGGTCGTGCGCGGCGTGGCGTGGAGCGTTTGAAGCTTGGCCGACCGCGGGACAATGTTTCCCGGGTCGCGTTGCGTGATCGGCCGGTCGGTTTGGACTTTGGCCGAGACTTCAGTCGGACGGATGTGACTTTGGCCGAGCGCGAACATAGTTTCCTCGGCCAGCCGGACTGCGCGGTTGGGCGCTGATTCTCGATAGAGCCGTCTGGACAGTCTTCACTCTTTTGGTTATAACTCCTTTTCTACTCATCCAAATGAGGCCATTCCAGTTGCGTTGGAAAGTTAACTCAATCAGAGCACGCAGGGAACTGGTCTTGATGAAATCCATTGAGTAGATCTTTTTCTGGGCCCTCTTAAAGTTGGTGCTTGTGCATGGAGCTGCTTGAAGTGCAAATCCTATGGTTTTGCTCCAAAATGCATCATTTCACCTGTTTAGACTCTAGACACTATAAACACAGTAAAACTACCTTTTTAGATAGAAAACCTGCCAAAAACCATTAGAAAACAATGCTAAAACAGTATAAAAAGTGGGTAAATTAGAGGTATATCAACTCCCCCAGACTTAGATCTTTGCTTGTCCTCAAGCAAAAAGAATCTAAATCCGTGAAAGAGGTTTGAAAACGTGGAAGCTCCCTTGCTCTTTTGAATATCCTGTGAAAGGTTCCTTTCCTGTATTCCACTATGAACATAGACAACATAAGGTTAGCTTCACATACACCCTGCAAGTTTAGCGAACAATACCAACCCAACTAGTCTCATCCAGCAATCCAAACTCTCTATTGCTAACCTCTTGCATAAATTTAAAGCGTGAATTCTTTATACATCGATCAATTGAACTTGTTCTTACCCACTTGATCTTCTCCAAGATTGCCTCTTTAAGTGCAATGAGTTCTTTTCCTCTCTCTTTCTCACATCAGAACTTTGAAAGGTCAATTTCTCCCTACTTTTCTAGGGTATCATTTTATTTTTTCTATTGACCCTTCTTTCAACCACAGGATAAGTCTTTAGCTTGTTCCTTGTTTGACTAAGGTATTCCATAAGACATGAAGGTACAGACATATGCATTCCTCATGCTTACTTGTTTTCCTTGTGCTCTTTGAGCTTTTTCTCATATACATTACTTACCATTTGGGATGGGAGAGAGAGGAGAACTCTTTAAAGATTAGACAAATCTTATTGAAAATCAAGCAAGGAACTGTCGACATGTATGCCAACCCCCTTGACAAGAGTAATTAAGATTGATTAAGGTGAGGTTAACTCTAGATTGCTTGGTTACCTTAGAAATTTTGCTGAGCTAGCATGTCGATCCACTGTAAGAGCTTCTGTTAGGCTTGTGCCTTTAGCTGGTTTCTGCTCTAGGGTCATGGATTGTTAGCATAACACTCTCAATTCTCAAAGCAAGTTCATAACTTCCGGACTGGTTTTTGACTCAATAAAACTTTTTGAAAAACATGAAACAAAGTGAATAAAACATAAGAAAAGAAAGAAAAATGCATTAGTAACACAATAAAACTCCCCCCAGACTTAACTTGCACCGTCCCGGTGAAAGCAAATCACATTAAGGTGAGAGGTAATATTCAAAGTAAAAGAAAAATAAAGAAAAATTCATTAAAATGAGATAGGGATAGAAAATGGAGATTTGTAAGTGTCCATTGCACTAAGTACCACTTGAGATGACTATGTGTGGCAGTGAGAAGAACTCTCTTCCTCATCTATGGGGTCATCGCCTTCTGAACCAAGCTCTGAGTCTAGTGAGAACTCACCAAGGTCAGGCTCATATGGCTCTCTAGCGGTGGAAGAAGGGCGAAAGAGTCTCTCCGGTGCAATGTGGCGAACTACGCGGACTAGGCGTGAGATGAAGCGAGATTGGCATTCCACTATCTTCTCCAGCTTGTTAACACGGTCTAGAGCTTGGTGCGCAGCCATGCCAGTAGTGAGAACATGGCGTTCTTGGATGCGGCGTTGAGTCTTGACTGCATGCTGAAGTGTGCGATAGGTGAGCATGGGGAATGATGGTTTCTCACTTGATGGAACATAGAACTCTTCCTCATTGGGCTGGAAAGTGACAACTCCTGAGCGTAGGCTTGGGATGTCTCATGTGGCAGCAAGACAAGGGAAGTGTTGGCTGGACCAATTGGAAACTCATAGCAAAACCGAGTTGGGTCTTTAGTCCAACGGTTTAGGAAGTGGATGTGCTGAAGAGCATGGAGATCCAAAGGGGTTGGCTTGGGTAGTGGCTCATAGTTGGGAATGTCAATCCCCACATGCAGTACTATGGCCGTGATAAGCCTCCCAAAACGAACACAAAGCTTCTTGTTGCCTTCCAAGTCTTTGAGCTAGCTTCCTCACATTGATGAATGTCTTGGCAAGTAAAAGTCCAAGGTTGGCCTTGTACTCATGCTTGATGAATGGTGTGGTGAGGATGTAGAACTCATCAGTTGTGACCTTGTTGGCTTCTTGTTTGCATTGGAAAGTGGTGGAGATGAGGCGGTGCACATAGCGAATGGCTGGATGGGTGATTCTAGACACCTTTGACCTTGAAGGCAAGAATGGTTCATTGGCAAAGTGTGTCCAATCAGCAAAGGCAGCTTGTTTCCTCTTTGAGTTCTCCTTGAAGTCATGTGCTGTCTCATTGGGAAGTCCAAAGAGTTGGCATAGAGCTGAGATGAGATGCGCCCATTGGCATCGCCTATCTTGAAGAGTAGGAGTCCATCACCAGCTGGTTGGTCTCCATTGTGGTTGGGAAAGGCAAGAGCTACTGTAGAGAGGAACTCCTTGGTGAGTTGTGAGTACTCACTACATTCTAGCTTGAAGAGCTTGCTCAAGCCTAGCTTCCTTATGTACCATGTGACATCATCTCTTATCTTGAGAAGATCAAGGGTTTGGGTGTCCATCTTCACACATGGCTCGATGTTCACCTTCTCCATTGCCTTCTTACACTTTCTTGGGTCTTGATTTTGTTCTCCAACAAAGGTTACAAGTGCCCAATCATCTTCTCCTCTTCTTGGACTCTCCACATGTTCTTGATTGCATCAATGGAATGTGGTGAAGTTGGTATTGCTGCTCTTGCATTGGAGCTACTACTCCCTAGCTTGATTTGCTTCTTTGGTGGTTCCATGAATGGGTTCTTCTTCTTCTTCATACTCTCATTTCCTTTTGTCTTTGCCATTGTGTACCTACAAGAGCAAATTCTTGGGAAGAAATATGAGTTTGTGATTAATGCAAAAGAAGAATAAGCTAATTGAGTTGCAATAATGATATGGAATAAAGGAACAACTCAAGGCTTAATCATGAATCAAAGAGACAAAATAGAAATTTCACTTTTTCAAAATTAATTTTCGGATTTTACTGTTCATCCCAAGATTATGGTGCTTAAAATCAAAATTTTCAGCAAATCAAGAGAAATTGAGTTTCTAATCCAAGTAATCACTAGATAAACTAATGAATTGAAGTATGCCTAAGCAATTTCACCTTTGAATAAGGGGTTTGGAATGCCCAATAAGTTTTGTGAAAAACTATTCAATTGTGAAATTAAACTTCAAATTAACTCTAAACCACCTAGGTTCCACCTAGCAAAGTTCATTACAAGACTATAAGGATGCTAATTTCAAGTCTAGACAAGAGTTTAGACCAAACATGAAACTTATTGAATTTTCGATCTTGCATAAACATAGGATTAGAGTTAGAAGACATACCTTGTGTGTTGAAAAGTGAATAAGGTTGCAAGAGCAAGTAAATTCCAATTTAGAGTTATGAACAGTAAAAGTTTTGAAATCAAAACTCTTAGAGTTCCTCTAATGGAGTTTAGGGTTTTGGAGAAGAAAGAGAGGTTCTTGTGTTTTCAAGGGAAAGGTAAAGTAAATAAGATCTAATCCTATCAATTTTCCTTTTCAAATTCGAATTTTGATTGAAAACCGGTTTAAGTTGGTTTAGATTGGTTAAAACCGGTTTGAATTAAATGAAAAGGGGACTTACCTTGGCCTAGAAAAGTTTTGGGCCGATGGCCGATGGATTTTGTCGCGGTCGAGCGATTTGGTCGGCCAAATTTTGTTTGGTCGAGAGATTTCGGCCGAGGCCGATCGTTGTTTCCCGGATCGACCGGCACGGTCGGTCCGTTCCGATACGAAAATTTCGGCCGATCGCGGCCTTCTTTCCCGGTTCGTGCGTGTCGCGCGAACGGTTTCTGTCGCGCAATAGTGATCCGGCCGAGCACGGCTATTCCTTCCCGGCTCGACCGTACGGTCGGCCAGATGAGAATTGCTCGGCCAAAATTCTTTTGCGCGTCCGCGGCCAATGTTTTGGCGCGGATTGTGTTTTCACACCTTTTTCTCCTTCTATCCTATCTTAAAACAAAGAAAACACAAAAGCAAAACAAAAACTAAGAAAATTAAAGAAAGAAAAGTAAAAGTACCTCATGGGTTGCCTCCCATGCAGCGCTTGTTTTAAGTCTTTAGCTTGACTGTAAGGCTTGGCGCTCAGGAGAAGATGGAGACAAGAGGCATCTTTGATCCTCCAAGTCTTTTCTCCTTGCAATGAGTATCTGGTGGGTGATTCACAGCTGGATAGACAATCTCTCCATGAATGTCCCTTGGCACTACTGCCTTAGGAAAAAGCTTTAGAGTTCTTGTCACTTTCTCCTTGAATCCTTCTAGATTCTCATCAATAAGCTCCTTGGGAATAGAAGCTTCATGTTGCGGCCAGACCTAGGTTTTCTAACCTTCCTTCTTGGCTTGGCCTCATCTTCAATCTTGGTTGATCCCTTGGGCGGTTTTGGTGTAGGGGCCTTAGTCTTACTCCTTGCTTGTTTGGCAAGCTGCTTGGGCTTAGGAATGGGATCTTCCTTGATTGTTTCTTCAGTTTCTCCTTCTTGGGGTGGCTTCAAAGTAGCTTTCTCCTCTTGGACCATGTCAACAAAAGAGTTCTTTGTTGAACACATAGGGAAGAACATACCCTTGTTCACCTTGTTGAAAGAGATTCTTTGATTGGGGAAATCAAATATGGCACCCACAGTAGACAGGAAAGGGGTTCCAAATATGAGAGGTCTATGGCTACTCTCTCTCATTTCCACAATCTGGAAATCAGTAGGGATAGAGCAATTTCCAATCTGCACCATCACATTAGGCACAAAGCCATAGGGGTTTGTGAGAATGAATCAGCATAGTTGATGGAGATGGATGATGGCTCTATCTTGGTGAGGCCTATCTTGTCAGCTATCCTCTTAGACATGATGTTCACATTGGCTCCTGTGTCACACAAAGATTGCTCAAGAATGTTACCTTTGATGATACAAGGCACACAAACTTTCCTGAGTTATCTGTCTTGGGGATAATCTTTGGGAAGAGTCTTCTCTTTCTAGCTCGATTGGACTCTCTCTCTGGGTAATTCTCTTCAGGCCAAATCATGCAATCAACAGTAGGTTTTGAAAGCATCCATTCTGGAACTTGGTCTTCAAATCTTTCTTCTATGGCGGCTGAGTTGCAAAAGGACTTCTTGGATTCAGCTTCCTGTCTCTTAACAGCTTCCATAGTTTGAGTGACTTGAGTCTCTAGTTTCTTCACATGAGTGGCAACAGCATCATACTTGGTGTTGAGATTGCTGAACAAAGTGTCCATCTTCTCATACATCTCTTTAGTGTTTCTCTTCTGGCCATCCATGATCTGTTGGAGGATTCCTTCAAATCTCCCACCTTGTTGGTTTGGAGGAGCTTGATTTGGTGAAGAAGCATATGGCTCCTTGGGCGGATATGATGATCTCTGCTCATATCCTTGCCTTGGCTGAAATTGACTTCCTTGAGATTGGTAAGGAGGTCTTTGTTGTTGTGGATACCTTGGAGGATACACTTGGTCTTGAGGATTCTCCACATTGGGGTTTCTATAAGACATGTTGGGGTTTGGGCGATAGCTTGGATTGTATCCCTTGTTCCCATAGTTTCCAATGTAGTTCACATCTTCTTCATTGGCTTCATTAGAGAAATCTCCCATGCATTCTCTTGATGAATCTTCATTAGCATCACTCATCCCTTCTATTGCATTGATATGCTTGAGCTGTCCCTTAAGAACTTGAGCCATCATGTTCTTGAGTTCAGTCATTTGAAAAGAATCAGGGGAGCTAGTAGTGGTGCGGCTTGAGCGGTCATAATCAGGACAGTTGTTACAATCACTAGCTGCAAGATTCTCAATAAGAACCTTAGCTTCATCAACAGTCTTGGTCATGAAGTTTCCATTGCTTGTGTCCAATGAAAGCTTGTACTTGTGGTCTATGCCACGATAGAAGATGTTCCATAGGTTTCCCTCATTGAAACCATGATTAGGGCAGTCCCTAATGTACTCCTTGAATCGATCTAGCGCCTCATAGAAAGATTCATTGTTGGCTTGGCGAAAGTGGAGATCTTGTTTCTTACAGAAATTGATCTTTGCTTGGTGTAGAAGTGGTTGATGAATGCAGCCTTGTACTCATCCCAAGTGGTGATGGAGTGAGCTGGCAGAGACTTCAACCATCTTGAAGCTTTGTCGCCAAGAGAGAATGAAAAGAGCTTGCACTTAAGGTAGTCAGCAGAGACTCCATTGGATCTTGTAGTGCTGCAAATTTCTTCAAAGTTTTCTATGTGATCAAGAGGGTGCTCAGCTGGAAGTCCATTGAATTGGTTCTGTCTAACCAATGCAATGATCTGAGGCTTGATCTCATAGTCATTCCTTGCAGGTGGTGGTGGATGGATAGGGTTTCTATCCATGAAGAAAGCATCGGCAGAGTCATAGTCTCCGATTGTAGGTGCTCCAGCTTGGGTTGTGCATTCACATCTCCAGCAGGGTCTTGTGGATTAGGAGGAGGAGGAGGTGGATCTCTTCCTTCTTCTTGAGCGCGCGCCACTTCAGCGGCGTGAGCGCGAGCTGCTTCGTCGGCCATCTCTTGGGCTTTCTGCTTCCTAAGTTGCTTCTCAAGCTTGTCTATCTCTGGATGTTCAACTAGGTTGTCCTTGTTGGACCTCCTAGTCATGCACCTGAAAAGAGTCTTGGAAACAAGTTAAATCAAAAGGGAAAAACAAAAACAAAAGTAAAAATCAAAGAAAAGGAAATCAAAAACTAAAAATTCAAAAGCAAAAGAAAAGTAAAACAGGAAAAGGTTCTAGACTAGATCCTAGTCGAGTTCCAAAGGTACTGCTGCAGTCCCCGGCAACGGCGCCAAAAACTTGATGCGGAGTCAGGTTTTACCAAACTCCTAGACCTCTGCAAGTGCACAGATC
Organism: Microthlaspi erraticum; assembly: GCA_902728155.2. Classification (NCBI taxonomy): domain Eukaryota; kingdom Viridiplantae; phylum Streptophyta; class Magnoliopsida; order Brassicales; family Brassicaceae; genus Microthlaspi; species Microthlaspi erraticum. Next base: position 7,865 of record CACVBM020001068.1, read on the forward strand.
GCGGAAGTATGGGTATCGAACACAAGGACTGGCTATTGAGTACACTTTGTAACTATGGATTTTGGATCAAGCTAAAACAAAAGTATGATTGAGGTTGTAATGGTGAACCGAACTAGCAAGTATAACGAGGTTGTAAGCAATAAAGGAAAAGCGCTAGGTCATAGGGGCTATCGCAGAGAAGCAAGCAATGATCAATGAAACAATGATAGATTAATTGATTAGGGATATTGGGATATTAAGAACCATCTAGAACACAGATCACGAATATAAAACCATTCCACTTTCGAGGCTCCGGCTCCTTTGCTAATCTACCTAGTCGCTAAACTTTTGGTATGTCCCTAGGTGATTAGATCAAGCATTAGAATGAATAGGTTCTGATACAGTTCACTAGATATAGATAGATCAACTTTCGCAGTCTAAGAAACCTAGCTTGTCAAAGAATATGTCCGGCGAATGATACAGCACTGTCGAGGCTCAAATCAACCTAAGATCGGATTACTAGATGCGCGGTAAAGCAATCAGCATTAGTTAAGTGCACAAGACGAGACAAAGACTCTAATATAATCCCTAGCTAATCATTGAAATCAAAGATCATGCAAGCAACTCATTGAATAGTAACCCTAGCAACCTAACTAGTGGATTACTCAGACATGATCAAAGCAAACACACATAGAGATGAAGAAAACATGATTGCAATAAAACTTAGAGTAGGAAATCGAAATACAGGGCGGCTCTCTTTCTCAAGAGGCTAAAAATCCATATATATAGTGCTAGGTCTTTTAGAGGCGGCTTAGGGTTAAGCCGGGCTTGAAAACATAAGTTTGGGCTTCAAAAAGGGCTTCGGGTCGACCGCGGCGTTGGGACGGTCGTCGGGACGATCGGCCGGACAGTCGGGTCGTGGGCGAGTCGGAACGGTCGGGGTCGGACGGATTCGCGGTCGGCCGGCGTGGTCGAGCGGATGAGATTTGGCCGATGAAATTCTCGGCCGGACGTGGGACGTTCTTTCCCGGCTCGGACGTGGCACGCGGAACGGGTTGCGCGGCCGCGAGGCTTGTTTCCCGGCTCGCGCGCTTTGGTCGTGCGCGGCGTGGCGTGGCGTTTGGCTTGGCCGACCGCGGGACAATGTTTCCCGGGTCGTTGCGTGATCGGCCGGTCGGTTTGGACTTTGGCCGAGACTTCAGTCGGACGGATGTGACTTTGGCCGAGCGCGAACATAGTTCTCGGCCAGCCGGACTGCGCGGTTGGGCGCTGTTCTCTCGATAGAGCCGTCTGGACAGTCTCACTCTTTTGGTTATAACTCCTTTTCTACTCATCCAAATGAGGCCATTCCAATTGCGTTGGAAAGTTAACTCAATCAGAGCACGCAGGGAACTGGTCTTGATGAAATCCATTGAGTAGATCTTTTTCTGGGCCCTCTTAAAGTTGGTGCTTGTGCATGGAGCTGCTTGAAGTGCAAATCCTATGGTTTTGCTCCAAAATGCATCATTTCACCTGTTTAGACTCTAGACACTATAAACACAGTAAAACTACCTTTTTAGATAGAAAACCTGCCAAAAACCATTAGAAAACAATGCTAAAACAGTATAAAAAGTGGGTAAATTAGAGGTATATCAAGCTCTCCATTGCACATGCTCTTAGAGAGTTTTTAGGTGAGTCTCTGAGTCAATACCTTTCAAAAATAATATTTTAATGTGTTAATAAGCCTGATACGTCTCTTTGTTACGAGACGTCTCACCTCAATTGAGACGCTTAACAGTTTAATTATTTTGATTATGATTTATGTGTAGTTGATAATTATTTTTTTTAAAACATAGCAACTTTTTTCTTAACATACTTTATAGGGTATCACCAATGAAACATCAAAACCTACAAATTTATGCAAATCCCTTAAACAAAAAAGAAAAAAAAAATTATCAATTAAAAATGTTATGATACCCATATGAGGGTATCACTAATGGAGATGCTCTAAGAGTATCTTCAACTCCATGCTAAATATAACATATATGCTATTTTGTAATAGTATTTGCTCTAACCCTATTGCATATGTTATTGCAAAATAGCATCATGATATTTTTGCTTCTATATTTGGCATGAGATTATACAATATGCTATTTTGTCATTGAACTTTTTTTTATTTATAAAATAGTCATTCAATTTATAAATACTTTTAACTTAACAGTTTAATTATTTTGATTATGATTTATTTAAATAAATAAACAATACTATAACTCTTTCAAAATAAAAATAATATTCATAGAAAATATAATAACATAACCATAATAAACTTAAAATTTATTGTTAAAAATACTGAAATTCACAAAACATAAAAAACAATACTCATAAATCTTCTTTTTCTATAATTTTTATATAGTGTGATGTATATTGTTTTAGTATTATAATAATAAAATAATAAAATATTATAATTATGGATGATTTTGCAAAAAAAGAAAAACAGATGATTCACTTTGTAAAATTTGAAGAAATTAAATAGTTTTAACAATTGATAATAAGTTGGAAAAAAAATTATAGCATGAGCCATTGGAGAGAAACCCAATGCTATTGCTATATTTTTGCCATTTGCAATAACATATGGTATGAACCATTGGAGATGGTCTAAGTACATATGATGTATATGCAGTCACTTTGACTTTCGATATTATAGTTTTTTCCCATTTTTTGGGTTACATCTTTGATTTTAAAAATCATATCGTCGTGTGAATACTTTCATAACATTTTTCCTCCATTCTAAATAAATGTATTTTACCGTTGTAGCTTTTCACTTATAATCGATTATTTATACAGTTGTGTCTTTTTGTTATGCATGTAATCACTTAATTTTACTAAGAAGATAAAATATATTCATATATTTTTAAGCCGGTATAATGAAACAGAAAGCGTCAGAACATTGGGAAGAAAAAGAGGAGATTTCATTTTGAGAAGTTGAGCCAAATGTGAACGAAAAAAGTGTATGGAAGTAGAAAGGAAAAACCAAAGGATTGTGTGGGGAAAAGTGAGAAACTTGCATGTGTATTAACAGTAGAATTAACAATTCATAATTTCTTCTATATGGAGGAGTGAAAACAAGATTTTTAGTAGATCCAAACCTTCAAATCTCTGCTCTTATCATCGCAGTGTAGTTAAGGTATCAATCGAAATCTTGGAGAAGATTGGGTTTTTAAGAAATGCAAGAAAGCTTCAAGCCAAGAACAAAGACTTGATTTTTATGAAATCCGAACGTTAAATAGTGAAATACAAACTTGGAACAGTGAACTAACGGTCCAAATCCGAATTCAAAGGCAAAGGTTTCGACTTTGGGCTAAAAGACTTGAACTTTATGAAAGGAAATGGATGATTGCGGATGGAAATCGAGCTAAAGGAAGAGACTTTAAGACTTAGAAGTCAAAACCGAGTTTCTAGGCTAAGGAAAACGAAAGCAAGGGCTTATCACTATCGTGAGTAAGCTCGAATGCAAGGTTCAAGCTCAAGAGCTGACTATCGTCAGTGAGCTTGTACGCGAGAAAGCTTTAAACTCAGACCCCAACACCAAAGAACCTTCTAAACAAACCGCTATCGCGGGATAGAGGAGTAGATCTCTTTTCTTAGATTTTCTAGCTCTCAAGCGCACTTTTGCTGCGTTGTGAGCTTGAGATCCGAGCCAGAATGATCAGAAATGGCAAGGCATTAAGGATACTAAGAGAAGGAGAAACTCTAAAGGTCTTAGCTTAAAGCTCAGACTCTCCTCTAAGCTCTCAAAACCGCAACACCTAAAACGATCTAAAGACTACTCACTCATGCTTGATGAATAAACCGATTCCAAGAGAGGATAGGTTGTTAAGCAAGTGAGTCAGAAAACAATCTACAAAATACGCAAGTACGTGATTAGATTAAGGAAAAAGATCCAAGCTTACAAAGTCTAAGATCTCAAAATGTGAGAGGATTTCTTGGTGGCAAAATGAAAGACAAATTACCAGGTGCCTAAAAATTTAGGACTTTTAAGTTTATATAGTGGAGATTCTCTAAAACCCTTCTTCTTTCCTTCCTCAAGATTAAAGCTCCAAAACGCCGCGTTTCACTTAGGCATGGTCAACTCTCTTCTTGGTCAAGGAAAGCTTACAAGGTGACAAACCGGTTCCTAATCGTGGTTCACATCCTGATTGCTCTTGGTCTTAACGTCTCCAACACTCCTTCTCCCCAAATGACTCCAAAGCTCCATTAAGTACCTGATTTAGACTTGAAATGCAATGTATATGCAATGCAAGCCCTAATGAAGATGCAAATGTATAGATAGAGATATGAGGATGTAGGTGTAAGATAATGAGACTTAAGGGAGGAAATATGCTTCAAGGAGACATTTAATTTTCAGTATTAAATTATATGCATAGTGTTATAAATGATAAATATAAAAACATAGAATAAATATATTAATTATGATATATAATAAATAGTTTGTCATATGCACGATGCGCGGGTAGTTTTCTTAATTAATCAAATAAATTTTCCAGCTCCCTCCCCATTGACTATTAGTTTAGATTATATTATAGTAACAAAACTCTTAGATGATAACAGAACTCTTTAATCACATGTGTCAGCAAATATAATAAAAATTGGAACAAGAATAATAAAGGTGCTTGCATATGACCAACCAACTAACTGGTTTGTGGACGCATTGGAGGAATGCGCGAGGGGAAAATATTGCAGATGGCATGTAAAAACATACCTATAAACTTCAAACGTAAATATTGTAGAAGAAAATGTTGATTAAAATATGAAAAAGAACTGACAAGAGCAACACACAGAGAGTGGTAGTAATTTGATAGTGTGTGTGTGTGAGAGGGAGAGAGAGAGGCTTCTCTTGGATCAAAGGCAAATGGCATCAGAAGACACGCGTTATACCTTGTGGCTACAATCCAAGCTAATACTGAAACATAAAAAAAAAGACAAAGCCGTTAAAAAATGGAACCAGTTCATAACCTGAAGAAAAAAAAAATCTTATGAAAATAAAAAAAAAAGAATACTAGAGACTATGGGTGTGATTGGTAAGTGTTCTGAGTGCTTTGTGGAGCAATAATTTTTTCTAGAAGTGTTAAAGCAATCAAGTTTTGATTTCATTTTTTAAGTTGAGAGCTATAACTTTAAATATCGAAATATTTTGGCTCTGCAGAGCACAAATTTAAGAACTCTGAGAATTCTCTCTCTTCTCTTCTCATTCGTTAATCCCACTCTCTATATTCCTTTTCTAATGTTTCTTTCCTATCTATCTCTTTTATTTATTTTTAATGATACATTTATGATATTTTATAAGAAATTATTTATAATAAAAATTCGACAGCACTATAATCTACAGCCACAACAAAAAAATCTACAGCCTAAATTCTACAGCAAAAAATCCAAAGTTACAGACACAACCAATCAGGCCCTATACCAATTTTTATGAAGGTAAGATCATAAGAAGCGATTTTTGGTGGCTTCGTCCTCCCATTCCACATCTGCAATCCAACTTTTCTCAGTGTATGTTAAGAGGCGTCCATTATTTCCACGCATACCACTTTGAGAATCCAATGGAAGCTTTTTCAGATTTGGACATCTGATTACACTCAATTTATTCAGACATGGAAAGCGTAGAGGACTCCAATAGATACTCTTTAGCTTCAGTAGACTCTGCAACTTAAGAGAAACCAGCTTTTCAAAAGGAACAATCCCTGATTCTCGAGCTTCACAAGCTTTCTCTTTGTTTATTATATCTTCTAGTTGATGTGCATATATAACTTCAAGATATTTAAGATTTGGAACAAACATCAGAAATGTCAGCTCCCTCAAGCATCTGCAATTATTTATATTGACTCTGGAGAGTCTCAAGAAGCATGGCTCTCTCGGGTTGTGAAGAGGAGAAACCGTCTTGCTTTTGTTGCATATACGTCCCATCTTTATCTCAGAGATACTGCAGTCCATAATGATGAAAAAACGAATCTTGTTCATTGTTACAGGAATCGCTACCTCAGGTGCTTTCAAATCGTAGATCCTCATATATCGTGTACAACTCGTCAGCCTAGGAGAGCTAAAGAATAGCTCCAGAGGTGGATGAATATCGATTCTTATGGTTAATATTTCTAAATGCTCCAAGGTTTCCAGTTCCTCCACTATCCTGCAATCCCATGAAAAACCACTTCCAACTAAATTCAGTATCATCAAACTCTGCAGATTTGATATCCCAACAATACTCGAAAGTTGACGTGTATTTGTGAGATCCAAGTGAATGAGGTTTTCCAACTCTTGTAGACCCGTAGGGAGATGACGTATACCTGTACCTGACAAGTTGAGATATTGCAAGGAAACCAATTCTGATATTCCATGTGGTAAATTCGTGAGAAATCCGTTATATGATAGATCCAACACAAGTAGCTTCGGCATGGACTTGAAGAACCCACTCGAGATATTTACCAGGTCGCTCTTTTGGTTTAGAAAAGTTGTGAGTTGGAGACATTCAAGACTGCAGGCGAGATTCTGAATCTGATTCCGCATCAGTGACATCTTCTCACACTGTTCCAATTCTTAACCTTTGGAATTTCATTTAACCCTACACCTGCATGCACAATGAAAGCCTCCTTTTCTCTTCCCAATTCAGATGCAATCCACAAGGCCATTTCGCGAACAACATCATGCATACGCACTATTCTTGTTCCATCATTCAGCCTCTTCCATCAACAATGATGCACGAACAAGATCACCAATGATCTCATACCCCTTGTTCTCAGCCCTCTCTATACCTTCACTTCCATCTATAATACCTTCGCCTATCAAGTAGTCTATCAATTTTCTTTATCAATTTTATCATCTTCTGGAAACAAAGCACAATACAGCAAACATGATTTGACATCCTCACCCTTAAGATTATCGTAGCTATACTTCAAAAGAGGAAGGATCTTATCTTCCATGCCAGAAAACTCTATAGCGTACGAATCAAAACATCTATCGCGTGACGCCATTCTTCCACCGTCCTCTTGCATGACATGGTCTCGCCTATGACATTGAGTGCCAATGGTAGGCCACCACATTTTCTAGCAACTTTTCTTGCAAGCTCAGGGATCTCCGGATCCTTCCTAGTGTTCTTTGTCCAACCTTCTTTTGGAACAAATCAAATGCTTCATTTTCGCCAAGCATTGGACTTCCATCGGGTCTTCAACCCCCATGCGCGCACATACATCTTGGGAACGAGTGGTGAATACCACTTTGCATCGTTTTGCGTTGTTGGAAATGGGACTCCAATCTCTGTTAAATCCACCTTCTCCCATATGTCATCTAAAAACAACACAAATCTCTTTTTCTTCAAGAAATTGTATAACAGATCGGCCTTTTGGCTTTTCTCCACTCCACCAAGACCAACTTTCTGAGCGATTTCATCTTGAATATTCTCTACATGTAACTCTCTAGACACCACAACCCAAATCACAAAATCGAATCCACACCTCTCTTCACTGAACTTATTGTTGATTTGCATGAGAAGCGTTGTTTTTCCTACTCCGCCCATACCGTACATACCCATAATACCAACTCCATCTTCCTTGAGATGTTTCCATGCCTTGTCGAGCATTGTTTCTTGACCAACAATTGTCGTTGAAGTTGTCTTTCCTCACCTCGGATGTTTGAGCTTGCTCAGCAGTCACTTCAAATTCTCTACTATGGAGTGTCTCAACCTCCTTCAACGTCAAGAAAACCTTCTTCCTGTAACGGTAACTAGATCTTAAACTCTTAGCGCAAAACCCACAAAGACAAAGCCTTTGAAGTTCATCATCTCTAGCATCAAGAAGATCATCGAATTTTGGCTAGCCGTTGCAGACCTCTATCCTCATCTCTTGTGACCCTTCTTGACAAATCATCACGCTTAGCCTTGAGCTCTTCCATGGATGTCACCAGAGCCGTGAGATTCTTCTTGAGATTATGTATACAAGCTACTTTCGTCAAGCCAGTTAGAGATTTTGTTTATACACGGATCACAAGGATCGAGAAAGAGATGCCCATTTTTCAGAAAGGAAGAGAGATTTCACATTCTGGGCCACTCCGTGGATGTTATTCCCACAATTGCCCACGCTTCAGATGATGACCTCTGAGCGTGAGGGGGAGTGTTAATGATGAAAGTCCCACATCGATAATTGAAGAAATAATTAACTAATATATAAAGGGTTAGGGCCTCTCCACCTATTGCCAATTGGTTTTAGGTTGGATGCCCGTTTAACCCGAATTTGACACATGCAATAGCGATCATTGCCTAAAAAGAATTGATACATCAAATAACATAACAGATCATTGCTCCACAGTGACATTCCAAAAAGGTTATAAGATGATCATCTGCATTTACCAAAAATATTCATTCAAGTCATCATAGTTTCTCCACACAGAATGCTTCGACTTTCTTTCTCTACTTCTCTTTGCTTCCTGTAGTACACAAAGATCTAGATGAAACAAGAGTACATAGATTGAAATTGAACGAAAGCTCAAGAAGAAAATATGGCCACGGCTATAATAACTGAATCAAGTAACCTTTGCTATTGTCTTGTATATAGGAGTCACTACTTTCTGCAGGAAAGCTTCATCGTCACCACCATAAGCTAAGTTTAATATACCAAACTCAACTGCATAATCATTGAGAAAGTCACAACTCAATTTGAAATCAGCCTTATTGTTTGTCAAAATCGTTGACAGAATATCAACACTAGCACACAAACCAAAACTTAAGCAAGAGCTGCAAGCTTAAGAGAAAGAAACAAAACTTGCCATTTCTGGAAAATGAGTGAGCGTCTCCTTTTTGGTTACAGAGACTTCAGCACTCTCCAATGTAGAGGCAGTTCCTCCAGTAGAAACAATAGAGCTCCACTTTGAGTTTCTCTGCGCTTATACTGCAACAAAGGAATCAATAGAAAAGAACCAATGAACTGAATGTATCGAAACTAATGTCTAACGCTAAACCAAGTATCTTTATACAGTTGCAGATAAAAAAAAAAATTTATACAGTTGGCAAGAGTTTTACAACTTGGCAAGGCTAAAGCGCAAATACGTTTCTCCTAGAAAAGTTTTTGGAATCGTCTCTCTGACACAAGCTGGCCACATGTCACAATTTGATTGGTCTTTTGTTTTTCAAAAATCCTTTTTTTCTTTTTAATTAGAAAAACATTTAAAGAGCCCAATAGATTAGAGGCTGTGCAATAGAGGCCTAAACTTAAGTAATTTCAATATCTTTCCTACAACACTATCTCACATTTTCAAATATTCCAAAAAAAAACAAAAAGTCGAAGGATTTTGTTTCGTAGAGCGATTCTAGGGTTTTAACACTGTGTAACCCGTCATGAAAACACGGCGGCAGCAGTACGTCTCGGGAGATCTTCAAACCGTCTCTCCGCGCAGCAATAAATGATCTTCAACCTTAGCGAGCAAAGGAGAAAACTCAGCTGAGTCGATCCCAGTTGATCTCATTATCGAGATACTCTTGAAATTGCCGCTGGCATCCATTGCGAGTTGTCGTTGCGTATCGAAGCTATGGGACTCCACGATTCGCCTTCCACATTTCACAGAGTCGATATTGGCCAGATCAAAGCTCTTGTTCGCGTGCAAAAGAGACGGTAACATGTGCTTCTTTTCGTCATCTCAGCCTCAAAATCCGGATGAGAACTCGTCTCCTATAGCCGCCGATTATCAGTCGAGTTTCAACTTTTGTGGTGATGGTAGGAAACTTTCTCGTCCTGTTCATGGATTGATCATTCTTAAGTACTATAAGAAGGAAACGAAGGAGAGGGTGATGGAGATATGCAACCCTAGCTCAGGGCAATCCTTAACCCTACCGAAAGTGAAGACAGTTAGGGTTGATGTGTGCAGCTTTTTTGGGTATGATCCGGTTGATAAAAAATTCAAGGTCTTGTCAATGACAAAGTTAAGGTCTAGAGGAGACAAGAGGACCACCGAGCACCATCAAGTTCTGACATTAGGAGGAACTAGGAAACTGTCATGGAGAATGATCGAGTGTAGCTTACCCCATTATCCACTAAGTGATGGTATATGTATCAATGGTGTTTTGTATTATAAAGCTGAGGTCTATAGGTTTCAAAGCCGTTTTCAATGCCGTTATGGTATAATTTGCTTTTATATTAGGTCTGAGAAGTTTAAGTTTATCGAAAAACAACTCTTGCCATCTAAGTTGTTAAACTACATGGGTAAATTAGCTATACTCAAATGGGACGATGATTTTAAGATGGTAATAAGAAGTAATAGTTTGGAGTTGTGCGTCCTTGAAGATCGCAAGAAACATGAATGGTCGACGCGTACCTTCGTGCTGCCCGCTTTGTGGAACGATGTAGTTGCAGATGTTACATTGGACATTGTTGGAGTCACCAGAGGAGGTGAAATCGTCTTCTCTCCATTACATTCGTCCGACCTTTTATTCCTTATCTACTACAATCCCGAGAGAAGCACTCTTACAAAAGTTGATATCCAAGGAATGGATGCGTTTAAGCATTGCATAGTTCACACTTTTCTAGATCATGTGATGTGAAGCTTGGCTGAGTGTTTGGGACAACATAACTCCAAGCTTTGTAAGAGAGCTAGTTCTAATCATCTTACTGGGTTTTTTTTTTTTCTTTTGTTTTTTTAGTGAGCAACGGTTGTTTTAAGTTTCTTTTTGCTATTAGAAACAAAGATAGTTTGTGAAATCATATTTTCATGAATTTTCTGTTACTAATTCATATGCTTGATAGAGAGGACCACACTACAAAAGACTGGTTAAATTACTATTGAAAAAAAAACAGTATAGAGAAATATGAACTTGCTCACTTCATTGATCATTAAATAGACATATGTTGGATCACATAAAAATGATTTATCAAGTAGCGTTTATGTTCGATGATCGAACTTCGATCAGTTAAAAATTATCTTATCAAGTAGCGTTAATGTTTACTGGTTAGCTACATTTTTTTTTTTTTTTTTTTGTTAAAGGGCCTACTGGTTAGCTACATGCATGCAGTTTATAATATTTCCTTTGTAATACTTTTTTTTTGTTCAACTATTTATTTCCTTTGTAATACATTTTGTATAAACTAATTATAACATACTTGGTTAACTTTGACCGATTATGCCCCATGCTCTCACGTTCGATGCTTTCTCACACCCTTACGTTTCCAAATTTTCCCATGATATTCATCTGTTCCTTTTTTACTGACGCGTCTTATGGTATACTTTTCTCTTGTATTTTTATTTTTATCATTTTTCTTCTATTAATTCTCCAAAAAGTTTATAAAATTACATAAGATAATTTTCTTCTAATTTTTGTTTAACCTTTTTATTATTTTACTAAAGATATGCTTTTGTGTGCATATAAAAAGTTATATTGAACACAATAAAAATTATTTAGTCATTTTCATAAATTTAATTAGAAATATATTGCGCCAAAAGTAACTAAAAATATATTGCGCCAAAAGGAAAATATTGTGTCCCATATAAAAACAAATTTCTGGATCTGCCCTTGAGTATATAGGTAAACAAAGTTTTCGTTGAATAAAACGATAGTAGAAGTACATAAGAGAAATCTTAATTAAATCTAGAAAATGTAATATTGACCCCAAACTTAATGCTAATTGGGCCGACAACCTTGTAAATCTTAATAATTGATCTTCTTATCGAGATATTCTTCAAATTGCCGGTGACATTGCTAGCAAGATGTCGTTGCGTATCAAAGCTCTGAGACTCAATAATTCGTCGTCCCTCACTTAATATAAAAGAAGTAGGCAAAATTCCTTTTTTTCACATTTTTTTTTCTTTCGTTTTGCGAGTCTTATCTCATTTCGTCCTAATATCCTTAAATAATGTTATTTCTATAATATTTTAACATTATCGTAAACCAGAAATGGTGAAGAATATGAGAGAAGAGAGAGAAAATGATTTATGTTGTATTGAATTCTTGTTACAACGGATCTATTATATTTGCGTTTGTTCCCGGTTTACAACAACATTAATAACCGGTACACGATACAATATGACAAAGATAAAACTACTAAATAACAGTTTTTGTAGATTTATATATTATTTTCCCCTTTCTAAATGACTTTTTATATTCTTGTGAAGTCTATTTAATGAATGCTAATTATTATGAAAACTAGGTTTTTCACCCGCGCAAGGGCGGGTCTGTTTTTTAGTTTGATTAAATATTTTTATTCATAAACTTTTGTCGTTAGTAGCATGTTCATGATGACTCTTCGATCTATTCTCATTTGTTTGGTTTCTTTTTTTTTCTTTGGTTTCTTCTTCATCTTTACTCTCCTTTTATATTTCTTCGTCCTCGCGATTTCTTATTTATTTGGTCTGCTTTTTCATCTTTGTTCATCTATTGTTTACTTTTTGTTTTCGTTCTTTGATATTTTTTTTTATATTCCTTCTTATTCTTCTGTTTCTTCTATGATTAGTTCAGACGGTCGAAGTTGCTAGAGTTTTGCTTTTTTTTTCTTTTCTAGATTATTCTTTGCTGGAATTTTTTCACATTGTATCCCTTTTAGAAATATTCTTTTTTCGTAATCCTCTTTAATTTAATTTAATTTTATGTAAAATAAAATTTTCACTATTTGATACACTTAATCAAACTTAAAAATGTACAGGATTCATAGAAATAAAATAAAGTTAGAGATATACAAATATATATATTCACACATATATTGATCAATTTCATATTATTTGGTATCATCTTTTTATTTAGTTTCTTGGTTTAGTCTTATATTATGTTGGATTTTTTTATTTATATTTTTGTTCTTGCTATCTTCGTCTTCGCATTTATTAATCTTTTTGTTTTGTTTTTTTGCTTTTCTTATGGTTCTTATTCTTATATTTCTTTTATGGTTTATTTTTCCATCGAAAATGTTAGGTTTCCCTATAGTTTGTTTATTCCAACTTCCTCTTCTTCTATAGCTTAAAATTCTCCATGACAATACTTTTTTAAATATGTTTAGTATTGACCTCTTTAATCTTAGATAGAAACAAATTTTCACTATCTAACTAAACCTTAGAAAAATAAAATGTACGCCTAACAAATTTAATCTGGAGGAGCTAATATTATTGTAGATAAGCTAATTTATGTTGGATTTCTAGGAGTATAAAATTTATTTGAAAAGAAGCTAACGGACGCACATCGTTGTTCTTCATTTCCTTCTTCACTCATTCTTGTTTCTATGTTTTTTAATTTTATTTATTGATTCTCTTCAACTTTTTCTAATTTGATTTTTTTTGTTCTTATTTGGTTTCATATTTATCTTCATTCATATTGCTCTTCTTCATCTTTGCTTTTCTTTATTCCTCCCTCTTGTTCTTGTTTGGCTTCTGCTCTTCTTCGTCCTCACTCTTCTTTACTCTTTCTTTGTGTTCTTGTTTGGTTTCATTTCCTTCTTCACTCTCGTTACTATGTTTTTTTAGTATTTTATTACTTATTCTTCTTTAATTTTTCTTATTTATTCTTTATTCTTATTTAGTTTTATTCATTTTCACTCATCTTCGCTTATACTTTTTTTCTTCCTCCTATGTGATTTTTTTTTATTTCATATATTTGGTTCTTGTCTTAGCAATATAACTAATTTACATGACAAAGTGTTTTTTGTTGTAATTAGAAAATATTTTAAATTTTTTTAAAAGTATTTAAATTACTTGAAAAGAGACTGTGATTACATGATGAAGGTTTCTATAAAAAGGAAAATAATAACTTAATTTTAGTGATTATCTGGAATGATATTATTGGCTGTTTAAAATCATATATACTTAATTTCCTTATTTCTTACATATTTAAAAATTGTAAATTATTTTAGTCATGTAAATGCTTATGTAGAATTGTAGACCTATCAAATTAAAATATTAAATTTTATATGATGATGTGTAATGATATTATTGGTTATTTTTCAATTAAGAAACTTTCTTGAGATATAAAAAGTTGATTAAATTAAATTTTAAAAATATAACTTATTTATATGATGATGTGGAATATTTTTAAAAGTTGATATTATTGGTTATTTAAAATTTGGAAGTTATTTTTAAAAATATAACTTTTTAATTTTAAAAAGTTGATACTATTGGTTATTTAAAATTTGGAAAATTTCTTAATATTGAAAAACGCTTACATTATCAGAGGACGTTATCAATTTAAAAAGTTGATACTATTGATTATTTAAAATTTGGAAAGTTTCTTAATATTGAAAAACGCTTACATTATCAGAGGACGTTATTAGAGGCTTATAGCCTCAACTTTAGGATTTGTGATGTTTTTAATTTAAATCTTGTTAGATTTTGATTGCTGTCATATATATTAGATTTAATAAAAAAAACTTATACATGTTAAGTTAGTATCTTTTTTTGTTGGTATTAAAAAAAAATTATAAAATCTTTAATCAAAAACATTTATAATATTTAGATTAGGAAACTTTCTTGGGAAATATAAAGGAAATTACCAAATTTTATATGATGATTTGGAGTAATACTATTGATTGTTTAAAATTTAGAAAATTTCTTAATCTTGAAGATGTCTATGTGGACCAATCAAATCTCGTTTACGCTCTTAGAGGCTTATAGCCTCAACTTTTATATAGTATAGATTAAAATAAAAAATTAGAAAATATAATAAATTAAAATATTTGTGCTGATGTATCGCAATTCCAGACACACTGTTTTACTGAGGTGGCAACATGTATACTTGAACTTTATATATACTAGGGTTTGGCCCGCGCGATGCACGTATTGTGTGTATCAAACTATTTATATATAAAGTCAGATTTTCATAATTATTACATTTATTCTATGTTTATATATTTATCCTTTTTAAACTCTATTCATATAGTTATAAATTATTTAAGGAACATAGAAATAAAATTCAAATCAAATATGTTGTTTTAAGATAAAAGAAATGATCAATGATATTGTTAAAACTTTTGTTTTAAACAATATGCATGTAAGAAATTAATATCTCAACTCAACTTTTAAAACATCTATGTTTCTCATCATGAGAATTGGTGTGTTGATTTTCAGCTGTAGGATATGATTCGGTAGTCCAGAGCACTATGCGCGGGTGGTGTTGTCACTTATTTATTTATTTTTTTATTTTTTAATATTAGTAAAACTTGTTTTAAAATAATAAATAGTCTCTCCTACCGTTGTTGTTTTAACTTCTCAAGCTTTTTTTTACCATTCATGTGATGGAACAACTTCATTATAGGATTTGATTCCTCTCTTTTGTAGCTTTTGGACCATAATTCTGGACATTATATATAGATTTGACAAAATTGTATGGATGGCAATGAGTTTAAAATAAGTGAAATTTTCGCATGTTCAGTTAATAAATCAGTTATCTTAAAGTTTGAATTGATTTAGGAAACTGTTGTAATTTCTAAATATCATGTGAAGGTAATATTTTTTACATTTTGTACAAGATTGTATTTATTATTTAGTTATATAAATCGTACAGCCAATCGCGTAGAAAATAATAGCGATTGGAGGAAAATAGTTAGAGCATTGAAAAATGCGAAATCATATGAACTTTATTAAGAGTTGATTGCTTGTTGAAAATAAGCTTCTTATAAATTATACATCATTTTATCAAGTACTCTAAAATCACTAATACATACTACTAAGTTTTAGATATGTTCATCATCGTCATCCAACATCTTAGCGAAGATCAAGGCTCCCATTTCTGAAGTTTACTAAAAGGTGTAAAATCACTAATATTGGTAAAAACAACAGTTTTAATTTATTTTGTATTTATTTTGTAGCCTTTTATTTAGAGAAATTTTGGAAATATACTCTATAATGAGTTTTTAATTTGAAAACTACTTTTTTTTTAGTTTTGAAAAATACACCTTTTATATGTGAAATGACTTAATTATCCTAAAAATTTTCAACTATTTTAATAAAAACGAAATTAAAATAAGAAATATAAAATATTAAGCTTTGATTATGATTTTGTTTCATTTTAAAATACTAAACAATCCTAAATATCTGTTTAGACTTTATTAAAATTCTTTAAAAATATAAGGTTGTTTATATACAGTTTAAATGAGGGTGAGATTAAATTTTATTATATAAAGTTTCAAAAATATTTAAATGTGTTTAAAGGTAAATATTAAAAATGGAAGATAGATATATCCACTTTTAAAATTTTAATAGTTTATAATATTTAAATGTGTTTAAAGGTAAACATTAAAAATGGAAGATAGATATATCCACTTTTAAAATTTTAATAGTTTATAAAGTTTAAATTTATAAAGTTTCATTTGTTGATTGGAATGGAGATGAGATTGAAGTTGTTTATATATAGTTCTAAAAATATTAAAAAATTTTAAAAAAAACATTAAAAATGGAATATAGATGTATCCATTTTAAAAATTTAAAATTTATATTTTTCTGAAAAAAAAACTTATTAATTCTTTTATTTTTGAATTTCATCTTTAATATTTAACTGTAATTATTTATTAATGTTTTGTTTAAATTAGGACAAAACAGCCTTTTAAATTCAAAAAGTGTATTTTTCAAAACAGAAAAAAAATTAGGATATTTGTCAAAATTTTAAACATAAATAGGGTATTTTTCAAAAAATCCCTTTTATTTATCAAAAAAAATTGTAGCCTTTTAAAAAGAAAAGAGATAGATTTACTTGTGATTTTCCCTTTTTCCACGTGTAAAAGCAACACCCAAAACTTTTTTCATTTCCACGAAAAGTTGAAAAGAAAAGAAGAGAATATTACAATTGGACCCAAAAGATCCTCCAAATTTGCTGAACTGGCCCAAAGAAAGTGAGAAGGAATAAGATCGTCACATCTTAACCTTGGTTCTTCTTCTTCTAGCGTTTACAAATAGAAACAAGTGGAATAGCAATAAAAGAATCAATGCCACTGATACGAACTTCCACATCTTCTCATCATCCATTCCTCCAAAAACGCTCCTTAACTCATTCTGCAGATCAACAATGCTTCTCTTTGACTGCACACACAAATTGTCAATCAGAAACTCAGAGGACGTTAAGTTTTCATCTTTGGATCAAGAAGAGGGACTCACAGTTGAAACCAACTTCTTGGACATGGCGTAGAAGATACCAGCTTACATGGCGTGAAGTGGTTTTGTTTCTTGAACATACGTGGTGGTTACTTGGCCACCACCTTGAGAGCCAGTGCTGTAGAAGATACCAGCTGGTTTACCGGCGAGTGACTGAGTCCTCTAGAGTCCACCGGTTGCGCCTAGGAAGGCCTTGAACTGAGCAGCCATCATTCCGAACCTTGTTGGGAATCCAAAGACGAAACCATCAGCTCGTTGAGAGTGATGATTGGGGATTCGCTCTTTGGTGGTGCGCTCATCTTAGAAAGTGCCTCTTCTGGAAGCGTCTCACGTACCTGTGGACAACAAACAAGTTCATCATCACGTTCAATACTTAATGACATAAAGCTTAGCCACAAACAAACTAAACAATCCAGACAATTTTGATTCTGGCAAACTTGCTAAGTTAATGAAATCATCAGTCAAGAATCCAAAATCGAGAAACTTGGAAATGGCAATGGCTCTAAGAGTGTTGGAAGCTTATGTTAAAATGTGTCCAAGCTACTTTCAAGACTCAAAATCAAGCTCATCAACAGAGTTAAGAGAAGTAAGTAATAAGCAATTTTTCACCTGCCATAGTTTGGCTTCAACGCCTTCAATAGAAGCAGCTCCTTGAGTCCATTCCTGATTTCTTCAGCCAATTTCTCCACATGACCGTACATAGAGCAGTACCTGCAAAAAATCAAGAGGAGATTCAAAGTCAACTTTGAGATCCAAACTCCAAACCCAGCAATCAATTTTACAAGTAGGTAAATTACAATCCCATATCGACAAACTTCAGGATCAGAGATCAAAAACTGAATCAAAACTCTAAAGACAAATCATAAATCAAACCATCGCAAATTCCAAATTTTCAGAATTGCCCATGACTAAATACAATCACTCAAAAGCAAGTAGTCATAGAGATAAATCAACACTGAAAAATAATCAGATCGTTCACTAATTTAGTCTGCCCAAAAACCAATTTGCAGCTTAGAACGGAGAAGTGTTAATAGGCATATCGATATTAAGGCAAGCTGAGAGGATGTGAGTAATGACATTTAACACAGCGTTACGAAATGGTAAAGTAAAGACATATTAGAGAGGGCCAGACGAAGAGACATGACCTCTGTGCATTGCAATGTAAGCCGTTACAGGGGAGGGAAATCGTTTGATGAAAAAGGAGCGCTGTAACGTTCACAACCGTAATAAACAATCAATTCGGAATTACTGGAAAAAAAATGGGCTCAGGATTGACAAATGAGGAAATCAAACTGGGTTTTACAGTGGGTTTACCTGATTTGGAAAGAGCCCAAGGTGGAAGAAGGTTGTCCAGAGGAAGCGAGAAACTCTAATGCTGAAGAAGTAATCGAGAAACTGATTACCTGAAAAAAAGACAAAACAGAAGAAAATTCAGCAGCAGTCGGGAAACGAAAACTCTAGCGTGATTGCAGGCGTTGATGTTAATAAACCATTAACACCACCGCCACCGCCGTTAGTGATGGCGTGATTGTGAATTGCCGCCGGCGACGATCATTTGCTCCAACGATTGGCAAGCGACGGATTCTGCTGCTGATGACGAACACATGGATCGAGAACAGAAAGCCAACCGAAAAAGGATTCTAGGGTTCGCAAATCAGCAGCAGTCAGGAAACGAAAACTCTAGGGTGATTGCAGGCGATATCTGTTTTAGGGTTTTATTGAGGAGTTTCGGCTGAGAAGAACTGATTTGTCGGAGGAGAGACAGAGGAGATGAAACGCGTGCGTTTGGAGACGGCTGAGATCCGAGATACAGTTTTTCTTTGGTCGGCTCTGTGGTGTTTGCTCGGCGAAGCGGAGATCCGGTGAGGCGAGTAGGCGATCGCGCTTGAGTGACGGCGATATCAGGGGGAAGAGAAAAAAAAGAAATGAGTATGGGTTTTTTTTGTTAAAAAATAATGTATAAGGACTGTCACCGAATTAGGCAATTTTTGAGTGTTTGGGGGTTATTCTGTAATGAAACTAATTTCGGAGGACTGGATGCGAAATATTTTTTCTGATTTTTTTTTCTTTTAAAGAAGGGTGTGCCACTACTAAATAATAGTTTTTCTAGATTTATATATTATTTTCCCCTTTTTCAAAATGACAGGCAAAATTCCTCTCTTCTCACATTCTGTTTTTCTTTGTGTCTAGTTTCATTTCGTCTCAGTATATTTAAACAATGTTCTTTCTATAATATTTTGATATCATCATAAACTATATAATATGACAAAGATAAAATTACTAAATAATAGTTTTTGTAGATTTATATATTATTTTCCCCTTTTTTAAAATGACTTTTCATATTTTTGTGAAGTTTATTTAATGAATTATAATTATTATGAACAAAAAAATTGAAAATATAATAAATTAAAATATTTGTGCTGATGTGTCGCAATTCTAGACACCCTCTTTTGTTGAGGTGGCAGCATGAGAAGAGAATAACTTGAATTTTATATATATAGATATATGGTCAACCATATATATTGAGTAAATTTATTTCAAATGTATTTGCATTAATGTAGTATGAAAAACAACAATAAATATTTTTTTATGTGATCGAGAGTTCAAAAATATATCATTATTGGTAAATATGATTTTAAAAGTTGAAAAGATGTAAAACAATAACAGTAAATAAATAACATTAATGATAAATAATGGTAAATAGAAATAGAAAATAGATAAAGACTAATAAATTACAAATAAGTGAAACGGGTGTTAGACGATTGGAAGTTTAAAAGGAAAAAAATACTTAAGTTTTCATGAATTTTCTTTACAAATTTGTTCTAAAAATATGAAATTTAGGTGTTGACAAAAAGAAAAGAAAAAAAGATGAAATTTAGGTCTAATATTCTGTTTATATATACAATAGTTCAAAACTGATCTGTTAGATATAAATATTAAATTTATTTTATAGATAAATTAATGACTAAAACTGTTTAAGTGAAAAATAAAACTTTATAAAATTGTAATATATAAGTTATTATATTTTGAAGTATTGTATATATTAGATACATTAAAAATTTTAAACTTATATTAAATATATTAAAAAAAATTATATATGAAATTTGGTTCAGAATAATCACACAAAACTAGTATTATACAAAAATTATACAAAACAAATGTTACAAAACATCAAGTCTTATACTAACATCTTGCCGCCAAGGGTTGCTTAAACATTTTTTTATGTTGACCTCTAACTTTGAACTCTTTCTTCTTTAATGTTCGAGTCTTTCCCTTGTCCGTTATACTGAAAATTGTATATATATCTTCGTGTTTGCTCAACAAGACCAAGGTAATAACATATTAAACTCATCATCTGATACACTAATGTTATACTAAATAACATGAATCATATATACCATCATAAAAAATCTTATACCATCTATAACATTCTGAAAACCAGTGATATGTGACTACTAAAGTATTCTTTCATGTTTGTACTAAAGTATTCTTTCAAATTTGTTCAAGAATGTTGCGAAAACCAGTGAAATGGGAAATGAGAAGATAATGACTTATCTTTTGAAAGCACTAACAAAACCACAAACACTGATATCCATAAACCATGAATCTTTACCTCTTCTCACCACAGAAACATGAAGCTGGTTGTAGCATATGAACTGAAATATTTGGAGTCAACACAAAACTAAAAAATATGGTCATTTTTAAGCTTAAAAAAGGGCTCTAAAAACTTTCACAAAGAAAATCTGAGGCCCATCTATAGTTTTGGGTTTAAATCAGTATTTTATTTCTAATAAAAATATGACACCATTTTGTTAAAGATGTATATTTATATTACATGCGACGTCGTTCTATTTCTTTAACATCTAGGTTATTTCTGTATTATATAAGAATCATGAACTCTAAATTTTTCTCCACAGTTTCATTTCCGCCGCAAGAGAAAAAAAAAATCATAGCTAGGCACTTTTGATGGCATGGTTAAAAACAAATATCTCAAATCCAGTGAAGGATTCACCAAAAGGTATGACTTGTTCTTCTACATATAGATTTCGTTTTTGTTTTATATAAGAATCACATACTCTAAATTTTTCTACACATGTTTCATTCACCGTAAGACAAAAAAAAAACTGAAAGGTACTTTTGATGGCATGAAAGAAGAGATCTAAAATCTGGTTAAGAATTTACCAAACACTTGAATAAATTATTAGATTTTGATTTTTGTTTTGAGTTTATGTCAATTTTTCAAATACTTGAATAATGTTCTATGTTCAGTTATTAGTTCTTCAATTATCTCATCTTTTTCATTTGTTATGTATTTTTATTTTGTTGTTAGTTGTTTGGGATTAGATATATGAAACTATATATAAAAATAATAAAATAGGTATGATAGGAAAATTATAATTTAAACATATGTTTTATAGTTATCTCACTTAATTTTGGTAAATATAATCATTCCAGATTTAAAATCTTATTCTCATTGTTTCTCTTATTTATGTTTTATTTCTTGGTTTTAATATAAATGGATGGATTTTCTACATTTATGTTAATGAAATGTTCAATTAACAAATAAAGTAGAAAACATGTTTCAGGATTAACATTTGCTATAATGGTCATTAACAAAAAAAACTTAATTCGATTGAGGTCTTATTATTTTTTCCTAGGAATTTTGTCAAATTTATTTATCAAATTTGGTCAAAAGGGTTTTTTGATTAACATACTATCAATGCGCTAGATAAAATTTTAGTTCCTCTAGCAATAATTTTTGGTAGATAAGCCAGAGCTAAATCAGTTTAGTCAGAGAGAAACATGAATAAAAACTAGATTTCAAAATCAAAGGTGAGAACAAATCAAGCAATAGATTCATAGGTGCAAAAGTGATTTTTAATCATAAATATCATGAGCTATAAACACATACTTTGGAGAAACTGAAGATGATATTAGTCTTCAATGCCTTTGAGTTTTTTTTTGTTTTTGTTTTGTTTTGTTTTGTTTTTGTTTTATTATGTTTTAAAATGCCTTTGGTTATATGTTTTTCAATCAATATTATATTTATAATGAACCTAAGCCATTATATGTGTAAGGAACTAAGGATCGATAGCATATGAGACATCCTTTAATTATTTCTACATCTATGTTATTTTTTTTTTGTTTTATATAAGGGTCTTTTTTTCTCTAAATTTTTCATGGCCGCAAGAGAAAAAAATCAAAGAAGCTTTTGGTGGCATGGACGAAAAGATCTCAAATACGGTTAACGATTAACCAAAGGTATTTTTTTATTAATAATATATTCTTAGATTTTTATTTTTATTTAATTTCTTGTCATTTTTTCAAGTACTTGTTTAATGTTATTGCGATTATCTCATCATTTTCATATTTTCAGTATTTTAGTTTTATTGTTAATTGGTCGGGATTAGGTATGTAAAGTTTTAACTACAAAATAATTAAAATAGGTATGAAGAAAAATATATCGTAGACATATGTTATATGGATATCTCACTTAGTATTGGTAATATGATTTTTCCAGTTTTTAAATTTATTGATCATTGTTTCTCTTATTATTTTTATTCTTCTTATATATACTAGAGAGCCGATCTACGGTTCACGCATAACTTTGTATTGCTATTAACTTTCATGACTAGAAGAATTATTCATGGATAATTGCATAGTTTCATTTAGAACATGTTAGAACATTTTGATACTTATAAATTTTTTTTCTCAAATATGGGTTAGATGTCTATTCGTCTCACCTATATATTTTTCTTTAAGTGTTTTACATTTTTCTGGCAAACCTCTCATTCCCCTCTCTCCATCTTATTTGTGATATTTTTTAAAGAAAAAAATTGACGTCTGAAATCTTCTTCTATATAAACTCATTTTGAAATGCAAAATGGTTTTTGGAATGCTGCATAGTTGAGATTCTTTTTGTTCTATTGATCTATAAAGTAATAAAAATTATGTTATATATAAATTATTTTGGATTATAAAATAGTATATTTTAAAATTCTACCTCAAACCATTATATTAACGAATGGTAATTATTGAGAGAATTAAAGTATAATAATATGGAATATAATAAACTAATAAATAATTTAAAATTAACAATGATGTTTCAAATTCTTAATAATAAATGATGAGGTGGCAATAATAGTAAATCTGAGTTTTATTAGCACATGAAATCCCATATTCTTAATGTTAACTGCCTAAGTTTTTTTCTTTTTCTTTCACCAGAACGGATTTAGTTTTAATGAAGGAAATGCTAACAATAGAAACAAATTGCGTAGATAGATAATGCATCACCCCGCCCAAAGTGTTATGCGCTGATTCTTTTCTCGACAATCAAAGATATCAATAAAAATCAACATGTGACACTTTCGGAGGTTGATGCATTATCTATCTTTGGAATTGGTTCTTCATGGTTAACCTTTCCTTCATCAAAATCGAAACCGTTCTTGCAAAAAAATAAAAATAATAATTAGTCAGTTAACATTAATAATATGGCTAATAAAACTCAGGTTTACTGTTATTATCTCAACCAGTAAAAACGAATTAAACAAAAGAAAATATGGAAGATATTTGTTTATTTGTTGAATTAGTTTGTTATGTACCAAAATGGAAGAAAGATAAATAATTTCTTTTCGATCACAATCATTGTCTTAAACTATAATTACAAAATTGGTGGTTTTATCTTGTTTATATAACTGAGCACAATAATAATCATCAACCTATGATGCATGATTTCATTATCTTGTCTATGTTTTTAGAAAGTTATTTATATCTTACAATTTACATACAACTAGGGTTTGACCCGCGCCCTACACGGGGTGATAATTTTCTGAATTTATATTTTTATTAAAATACTCCCTCCGTTTCAAATTAGTTGTCATTTTGGCAAAATGTATCTGCAAATATTTGGACGTATTTGGACATGTTTGCATTGCAGATACATCCAAATAATTGCAGATACATTTTACCAAAATGACAACTAATTTGAAACGGAGGAAGTATGTTTTTTTGGTTATTTAAATATCCCAAAATTTATGCGACGGATTTTTAATCTTTGTTAGATTATTGTCCTCATTTATTCGTTTATAATATGAAAATTAAGCATTTTAAACTATTTAAAAAAAGGTAAATAGATTAAAGCCATATATTAAATATGATAGATTTAAGCGAGATACATGAAACTCAAATGACTACAGTATAATAAGTTAGTTTAAAGAACAAAAAAGTGAAAATAAAACATTATTCTTTACAAAAATGTATACTGTATTTCATAAAATAAGAAGTCTTAGCTGTGTGCACACGGATTAGAATTATTTTTTTTTCTTTGAAAACTAAAACACGGATTCAATTTTTTTTCTTTTTTCAAAACTAAAACATGGATTAGAACTATTTTTTTCTTTCTTTCAAAACTAAAACATGCTTCATTATAATTTCAAAACAATTTAACCAATAAGAAGACAATATGCATGATCTAAATTGTTAAAATAACAAAAATATAATTAACTTTATATTGAAAGTTGAAACAGATAGAATAATATTTAAATTTTTAATCAAACTAAATTTATAAAAATAGTTTTTTATTCAATTTTATTATAGAATTTAATTAAAACCATATTAAATAGAATAAAAATAATAATTTACCTTTAAATACCTACTAAATGAGGTTATATACTAAACAATTTACATTATTTTGTTTTTAAAAATTCAAATCATAACATATACAGAAAAAGCTTTAGATTTTCTTTATTAGTTTTTTTATATTGTGATTCGTATTATTTCATAAAATAAAGTTGAACAAAGATGATAGGAGATATATAATGATTTTTAAAAAATGATTATGATAGAATTCAATTGAATTTCATATCTTCCTTATTTACTTATTTTCGTAATTGTCAATTAAGGAAATAAAATAATAATAAAGGGATGGTAAGCATAATATGCAATGGCAAAATTTGTAATTTCTCTAGTAAAGCTTGTCTTAATTAGAAATTGGGCTGAGAATGAACCTGGTGATGACACATCAGCAGTGGCACTCTTGTTAATAACACAATGGACAAAGGTTATTTAGTTAGTGTTTTCTCTTTTAATATATTAGGGATATCAGTTCTCTCTTCCTATTAAATTTGCCAAAATTAGATGCAATCACATTTGCCTCCCATAATTATTTGTGATATTTTTTGAAGAAAAAAACTGACGTCTTAAATCTTCTTCTATATAAGCTCATTTTAAAAAGCAAAATGATTTTTGGAATACTGCTTCAGATTTTTTCGTTCTATTGGTCTATAAAGTAATAAAAATTATGTTATATATAAATTATTTTTGATTATAAAATAGTATCTTTTTAAATTCTACCTCAAACCATTATATTAACGGATGATAATTATTGAGAGAATTAAAGTATAATAATATGAAATATAATAAACTAAATAAATAATTTAAAATTAACAATGATGTTTCAATTTCTTAAGCATAAATGATGAGGTGCCAATAATAGTAAACCTAAGTTTTATTAGCACATGAAATCACATATTTTTAATGTTAATGGCCTGAGTTTTTTTTCTTTCACCAGAACGAATTTAGTTTTAATGAAAGAAATGCTAACAATTAAGAACAAATTGCGAAGATAGATAATGCATCACCCCGCCCAAAGTGTTACACACTGATTCTTTTCTCGACAATCAAAGATATCAATAAAAAATCAGCATGTAACACTTTCGGAGGTTGATGCATTATCTATCTTTGCAATTGGTTCTTCATTGTCACCTTTCCTTCATCAAAATCGAAACCGTTCTTGCAAAAAAATAAAAATAATAATTAGTCAGTTAACATTAAAAATATGGCTAATAAATCTCAGGTTTACTATTATTGTCTCAACCAGTAAAAAAAATAATTTAACAAAAAAAAATATGGAAGATATTTGTTTATTTGTTGAATTAGTTTGTTATGTACCAAAATGTAATAAAAATAATTAATTTCTTATCGACCACAATCGTTGTCTTAAATTTTAATCATAAATTGATGGTTTTATCTTGTTTATATAACCGAGCACAATAATAATCATCAACCTATGATGCATGATTTCAGAATTCCAAGGATGTCATTTCACATGATTAAAATGATCATCAAGGAATTTAAAGCATAACACAAAACAATCACATATATTGGTGAACCCTTAATCGGGTATAATCTAAGATAAACATAGAAGAATGTAAATATTTCCAAGAAGGTTAATAACTTTACAACACTAACTATTTCACAAATCAAGAAGCAAAAGTCAAGATGGTATCATCCAACCGTAACCGGGGAAACAAAGATCACAATCGCTGCTAACAAAGAATTAACAATAAGACAATAAACCTAAATGCAAAAAAAATTCTCACTAGACATATCTTATAACTTAACACATACAAAACTAACATCGAATTCAAACTGTCCACTTTAAACTAACAGTCAACAATAAATGTTCTTTTCTTGTCCATAAAGAAGATGCCAGAATTGCAAATATGTAATTTCCCATCTTTAGAATACTCACCAAAGGTTAAAAGGGTAATGCAAAACATATAAAGACTGAATACACTATAAGAAGGTAATGAGCTCCATGAGCTATGTGTTATTAGGGTTACGATATATATAGCGATACAGAGGATCTCCATAGTTATGATACAAGATATACAGTCATGTAATTATGGAATAGTGTATATTCTAATACTCCCCCGCAGTCGTAGCGTCGGTGTCATCGGACGTTGAGACTGGACCGGAAATCAAGAAACAGAGGCGATGGGAGTCCCTTTGTGAAAATGTCGGCGAACTGTTAAGCGGAGGGTACATGGAAGACCTTGACTTGGCCGATAGCGACCTTTTCACGGACAAAGTGAATGTCAATCTCAATGTGTTTAGTGCGTTGGTGTTGCACTGGATTAGACGACATATATATGGCGGAGACGTTGTCACAGAAGACAATTGTGGCACGAGGAATAGGAATCTTCATTTCAAGAAGCAGAGTACGGATCCATGTGGTCTCGGCAACTGCATTTGCGACTCCACGATATTCGGCCTCTGCACTGGATCGAGAGATGGTGGCTTGACATTTAGAGGACCATGAGATTAGGTTGGGGCCGAGATAGACACAGTAACCTGAAGTCGAGCGTCTTGTGCCCGGACATCCGGCCCAATCGGCGTCGGAGTAAGCGACTATGTCAGAAGGTGCAGAGCGGTACATTCGAAGACCGTGAGAGAGTGTGCCTTTGAGATAGTGGAGGATCCGTTTGAGGGCACTGAAATGCCTTTCGCGTGGATCATGCATGAAGAGGCAGATTTGTTGGACAGCGTATGCGATGTCGGGACGCGTGAAGGTGAGATATTGAAGCGCTCCGGCAAGGCGGCGATATAGGGTCGGATCAGACATTGGTGGACTGTCGTCGGCGGAGAGTTTGGATTTGGTGTCGCACGGTGTAAGGCAGGGGTTACAATCGGTCATGCCGGCACGGTGTAGTATGTCCGCAGCATAGTTTTGCTGGTGAAGAGAAAGACCGTGCTTGTCACGTTTGAAGGAGATGCCGAGAAAATAATGGAGCAAACCCAAGTCACTCATCTCAAACTCCGATGCGAGTGCCTTGATGATCCGGTCAAGGAGTTGTTGAGAGGAGGCCGTGAGAGCGATGTCGTCAACATAGAGTAATCGATAGGCTATCTCTCTGTCGCGAGAAAGAATAAACAGAGAAGGATCGGAGATACTCTGTTTGAAGCCGATTGTGCGGGCATGGTCGGAGAAACGTTTGTTCCAGGCACGAGGAGCCTGTTTCAAACCGTAGAGAGATCGCTTGAGAAGACAAACGTGGTCCGGTTTGGTCAGATCGACAAATCCTGGTGGTTGATGCATGTACACAGTTTCTTCAAGTTTTCCGTGTAAGAAGGCGTTTTTGACGTCGAGTTGACGAATCGGCCAGTCTTTGTTGATGGCGACGTGAAGGAAGGCACGGATAGTCGTTGGTTTGACTACTGGACTGAATGTTTCGTCGCAATCAACGCCGGTTTGCTGAGATTTCCCGTTGGCTACGAGACGTGATTTGTGTCGCGTGATTTTGCCGTCGCCGTTGAATTTGTGCAAGTAATTCCACAAAGAGCTAACAATGTTAGTAGCAACCGGTCGCGGCACGAGGGTCCACGTTCCGGCTTTAATAAGCGCATCATATTCCTCTGTCATTGAGGGATTCCAATTGGGATCTTTTGCGGCTTTAACGTGAGAGGTGGGTAGAGGAGAAACTATGTCTGTATGAAGACATAGTGGATTTCGTGGTTTAGTGATACCACTTTTAGCATGAGTGGTCATGGGATGTCGCACCGGAGGAGGAGGAGGGAGAGGAGCGGCGACGACGACCGGAGGAATGGGAGCGGGTGGTGCATTGTCCCGTGATCCTGTAGATTACCTGGTTGTGCCGTGATATGGTTTGTGGCGCCGGTGTCCATGTACCAGTTGGATTCGCTCGGATCCTGCAGAGACATCGTGCTGAACGCGTTGTTAATCTCAGAGGCAAGGTAGGCTTCTGGTGTTTCACGAGCTAGATGTGCTTCACCATTTTGTCGGGAAGGGTAAGGTCCAAGAATGCCATTGGAGGCCGAGTGTGACATTGGTGGAGCACATATTGGTGCAGCATGGTACATAGGCAGAGGTGGGTACATCGGAGAGCCAGGGTACGCGTACGGGTACGGGTACGGTGGATGACCGTAGTTCCATGATGGCGACCAGTTGTTTTGGTGGCGTCCTCTGCCTCGCTGGTTACGACCTCCTCGACCACGAAACTTGTTGTTGTTGCGAGTGTAGGTATGACCGGAGGAGGTGTTGTTCTGAAACGAGGTTTGTGGCGCAGGTGTGGAGGTGTAGAGGATCTGAGAGGAAGAGGCATTAGGAGAGGCAGAGATGCTCTGTTTGGAGTGTTTGGAGAGACGGTCTTCCTCCATCTGGAGCATGGATCTCGCGACCGTGAAAGAGGGGAAGGGGCTCTTGTGTTTGATGACGTTGAGGATGTAATCATACTTCTCGGACAAGCCATTTAGCATGTACATCACAAGAGCACGGTCAGTGACTGGAGAGTCGACGTTGGCTAGAAGATCGGAGAGTGTCTTCAGTTTCTGGCAGTACACGTGAACGCTCATGTCGCCGATGGTGAGAGTGCGAAGCTCTGTGTCGTATTGGATGGCCCATGCTTCTTTGTTGTCACGGAAGAGGTTCTCGAGAGAGATCCAGAGATCTTTTGCAGTGCAGTTTTTGGTGATGATGGTGTCGAGAAGAGAATCGGAAATGGTTCCGAAGATCCACATCTTGACTAGTCCATCACGTTCCTTCCATGGAGCATCGGTGGCAGAGGAGGGGAGAGAGGAGCCATTGAGATGGCCAAGGACACCGAAGGTGAGACAGTGAGTCTCGAAGAGCTCTCTCCAAGTGTCATAGTTGAGCTTCGCCATGTCGAGCATGATGGGAACGTAGGCTTTGATCTGAGAAATGCCGAAGACACGGTCAGATCCGGTTGCTGGAACAGCAGCAGCAGGAGCAGGAGCAGTGTCGGCCATTGTTTAGAGAGAGGGGATGAAGGAGTATAGAAAAGAAGAAGAAAGAGAGATCTAGCTTGGCGGCTAGGTTTAGGCTGCTGATACCATGTAAGAAGGTAATGAGCTCCATGAGCTATGTGTTATTAGGGTTACGATATATATAGCGATACAGAGGATCTCCATAGTTATGATACAAGATATACAGTCATGTAATTATGGAATAGTGTATATTCTAATATACACGAGTCTCACTTGCATTCAAATTAAATATCTTTAAGAGACGACAAGACACATCATTTCAGAAAATGAAAGAACTTATAATACATATAAGCACCAAAAGAGAAATAAACATGTAAGCTTCTAAGTAAAGACAGATTGCTCACACGATAAACACATGTACAACCTCATGTTTCGATATGTTAGCAATACGTTTCTAGAATCTGAGAAAAAACTAGATAAGTGAAAGTTATTGATAGAAATGTTATCAAGACAGCTACATAAAAGATATTTCTAACTATAAATGTCGGTTGTGATTTTAAAATGTAAAATAATAGTATTAGATAGCTATGTATGAAATATTTGTAACAATGAATGGCACTTAGGTCAGTACAGTAGAAACTCTATAAATTAATAATGTCGGGACTTTGATATTTTATTAATTTATAGAGTTATTAATATATAGATTTTGACTAAAAATATTTTCCAAAAAAAAGAATCATTATTTTATATTTTCTTAATTATTTTCACATGTTACTATATTTACTTTATTGTTTACATTTTCTCTTGCCATATTATTTAAAATTCCTTTTTTGCTTTTAATTTCCATATATGTTTGGTGTCTGAGAGATTCATATTTTCGTAGTTAGATATTTTAGGTGTATATATATAAAAATAAAAATAATTACTAATTTATGATATTATTGGGACCATATTTTACATAGGATTTCAAAAAAAGTTATTATCTTATTATCTTATAGAATTGTGTCATATTTTACACCGGCCCAACTCGGGACCAGAGAAATTTATTAATTTATCGTGTTTATTAATTTATCGAGTATTAATTTATAGAGTTTCTACTGTATTTCTAACTTTACGTGCATATATCACTTTGCTTAACTTGTGATTCTCATATGTAATATATAGTATCAATTTAATACAGAAAAGTCCGGAAAAAGCTTATACCTGATCACATGATTTCGCTACGATGAGAAATCTCTTTGGCTTCTATGAGAATGTGAACACCTCTTGTAGCATATACCTGAACAAATCAATTAGTCTTTTACTTCATGCAAGTTTCTCTTGTTCTGTATTTTAATCATTGTCAACTAAATTACAAACAAGTTTGTAAAGGACATACCTGAACAAATCAAAACTAGTCTTTACTTCACCCATTTCATCCAACAAGTCAAAACCAATTTCTTTCAGTTGTTCTAGTCTTTGTCTTGAAGACTTTTAAGTCGTGTGTCTTAATTTCCATCCCTTAAGTTCCTTTGCTAGGGTCATGGTATAAATGTCTTCTGGGTCCAGGATTGATGCAACAAGATAATATTCCCAACAAGAATCTGACAAAACACTATGAGATCAGTGTCTTCAAACTTCTTTAAGCCGCTTCACTATCAAAACCAACCCCATAATCTTTGTCCAAATACTTTTCTAAGCCTTGTGGTAGAATAAGGAATCTGTTTTCCTTAAGACCTTATTTTAAGCCAATGGTCTCTTTTCCATCCATCAAGTCAACAACCAATACGTATTCTTTCTTTAAAGACTAGTAAAGTAACAGATTCGTTTTAAACTCAAAGTCTTGGCCTTGAGACTTTTTAAAAGCCGAGGGTACTAGTAAAGCAACGAATCCGTTATTTCAGTTCTTTGCCTTATAGGCTTTTTTCATAAGCCGTGTAGTAAAGTGTGAATCCGTTTCAATTCAGTCTTTGTCTTGAGACTTTCATTAGCCGAGGGTAGTTAAGAAACGGATTCACTTACTTTCACAAATGATGTGGGTACCAAAGTCAAGTATATACTCTTTCAGTTGTTCTTGTCTTTGTCTTAAACACTTTTTCATAAGCCGTGATCGTTATTTCCATTCCAGTCAACAAACCCATAGTCTTTCACTAAAGACTTTTAACCCGTGTGTTTCATTTCCCATCCCCTAACTTCCTTTTCCAAGCAATAACAAGTCCTTGTCTCAAGCCTTTTTTAACCCTTAAAGCAACGAATCCGCATAGTATTTGGTTCTTTGTCTTAAAAGACATTTTCATAAGCCGTGTGTACTAGTAGTAAAGTAGTGAATCCGTTTTCAGTCTTTGTCTGAAGACTTTTATTAGCCGAGGGTACTTAGTAAATCAAGGGATTCACTACTTTCACAAAAAGCCGTGGGTACCAAAGTAAAGTATACTCTTTCAGTTGTTCTACTCTTTGTCGTAAATACTTTTTCATAAGCCTTTTATAAGCCGTGGTTGTTTTTTTCCACTCCAGGCAATTAACAACCATAGTTTATTTCCCATCCCCTAACTTCCTTCTCTTAGGCATGCACTACCAAGCAATACCAACACTACAAGAAATATGGACATTGATAGCAGATTACCATAGCACGGTTTTCGTAACTGCTATTAAAGGGGTATATTGATTTAGGGTACTCTATTATAACATTTTTTAAATGCTATGCCGAAATTTCAGTAACCGGGAACTATTGGAGCCTAATTTTTCCAAATTTGTCATAGGCCTCGACACTTAAAAAAAAGGTCACAAGCCTTTTCTGTACAAAAAAAAACCAGATCTCTTGCGAGTGCGACCTTCTTCTCCTCCCTCTATCCTCTTCATTTCCGATTTACTCCTCAATCATCTCCGATCGGAGATGCTCCTCAATCTTGTGATAGCCCTCTCTCATCATCTCTCTCCTGCTTATCCCTTAGAAAATTAGGGTTTTAGACGAGGAAGAAGAGCAAACGTCTCTCGACTTTCCCCGTCAGTCTCTTCAGTCTCGCGACGGCACTAACGAAAATCCCGACTAGAAAGCAGAAATTTATCCTTCTGCTGGATCGATTCCTGGATTGATTCCGATTAGGACATATGTATTCTCCTTGCCTTGCTCCTTCTTTTGTTTCATAGCTTGGACCTCGTTTCTTATTGTGCATTTGATTTTTAAAAATTCTGGGTTTTGTGTGTTTTTCAGAGTTTGTTGGGGTCTTTGAATTTCAAAGCAGTTGTGATTGAGGTAAACTAAAAATCTCAATGCTTTAGCATCTTTGCTTGATTTCTTTTTACGACTCTAATCTAATAACGATTCCTACTTTGGTGGTAGCTAATTCACGAAGAAAGATGTATTGCCCTTTAATGTCTACAGTTCTCAGTTAGCCTAGCTGTTCAAGAGCGCCAGAACTGTTGAGATGGTTGAGAGACGAGTTCAGAATTCTATTTTGCGGATTGATGTGATGTCTAATTTGTGAGGTATAGTTTTCTTAAAAGAGATTGTTATCCTTTGGGGTTTAAGTAGTTTATGTTGCATCACAATGATAAAGATTGCTGTGTTGTTGAGATGAATCGTTTTTCAGTTCTTTGTTTTTCAGGTAATCTATGACAAAGTACCAGGACCAAGATGGGGTTTCGGATTCGTGACTATGTCGCCAGTCTCTGAAGTTGAGGCAGCTGCTCAAGAGTTCAATGGCTATGTAAGAAGATACTACTCTACCTTACTCTATTCTTTGATTGTTGTAATTAATTGGCTAAGGAATTGTTGTATCCTTGCTTGTTAGTATGTGTCTGTGTTTTGTTTTTTAATTTTTGAGTTAGTGCTTTTGTGCTTTTGTATTCATTTTTAGCTGAGAAATGAGGCGTTTGATGGATACTTATATGGTTTTATGCTGTTCTATATTCCAGTGATAAGCTGCAAAGACGCTAATCTGGAGAAATTGGAGAGCAGAAACAGTGATCTTTAAGCACCACAAAACTTCCTGTTTGCACCACTTTCTATCAAGGTTTGGCTATCTGTCAATAAAACGTTTTCACTATTTTGATGATAGATGTTGCGTATCCAAAGGTGTAGGCTAAAGCCGGTGATGATATGGTTAGAACTCACTTTCCTCTTTGTACTTACTAGATTTTCGTACAAGAAGTGATATTCTTGACATCACTTTTATGGCGCTTTGTGTGGTTATTGATTAATGTATTCTTGACATATGATTCACAGTATAACCTCCTGTGGGCTACAGTTGCTGAGGAAAATAACTTGTTGGCGGTTTTTGTTTTGCTAGGATTAGATGATTGACAATGTTCTTGAGCATTGATCCAGATGAAGCCGAAGAGAGTGGTAATGGAGCAGTAAGCCACAAGCGAATTTGAGTTTAGTACATGCCAGAGTTAAGCAAGGAAATGGAGTTTGGATTCTACTGTTAGTTAAGACTTGAACTGAGTGAGACTTGTAATATTTGTTGAGGATTGAGGCTTGTATTGAGTTTTTCTATATATATATTGAATTCTATGAAAAATCAGGTTTCTTGCAAATGTATAACAAATATGAATATCTCAAACTAAATGGTGTGTATCAACAATAATAGTATATATAGCATACCGAAAATCAGTGTTTTATAGCAGCAAAATATGGCTCTTATATTTTAAATTATAGCTACAAAATAGAGCTACTAAACAATATATTATAGCCTAGTAAAAGAGCTACAACAAAGAAAATTATATCATTTATTATACGCTATAATAGACAAACTTGTAATAGCACATGAAAAAAGTGCTATCATATGGTGGTGACCTATAATAGCTCCGGCTAACACAGCGTTTATGAAAACGCTATCAAATTTGCGAAGAGGAAGAGGGAGAAACACAATCGAATCGATCGCATCAGTTTCATGGAGAATCAAATTAAATAGCAAAAACACTAAATCAGATCAAATCCTTAAAATATTCAACAATCTAGAGAAAAGAAACGGACTTTTCCGATTACAAGTGCCAAGTGGTCATCGAGAGAGAGACTTTCCTAACGGACATATTTTCAAATGCAATTAATTATAAATTATCATAGGCCTGGCCCAACCAAAAATGTTTCAGTTTTGTGTGCTGTTTCAATTGGAAAGTAAATAAAACTCGAATCCTATTGGTCGAGATTCAACTACTCTGGCTTTAACGAAGGTTTATGTTGTCACACTCATCTTCACTCAAGTCTCTACTTGAATGATTCGTTCGTGCGCCATCGAATTGTATGTTTGTACTTTCTCCTAGAAACAAATCTTAGAATCGGGCGTCATTTGGACGAAGACATTTTTTCACCGATGATTCTGAATCAGCGACCAGAACTCGTTAGAATCTTGCGGGTTTGCACAAGGAAGAAGCTTTCTTCTCAAGGGGGTCAAGTCCATGGTTTTCTTCTCAAGTCTGGATCAGCGTTGGATTTGATCGTGAGCAATTATCTTATCGACATGTACAGCAAATGCAGAGAGCCCTTCATTGCTCACAAGGTGTTCGACACTATGCCTGAGAGAAACGTCGTTTCGTGGACTGCACTCATGAGTGGACATGTATTCAACGGCGACCTTAACGGATCCTTATCTCTCTTCGCTGAAATGAAGCGTCATGGTGTTGTTGACCCGAACGAGTTCACTTTCTCCACGAATCTAAAAGCTTGCGGCTTGCTTAACGCAATTGAAAAGGGGTTGCAGATCCATGGGTTTTGCTTGAAGATTGGTTACGAGACGATGGTTGAGGTTGGGAATTCTTTAGTTGACATGTACTCGAAATGTGGAAGAATCAGCGAAGCTGAGAGAGTGTTTCGTTCCATGGTTGATAAAAGTCTTATCACCTGGAACGCGATGATAGCTGGGTATGTGAATACGGGTTGTGGTGGGAGAGCTTTGGCCACGTTTCGTGAGATGCAAGGCTCAAAGGTTAGAGAAAGACCTGACGAGTTCACATTGACGAGTATGTTAAAGGCTTGCAGCAGCAGTGGTATGATTCATGGAGGGAAACAGATACATGGGTTTCTGATCAGGAGTGGGTTCCAATGTCAGAGCTCCGCAACCATCACTGGCTCTCTCGTTGATTTCTACGTCAAGTGTGGTAATCTTTTTGGTGCTCGGAGAGCTTTTGAGCAAATCAAGGAGAAGACAATGATCTCTTGGAGTTCTTTGATTCTTGGATATGCTCAAGAAGGTGACTTTGTGGAGGCTATGGGTTTGTTTAGGCGATTTAGAGAGCTAAACTCTCAGATTGACAGTTTTGTTCTTTCTAGCATCGTTGGAGTCTTTGCTGATTTTGCGCTCTTGCGGCAAGGGAAGCAAATGCAGGGACTTGCTGTGAAACTCCCATCAGGGTTAGAAACATCTGTTGCAAATTCAGTGGTGGACATGTATCTCAAGTGTGGATTCGTTGATGAAGCTGAGAGATGCTTCTCTGAGATGCAATCGAGAGATGTGATCTCCTGGACGGTGATGATCACTGGCTATGGGAAGCATGGGCTTGGCCAAAAAGCAGTTGGTGTTTTCAACGAAATGTTGAGACATAACATTGAACCTGATGATGTATGCTACTTAGCTATACTCTCAGCTTGTAGCCATTCAGGTATGATCGAAGAAGGCAAAGAGCTTTTATCCAAGTTAGTAGAGACACGAGGGATCAAACCTAGGGTTGAACACTATGCGTGTGTTGTTGATCTATTAGGACGAGCTGGTCGTTTGAAAGAAGCTAAACATCTTATTGACACAATGCCGGTGAAAGCAAATGTGGGAATATGGCAAACACTTCTTAGCGGATGTCGGTTACACGGGGACATCAAGCTAGGTGAGAAAGTTGGTGACATTATTTTGAGGATGGATGGTGAAAATCCTGCGAATTACGTGATGGTGGCTAACCTTTATGGACAAGCCGGTTATTGGAACGAACATGGGAGGACACGAGAGATTGGGAAGAGGAAAGGGTTGAAGAAAGAAGCTGGTATGAGCTGGGTGGAGATTGAGAGAGAGGTACATTTCTTCCGTAGCGGAGATGATTCACATCCACTGACGCTTGGGATCCAGGAGACTTTGAGAGAAGTTGAAAGAAGAATGAAGGAAGAAGTGGGGTATGTCTATGGCGTGAAGCAAGAATTGCATGATATAGACGACGAGTCGAAGGAGGAGAACCTTAGAGCTCACAGCGAGAAGCTAGCGATTGGTCTGGCGTTGGCAACAGGCGGTTTGAGCCAGGAAGGGAAGACGATAAGAGTGTTCAAGAACTTGAGGGTATGCGTGGACTGTCATGAGTTTATCAAGGGGTTGTCTAAGATCTTGAAGATGTCGTTTGTTGTGAGAGATGCTGTTCGGTTTCACAGTTTTGAAGATGGTCGTTGTTCCTGTGGGGACTACTGGTGATTGGATTGATAAGCTTGATTACTTCCGTTGAGCATACTACTAGGTTTCGTACTAAAGCTGAAATTTTTGAAACAATGTAACTGGTTCTTGAATCTTGAGCGGCTACAAAGAAGTCTCTACCTCAACCTCAGGTGGTGAAATTCCAAAGAGCTTACATATCTCTTAGGTTGGTCCATCAAAATCTCTGGTCAAAGAGTTTAGCTGAAGATCTGTTATTTTCACCTACACTATTGTGACTTGTGAGTTTAGATTAGCTGTGTGTTTTTCATCACAGATTTGTTTGAGTACAATTACTTTAGGACTTCGTTGGCTTACTTCATCTGGCAAATACCTAACCATAATTTACTTGATGTTGGTGATTTTGCATTCCAAGATTGGGCTTGTACTTCGGTCAATTTCATATTCATTTCTGTTGTACTTATGTTTCGTGATCATGAGTCATGACCTATCGTTTTTGTTCTTCTCCTGATATATCTTAACCTGTCTTGAGATTTCTCAGGATGGTGAAATTCTCATGATCACAAGTTTCTTTGCTCAAGTCCAATCTATGAAACATCGAGTTTCTTCTGTTCAAGAACAGGATCAAGCAAGCTTTGAAGGAGAAATAAGCTTGATGACCCATCATAAATACTCAATCAAGTTTTTTAAGTGTATTAGAAAGGATGATAAGTCTCTCTTTCTCCAAGACAATGCAATTTGGCAGAGATTGTTCAAAAAATTGGCAGGAAAAAGAAACTTCAATGCTTGGCGGCAAGTTTTGATAGATGATCATAGAACTACCAAAACAATAAGGAGGCCCATGAAGAGGCCCAATCTCGGCCTTTAGAACAGTGTGTAGGTTCTGTTAAGCAAAACTTAGACATTATTGGTCCTTGGGATTCACGCGCTTCTAAGGAGCGTGGTTGTAAAATATAACGGACGAAAATTAGTAAAAGAAAATTGTGTTTTTTTTAAAACATCTTACAAGAAAATTGTTTTAAAATATTCAAATTTCATAGGACTTAATTTTCTGGCCAAATTTCTCGTATTGATTTGACTAGGCTCACCGTGCAGACCTAAGTCCCCGAGTGTAATTGCGGAGGAGCGATCATCGGAAGAAAAAGAGCTCGACTGTATCACGTCAGTCCTAATTTTTTTAATTCACAAGTTAAATTAGTTGAAATTAAGATCTAGGGTTGCGTTCATTCGGATTGGATCCTGCAATTTTGGGCTGATCATGTAGCTAAAGCCTAGTCGCTCTGCTGCGTCTTTTTAAACATCTCCGTCGCAGTGGCCGAAGTAAGACTGCCTCGCGAGCTTAATTTCGGAAGAGGTTCGGTGAGCGCTTGATTCTCTTATGTTCGTTTGATCGGCCTGCGTATTTGAATGCCTGTTGATTTTTGTCATGAGATCCTCGCGTGAGGTGAAGAAGCATCAGAATCGTCCGGGTTCTCCTTCTGAGAAGAAGAGTAAGAAGCTTGCTGCAATATGTGAGGAGGTATACAACAAAAACCATGGAGAGTCGAAAGATGGAGATGGTGAGTCTGAAGTTAGGCGGAGCTCTAGGGTCAGGCGGATACCGTCCTTCCTGGACGCTTCTCCTCCGCCTCCAAAGAAAAGGCGGCGTTTAAATAGCCACGGGGGTAAGAGGTCCCAAGGGAGTAGTAGTCGAGAGAGAGTGGTGAAGGAGGAGAATGGTGATTTGGAGGATGGATGGAAATCCAGATTGAGGGCAAGGAGGAGGAACGTTGGTTTTCAAGGGAGTGGGAGAGAGAGAGGTGTGGCAAAGGGGAAAAGAAAGCTCGTTTTCCAGAAAGAAAAATCAGTTGCAAGAGAAAGGGGAGAGGAAAGAGGAGCTTCCAATGGTGGGAAGCTGAACAAAACAAAAAGGCCAGTGGAAGTTAATGATTCTGAAAGTTCAGAAGATGGGGAAAAAGAGTCAGATGATAGTAATGCTGAAGATGAGAGTGCTAGCGAGTCAGAGGAATCAATGCAGGCTGATAGTGAAGCTGAAGAGGGGGATGAGAAGAAGAAGAAGAAGAAGACTACTAAAAGGTCCGTTGTTTTAGAGAGTGAAAATGAAGCTGAAGTTGATGGGACGGAGACCGAGAGTGAGGATGGAGCAGACGGTACTGAGAATGAGACTGAGGATAGTGATGAAGAGGGGGAAAGTGAGACACAGGGTAGTGCAGAGAAGACAGGAAGTGAGATTGAAGCTGATGCGGATGGAACAATAGCAGATACTAAAGTTGGAATTGAAGGCGTGGAAAATGAGAATGGGGATCAAATGGAAGGATTGGAAAATGAGATTGAGATGGAAGTTGAAGGAACTGAGAGTAAGGAGGTGGGTGTAATGGTTTCTGAAAGTGGAAATTGCTTTGGTATACTAGGGGATGATAGTGGTTTTGCTGATAAAGTTGAGAAAGATAAAGGAGATTCTTTACATCCTGAAGCACTAGGGGAAGCTTGCATCGAGGTTAATGAGAGTTTGAAGCAGAATGATGACATTGGAGAACAAGGTGTTTCTAGAACACCATCTACCGATAAGACCAAAGAGCATAGTGAGTCTCTTGATAGAGAGGGTGAAACTGTGGAAATGCTTGACGAGTTGCCCATTCAGAATGAAATTTGCAACGAGGTAGTTGACTCAATTTGCACTTCATCAGATAAGCTTGGTAAGCCTCTCTTGAAACAAGCTAGACGCTGTGGTTTATGTGGAGTTGGCACTGATGGCAAACCCCCGAAGAAGTTGATGCAAGATAATGCTGACAGTGACATAGAGGCACATAGCGGGTCTTCATCTTCAGAAGAGCCAAACTATGACATATTGGATGGTTTTGGCGATGATCCTGGATGGCTTGGCCGTCTATTGGGCCCTGTAAATGATCGTTATGGAATTTCTGGTACTTGGGTTCATCAGCACTGTGCCGTATGGAGTCCCGAGGTAATGTGTGGTTTTAATTTTATGACACAAGTCGCCTTTTGATTGCTTAGTGTGCTAGTATTAGTGTTTATTTCTCTTTTCAGTTCTCCGTTTTTCTCTCGCTTAATCATTAATTGATATATCTCTGACATGGTGTATTCTTCATTGCTCTTCTTGATGAAAACTTTAAGATAACAGTTAAAGAGCAGAATATACAAAAAGGCTTGTCAATTTTCATGATTTCTAGTTTTTGTATTCTTTGATTTAACCATACAAAGGTTCTCAACACTGTTTTTTACTTATTTAAACTATGCTTTTAGCCTCTTACTGTCTTCCTTTTTCCTTCTATTTTCTGTAGACGTTATTGTTCAATACTCTTGTACTGCAGGTTTACTTTGCTGGAGTAGGACGCTTAAAGAACATAAGGGCGGCACTTTATAGAGGGAAGTCATTAAAATGCACTCGCTGTGCAAGACCTGGAGCAACCATCGGTTGTCGGGTTGATCGATGTCCAAGAACCTATCATCTGGTTTATTACTAATCCTTCTCTTGTTTCCCCTTCCTCACCTCTGAGATATAGGCTAATAAACTTGCAGCTGTAAATGTTACTGTATCATGTTCTGACAACTTCTTTGTGGTGTTGTGTATTTTGCAGCCTTGTGCACGAGCTAATGGTTGCATCTTTGATCACCGTAAGTTTCTCATTGCTTGCACAGACCATAGGCATCATTTCCAACCCCATGGTCGTCAGTGTCAAGCCAGAATGAAGAAGATGCAAGCCAAGAGGATGCGATTGGAGATGAAGAAACACTCAAATGATGCCTGGCGTAAGGATGTGGAAGCGGAAGAAAAGTGGTTAGAGAAATGTGGTGAAGATGAAGAGTTTTTAAAACGTGAAAGCAAGAGACTACATCGAGATCTGTTAAGAGTTGCTCCTGAGTATATCGGAGGCTCTGATTCTGAGAATGGAAAGGCATTTGAGGGATGGGACTCTGTTGCTGGGCTTGAGGGTGTAACTCAATGTATGAAGGAGGTTGTTCTTTTACCCTTGCTATATCCAGAATTCTTTGACAACCTTGGACTTACACCTCCACGAGGTATCCTCTTGCATGGACATCCTGGAACTGGAAAAACTCTTGTGGTTCGAGCGCTGATTGGTTCCCTTGCTCGTGGTAATAGACGGATTGCCTACTTTGCCCGCAAAGGGGCAGACTGTCTGGGAAAATACGTTGGTGATGCGGAGCGCCAGTTGAGGCTCTTATTTCAGGTCGCTGAAAAATGTCAACCATCCATCATATTTTTTGATGAAATAGATGGTCTCGCTCCCAAGCGGTCAAGGCAGCAAGATCAAACACATAGCTCCGTCGTATCCACATTGCTCGCTTTATTAGATGGCTTAAAGTCGCGTGGCTCAGTGGTGGTCATAGGTGCAACAAACTATCCTGATGCTATCGACCCAGCATTAAGAAGGCCTGGGAGGTTTGATAGGGAGATCTATTTTCCACTGCCAGCAGTCGACGATAGGGCTGCAATCATCTCACTCCATACTAGGAAGTGGCCCAAGCCGGTGTCTGGATACTTACTCAAGTGGATTGCTAAAGAAACTGCCGGATTTGCTGGGGCGGATATACAAGCTCTCTGCACACAAGCTGCCATGATTGCCTTAAATAGGAGTTTTCCTTTGCAAGAATCTTTGGCCGCTGCAGAGTTGGGAATATCTAGTAGTAATCATGCTGCTCTTCCATCCTTCTCAGTTGAAGAAAGAGATTGGTTGGAAGCTTTATCCCGCTCCCCACCTCCATGTTCACGTAGAGGAGCAGGAGTAGCAGCTAGCGATATATATTCTTCTCCTCTTCCTGTTTACTTGGTGCCTTCTTTATTGCTGCCGTTGTGTTCTCTACTGGTTGCTTTTCATCTTGAAGAACGCATCCTGCTACCACCTCTTCTTTCCAAAGCTGCAGTTGATGTCAAAAATGTGATCCGTTCTGCTTTGAGTGACAAGAAGATAACTGAGGGTTGTTGGTGGTCTCATGTTGAGAGCCTTCTCCAGGAGGTAGATGTTGTAAAAGATATAGCTCAAAGACTGTCTTATGCTGGGTTACTGGAAGGAGGATGTGACTTGGTTAGATCTGTTGCAAGCACCCCTGGTGCTGGCGACTGTAGTTTGGGTCCTGCACAATTCATAGGACACAGAGTCGGCCGACATCCTGGACTTTTGGGAAATGCTTCTGTAGAATCAATGAGCAAGTCAGGGTTCCAACTGCTTATTGCTGGAGGACCTAAATCTGGTCAACGACATCTTGCGTCTTGTATCTTGCAATGTTTTATTGGAAATGCAGAGATGCAGAAGATAGACACAGCAACAATTTCACAAGAAGGAAATGGGGATCTGGTGCTAGGCGTAACTCACTTGTTAAGTACGTATTTCATTATTAAACGTTCCATGCTGTTAATTCCCTGATGATTGTATTTAGGCAACTACGTACATTTTTTTTCTTCTTGTAGTCTTTCACCATCTGTAACTTTATTTGCTTGGTTCTAACCCATTTCTGGTTAACTTACTAACTGGTATATCTGGTCTGCGTGTAGTTAAATGTGCTAGCAGGAAATCATGTGTGGTATTCATGCCAAGGATTGACTTGTGGGCTGTGGAGGCAGAAACTCCTTCTAATGAGGAGGTCGAGTGTGATGATGATTCTGTTAAAGAAAATTCTTCTCCCGTTTGTCTAGAAACGGTAGAGAAAATGGAGGTGCAGAATTCTGCTCGAGTTTCACGTGCTTGGAACACATTTTTGGAGCAAGTAGAATCATTGCGAGTTTCCACAAAGATGATGATTCTGGTATGCTTAACTTCTTCAATGTCGTTTTCTACAATAGATTTCCTTCTTTTGGCAGTTGATAATGGGCTGTCTGGATTCCTTGCGTATATGTTTACTTTTGCTTTTTATGTCTTTCTGTATTTTCAAACCTTTGTATTCTCTCTCTGTTGTTTAGTCTCTGAGAAGACTGAACATTTGAGACTAAATATTGGTTATTTTTTGGTGATAGGCTACTTCAAGCAGGCCCTACAAACTCCTGCCTCTTAAGATACAACAGTTCTTTAAGACCGACCTATCAAAGGAGTATCAGCCAACTATGTCTGAGGCTGTTCCACAATTCACTGTACAAGTTGTTGAAAATTCCGACCAGGATATGGCCATTGACCTGTCTGCTACTGAGTTGTCAAGGCGGGCAATCCAAGTGTTTCTTCATTTGGTGCATCAGGAAACCCATACTCAGTATGAGTTACAGAAGAAATACAAAAGAGAGGATCCTGACCAGGGTTGCAGAGATGCAACGTATCCAAATAATGCTGATCATGGTGCAGAGGAAGAGGCAGCTGTTAAATCAAAACCACTTAATGATGGTTCCTTAAAAGTGCCAACATTACCTATCAGCGTAAATGTGAAAACAAAATCAAGCCTTCAGTTAGCTGTATCCTCATTTGGTTATCAAGTTCTACGGTATCCTCAATTTGCTGAGCTTTGTTGGGTGACATCAAAGCTTAAGGAAGGGCCAAGTGCAGATGTTTCTGGTCCTTGGAAAGGATGGCCGTTTAATTCGTGTATCATTCGTCCACTTAATTCATCAGAGCAAACTATTACTGCTTCCGGTTCCAACAATGTGAAAGGCAAAGACTTATCTGGCATTGTCAGAGGCCTCGTTGCTGTTGGATTATCAGCGTATAGAGAAACCTATGTATCACTGAGGGAAGTCTCCTTTGAGGTACGGAAAGTTCTTGAGCTCTTAGTTGGGCGGATCAATGTAAAAATCGAGGCTGGAAAGGACAGATGTCGATATATCAGAATTCTGTCTCAAGTTGCTTATCTGGAAGATCTGGTCAATAGTTGGGTATATGCAATGCGAAGGTATGCCTTGAAATATTTTTTTTGGTTTTATGTATGTTTGCTCTAACACGTGCTGCATATCTAACACAACGTCATTGTTTACAGTTTCGAATCTAATGCTCAAACAGAAGGTACGATTCCATTGAACAAGGAGCCAACTGAGCAAGGAACA
This sequence comes from Microthlaspi erraticum, assembly GCA_902728155.2. Classification (NCBI taxonomy): domain Eukaryota; kingdom Viridiplantae; phylum Streptophyta; class Magnoliopsida; order Brassicales; family Brassicaceae; genus Microthlaspi; species Microthlaspi erraticum. Next base: position 51,770 of record CACVBM020001068.1, read on the forward strand.
TCTGATCAATCAAAAGAGCCAGAGGAAGACCCAAAAGAAGAAACCCAAAATATGCATTGTCCAGTAGCATCTAGTGTTCTTACAGACAATCATCAGCCACTGGTAGAGATTACAAATGCACATACCGGAACAAGCCCTGAACCTTTTGAAGATAGCGGACCTCCTACGACCCACAGTACGGATGGGTTAACTTTGGTCAAAGAGAATGGCGATGTCACTTCGAAGACTGAAATGATGATTGAGGATTCAGGAGTAAGTTCCTTTCCTCAGGCTGGTCTTCTTGATCTTAACTCTGCTGCAGCTGGCGATGGACAAGATGAAACTCACCATGGATCGTGCGATGTAGAAACTAGAGGAGTGGCCACTGCTATGCAAGGAAAATCTGATTCCCAAAACAGTATCACCCTGAAAGATCCCCACAAATCAGCCGACTCATATACTGGTGAAGCGCCGGTCGGAGTTAATGGCTCAGAATCTGCGAACAACGTAGCCGAACCAGTTAAACCTTCAAGCACTAGTCCTATCGACGAACCTAGTTTGGTGTGTTTGTACCGCTGCTGCTCCCAGTGCGTCTCCATCCTCCAAGATTTAATGCATAAATTAGTTACTAGAGAATTGAGACTTGGTAAGAGTGACATCACAACAGATGGTGTACACGATGCAGTGTCTTCGTTATCAGTGGAGATTATCGCTGCTGTTAGAAAATTCATCTCTTCCAAGAACAAGGGAGCTACTACGGAGGAAGCAAATGTTGAAGATCAAGCATGTTCTTGCAAAAGCTTACCCGGAAATTTTCTTGCCTCGGTCGAGTGTTGTAGTCATTCTTCTGAAGAGCAAATGGATTTAGATAAAGCTAATACATATCCAAGCCCTAAGACCTGGCTTGAACCAGTATTCGTTTTCAGAGATGGAATATTGGTTCCGGTGAGTACTACTGAAGACGATATCGTTTTGCACTGTAAATATGATACTTTCTGCCTTGCTTCTCTCATACAGTTGATTGCAACTGAAATGAAGCTTTTTTAGTGCGACTGATCTTTTTATCCTTTTTATCTCATACAGTTGGTATTTTCTTGTGATTTGTTGTTACAGACTGGTAAATTAAATCTCAAGTGTTGAATCCGAGATAGCACTCGTCAAGACGGGCTATCTAAGATGTGAGTTTAGGAAACTGGAACGCTTAATTCGACTCTTAGATTATCAAGAAGTTACAAGAGAGCAATCTCGCTAACAAGCCTAGCGAGATTATGATGGTGAACAAGAGGATAGAGTAAAAGCTAATGTGAAAGCCTAGTGATTCTAGATGATTTCGGATCCCTCTCCCCAATGGGGGGGTCTTCAATATATAGTGTTGATAAGTCGGCCGAATGATGAATATTCTCCTTCAGGCGAGATGGAAAACTTCCTCTTTTGCGATATGGAAAATCCCTCTTGTTTTTGGATCTTTTCCATTCTTTAAGTCGGCATGAAGATTTATTTACATTTCTCCATGGATTGTGCCTTTCTCTTCAAGTCTTGCCTTTTTCTTGAAGATGTTAGGCCTAAAATCGGATTGGGCTTTGTACTTTACTAATGATGACGGGCTCAGGGAAATGTGCTAATTTCTCCTCTAACAATAAGTCCCCCCGCCAGCTCGGCAGGTCAAATGTAGTTTGATCTCGGCGAGCTTCATGAATAGAGGACGAGCTTGAGAATCATTAGTAAAATACATCACTTCAATCGGATCTTAGTGCCTAGGTGCATGCTGAATGTAGATTCGTGCCGCCTCATTAAAACCTTGGTACGGAAAAACCCAATTGGGACAAAAACCATAAAAAGGAAAAAGAGTACGTTGACGTCATCTAATTCACGAGTAATGTGCTTCGAATGATTTTTGCCGCGACCAAAAATGCTTTCTTGGTTCGAATGTTATGACGGGTTCGGTTTTCAGCTGTGACTGGGCGATTTTGCCACGTCACTGCCCAAGCGGACCTGTTTGCAATTGCGTGGGCTGAGTCCGATAGTCGATTAAATCGCGGAGGCCCAAGCCCATTAATGCTTTTCCATTGAGCGGGAAAGAAATGAATAAAAAATTCATAAGGGCAGTTGTGTCCCTTGGAAGTCGCGCGATCTCTATTAAGAGACCGTTCGAATTTCCTTTATTCATTTTTGCTTCTTTTCTTCTTCTCACTCAACCGTCCCGACGAATCAAAGGTAACTTCCGCAACCGACTTCAAATCTTGCCTCGATTGATTTCTCGAATCGATTCTCCGGGATTTAGGACTAGGGAATTACGAATTGCTTGGATCTAGTTAGGTTGTGCTCCGATTTCGTCTTCTCATCCGCCGATTCGGGTTTTAGGGTTTTCGATTCGTCAAATATTTCGTCTCGGTCGTCGAGTTTTTCCGATTCTTCATTCAATTGAGATGAATCCAAAAGACAGAAAGGGAAAGGGCATCGCCATGGATGACGGCGATGAGACGATTGCTTCGATTGCGCGTCGACGCGATCCTCCGCTCGTCCGGAGAGGCTTCTTGGTGGAGCCATCCAAGCGGATGCGGCGGAGCGTCGCAGGAAGACGGCGGTGGACGAAGCGACGGCCGCTGCTGAGGCCGAGAAGGTGGTCGAGATGGCTGAGATGGAGGAAGCGGCGAGAGTCGCCGCCGAAGCCGAGCGTCGGGAAGAGACTGAGAGACAGAGGGAGGGGGAAGAGCATGATTCCGGCGACGAAACCGACTCTGATGAAGACGAAGAGCGGGGCCGTCAGCCAAGCGAGACTCGAGGGCATCCCGGATGTAATCAAGATGCCGAGTCGTACGCCGCCTACGGGCCTAATCCACGATGGGAGGTCGTGGATGACGGAGGAGATCCTTCGAGACCTCATAGCGGAGGCCGAGTTCCTGACTCCGTGGAGTTTCGTATCCCTGGCCATCTCGAAAGGCCCTACGACGCTCCGGCTGGGTGGATGTGCGTTTACGAGTGTATGTTCACCGAATTTGGGATGAACTTCCCTCTGTCTCCTCTATTTTTGCAATTTGCGGCTGATCGTGGCGTCCTACGAGTCAACTGACCCACGGCGTGGTTCGCCACATCGTTTTTACCGAGGCCCTGGCTAGAGCCGCCGGAGTTGTATTCGACCGTCTCTTATTTGAGCACGTTACTGATCTCCGGGCTTCGTCGCGAGAGGGAAACTTCAAGCGGTTTCATACCACGATGAAGTATGATATTGTTTTCGGGGATTACCGAAACAAGATTCATTGGTGGAAGAAATATTTCTTCTTTGTGAAGATAAACCGAGCCTCAGTCGGGAAGATCAAAGCTGATCAGATTAGGACAGAATGGGTTAAATCACCGGGTAGAATTCTTGATTAGAATTGCTATCTATGCTGCTGAGTTTGCGTTTTCTGATGTTGTTTGTTGTCTTCGCAGGACCGTCCAGGCGAGCGAGACCGAACGGCGAACTCAAGGAGAAGTTAGGCTGCTGAAGGAGCTTCAGCCATCGATTGTGGCCTGAGGTAGTGGCGGCGCTTGAGAAGAAAAGCAAGAGAGGAAAGATAAGAGGGAGGGAAAAACAAATCTGCCATCCCTGCGACTCCGATATCTAGTAAGCGTTTCGTTTCTTTTTTTTTTGCTTGGTTCTATCTTCGGGTATCTTAACGTTTTGCTTTGTTTTGCAGCAGCGAAGCCATCCCGTTCTAAGAAGAAATCGATGGGTCTTAGGAAGAGAGCGGCCGTGCCTATTGACGACGTTGTCGTTGCTTCCGAGCCGGCGCCCAAAAAGAAAAGGGTCGAGTCCCCCAGACTGAGGGATTCTCCTCCTTCTCCCCTTCGGAGCTCTTCCATTGCGTCGCGTACGAGGTAAGTCGCCTATTGATGGATCTTCAGGAGATAGGAATTCCGATGTTAATCGTGGACGTTCTTTGCAGGGCTTCGACGAGGAAAGCCTCGACTTCTGTTCCTGAGGGCGTTCCGGAGCAAGTGATCGAGCTTGACTCTCCTCCTTCCTCGGACCATGACGAGTCTTCCCATCACGATGAGAGTGCTTCTCATCACGATGATGGTTTGAGGACTCCGGCGCGTGGTGGTTCGCCTTCTAAGGGGGACGAGTTCCTCACCCCTGGTGGCGGCGTTCCCTCCTCTGACCGGCGTGATCGTGGTGGTTTCGAAGGAGGGGAATCATCTCGGCGTCCAGGTGAGAATGATGAGGCGGTGTCTCGTCACTCGGAGGCGGGTGGTTTTGCTCCTGGCTCGAACCTCGGTGCTGAGGGTGGCGCCGGAATTCCAAAGGATGGTCCTGAGGGCTATAATCCTCACGCGTTCAAGACGTGGTGGAATGGCGGGAGTCCTCTTATGGAGGACCAGGATGCTTGCGGAGGGGCGACTTGGATGTCTAAAGTTCATCCCGGCTTGGGGATTCCGCGTGAGGAGCTCACCTTTAGGACCGATTTCGACGAAGCTGCTCAACATCATATTATGTCTGGCGGGAAGTTCACCGCGTTGGTCCAGAAGTACGAGACGGCGCTTCGGGCAGCTAAGGACGAAGCCTTTGTGTTGCGGCGAGAGCGGGAGATGGCCAAGGATGTCGATACAATGGTGGCTGATTGCAGCAGGATAAACTGGTGCTTGAGTCGAAGGTCGCGGCGCTGAACAGGGAGATAGTGAAGACTCTCGGACTCCAGGAGGTAGCAGACAAGCTGAGGGCTCAAGTGAGTGATCTGGAGGAGGCGCGTCGGGATGCAGAGGCTTCTGCTGCTGAGATGGAGCGTCTCCGACGGTCTCGTCGAGATCGGTCGAGGCGGCTGTGACTCAGGTCTTCGACTCGGTGAATGACTGGTATGCTCCTCGCCTCCATCGCTTGTCGGAGTTCGTCGCGCAGCGGGACATGGTTGAAGCCGCTGTGGGGAGGAGGCAAGTCGACGAAGCTCTCCTCAACTTTGTGAAGAAGATTCGGGGAGTGGATCTGAACTTCGACGCGATGGAGGAGAAGCTCGCGGCTAAGCTGGCGAAGAGTATCGCGGATGGGGATGCGATTGACGAAGTTGTTATCGATGATGATGACTTCGCTCCGCCTAACAGGTGAGATTTGCTTCTTCTTTTTGTTATGTCGTGCTTTGCGTACGTTATGTTTGCTTATGTGTTTGCTCTGCTTTTGTAGCCTTAAACGGCTGGTGCTGCCGGGATCTCCTTCTCGTCGAGATGGTGGTGGTGCGGATCCGGGTGCGGGACCCTCTACTTCTGGGGCCAAGTCTGCTTAGGCCCCATTTTTATTTGTTTTAAGACTTTTCTGGCTGCGGCCTTTTTGTTGTAATAACATTGCCTGGGAAGGTTTTTATCCGTATGCTTTAGGATTTGTGCTTCAGATTTATGCTAGATACTTAAATGTTTTAAGTATTGATTTTTTTTTTGCTTGCGTGCTTGCGTGGTGATGCGGTCACGGCTTTTAGACATAATTGATTAGTTCGCAGCGCAACGAAAGTAATCCGGCTTTTGGTTATGTCTTTTAATAAAGGACGATGGTGTCGTCAACCGCATAAAATGAATTAAGTACTTGGTCGTCACCGAGTAGGAAATTCGATTATCGGGATGACTCGTTACCTTTAAGTGTATCACGACATGGTGCGCGTGATGGTGCTAGTGCGTCATGACTAGACGCGATGCTTTCGGGTTTCGTCATGACTTCTCATTCGAGACACCGACCGGCGCGTATTAGGTCTGTGTGCTTAGGATGTTAAACCTACTTTCAGCGACGAGCTCTAGAAACTCGATTTATGCTTCCGACTTCAAAGCTTCGTGCGGGTGACGAGGTAGCGGTTTTTCGCTCGTCCGACGAACTGAGAGCCGTGCGAGGTGCGTGCTCTCGGCTTAATGAATGGGTGATCAGTCCATGTTTTTAGGGTGCAAAGTGCAAGTGCTTATTGAGTTTGCCTCAATAACTTGGTTTGACGTCAAACGGGTGCGTGCTGGGTGTCGACAAGTTTCAGCTTATGCCAGAATGAGGCGCGCTTGTCGAGAGAAAAGGTTTTAATAAAATTAAAATTTTATTAAGTATTATAGCTGCGCCCTTGGTGAGAAAGGCTGCCTACGTACCCGTGCCGGGATCAAGCCATTCGTAGTTCGTTACAAATGTTCATGCCGTGGACATGTCTTTTTTTTTTTTTTGGCTAGCGCGGTGCTTCGCGTCTAGTCATGGAACTTGCGCAGATCCGACGAGCTCCAGAGGCGATCGGACGTGGTGCCGAGGTTGTCTTCTAGCTGATAGATCCTGGTTTGACGACTTTCGCGATGCGGAATGGTCCTTCCCAGTCGGAAGCCGAATTTGCCGAGACCATAGATCGTATCATCATCGGTTTTGCAAAAGACGAGGTCGTCTAATGCGAAACGGAGGTGTTGCTTTAGGAAAGCGGCTGCTAGATCGTCGAAGCTGTCGATGGAGTCGGCACAGAGGTTGCTGAACCATGTTAGGGCGTCGCCGCGCAAGTGTTCGGCGAGGGCTTGGCAGAAGTGCGCGCTTTGTTCTTCCGGCGATGTATATTCTGTCTTCTCATGGCCGTCATGAAGGATGTGATCCACTGCTTGGGATCTTCTCGGCCGTCGTAGAAGTTTAGGTGTAGTGAAGCGCGCTTCTTCAGTGGTACCTCGGATAGGCGGCTTGTCAGGGGAGTTCTTCGAATATCGGCAATGATCTCGAATATCTCCTGATCGGAGAACGAGCATTGCGGGGGTGCATGGCGATCAGTCTTCGCGCGATTCTCCATGTTTCTCCTGGTCTCGTCATCGTAGACAGGGGCGTCGTCTCGGCGAGGGAGAGATTCGTGATGGCACCTTGGTGCTTTATGCGTGGACTTCTCCGGGCGAGAGGATGATGACTTTCTCTTGTTTCTTAGCCGGAACCGAGGATCTTCGGGGTCGAACCGTAGCTGCGGGATGTCTTGCTCGAGGCGATGTAATTCTCAGCGCGAAGGAAGGCGTCCTTCAAAGTTGGGGAGGGGCGGATGCGGATATCTTCCCAGAATCCGGATTCGTATCGAAGTCCGTTTCCGAGGGCTTGGACGAGTACCGGTTCCGCGATTGGGGGTGCTCCCGGAATGTCCCTGAGGTCGAGCAGCGCGCTCTTGAATCTGTTCAGGTAGCTTCGTAGCGGTTCGTCCTCGAGTTGCTCCATCTCGAATAGATCGGAGAGATCCTTGTGTTTAGTGCTAAAGCTGGACCTTAAGTCGGATTTCCAGGCGGGCTCGGAGTTCCTTTGCCGATGGATCGGGGGATCTGCATTCTGCGTTGCGCGGCTCGTTTTATTGCGTTGGACTCGTTGGTCTCGTCGTCCGATACTGGCTCGGTTATCATACAGGACGACGCGGTGCGGAGCTTGCGCTCGCGAAGGAAACATGATCTCGTCACTCTTTGATCTCCACGTAAGGTGAAAATTCCAGAGGGTATCGGAAACTTCACGCATTGGTGGAACGTCGAGATGACAGCTTTCATTTCATGGAGCCATGGGGTGCCGAGGATAGCGTTATAGATGGCCGGTTTGTCCATGACGATGAACTTCAAGAGCTTTGAAATTCCGCCGACATAAACGGGGAGCCGGACTGTGCCACAGCTGTAAACATGCTCGGCGGTGAAACCGGTGAGGGGACGGGATGTAGGTTTGATAGATCCTTCCTCCACCCCATGCGGTTCAGTGTTTCCAGAAAGATGAGGTTCACCGTGCTCCCGGTATCAACCAGGACCTTCGCGACGTCACAGTCGTGGATCTGTAGAGTGATTACGAGTGGGTCAAGGTGAGGGATGTCCAGCCCGCTCGCATCCTTATCCGTAAAGGAGATGGTAGGGATCCCTTTATGGATATACGGGTAGCGTTGTGCCGCGACGGCCTTTCGTTCGTATTCCTTGATCGCCGATATGGAATCGTCGTTATCCAGGAGGCCTCCCATGATCATGCTGACTTGTCGCTTCGGTGGTGGAGGTAGGTCGTCGTGGTCATCACGATTCCTTTTCCCAAGCGGGCTTCCGCCTTTTCTGCATCCTTCCTCGGACGGGGTTGTCGTCCGCGCTTCTCCTGCTGCCCAGATTTTGGTGGTTTCGGCGGGAAGCTTTTTCCTTGGGACCTATCACCGTCCATTGGCGGGATTTCTCCTCGATGGTACATGCGCATGAGGTTGCTCATTAGGTGTTTGCAGTTTTCAGTGGCGTGGCCAGTTCCCGTGGAACTTGCAGAAAGCTTTGGTATCGTTGTCATCTCCGAGCGAGTTGATGTCTTGTGGCATCGAAACGGCCGCTGCGTGTTCTTGCTCGAACTCGTCGTCGGCTGCTGCGAACGCTGTGAGGAGAGACCTCTTCGGATCGTGTCTTCTTCGCGCCTCCATGGGTTCCTCTCTGGGTTTCGACGAGGTTGCCCTCCTATCTCCATGTTTCTCGGCGTAGAAGCGCTGGTCTTCCTCGAGGAAGATGTAGTTCCGAGAGCGGTGGAACGCGTCCTCCAGAGTCGCAGGGGGTTTTAGTGACAAATCCTCCTTGAACTTGGAGTCGTACCAGAGGCCGTTGCGGAGTGCTTCCAGCGGGACGCTATCGGGCATGTCGCCAGTATCGCGAGCTGCTTGTTTGAACCTTTCCATAAAGCTGCGCAATGGTTCGCCTTGGGTTTGCGTTGTGGTGAACATGTTCCGAGTGATTCGGGTCATGTGCATGGAGTAATGCTTCAGAAAAGCATTGGTTAGGTCGTCGAAGTTATCGATCGACTCGGCGGGGAGGTTAGAGAACCAGGTCAAGGCATCTTTCGCCATGTGCTCGACGAATACTTGACAGTAGTTGGCCTCCCTTTCATCGTAAGATTTGTATTTCTCCCTCCTCATGGCGAGGTTGAACGCGGTTAGCCACTTCTTGGGGTCTTCTTCGCCGGTGTAAGAGTCGATTTTGAGTCGAACTCTTTCGTGTAGCTCAATCTGGCGGAGCCTGCGGGTGAGCGGGCTTCTTCGGGTGTCGGCGAGTGCTTTCGTCAATTCCGGAGCTGAGCTGGTGGCGCGATGAACTTTCGAATCGACCTCGTCGAGGCGACGATTCACCCGTTCGAGTTCTTGGTGGTAAGTCGCCTGAAGTGCGCGGGACGGGGTTGTTCCGTCAGGGGACTTGACGGATCTTCATCGTCTTCTCGTGCTAGGGCTTCCACCTGTTCCTGAGTCTTTTTCTGCTGTGCTCGCATTGACTCGAAACCGTCGGCGAGTGGCTTGACGAGATTCTCCATGAGTTTGAGGATCTTCTCGCTCGAGGAGGATTTCTTCGAGCTGCGGGGTTTGTCGCTCGAGGAAGATTTTCTCGAGCGGCGTGGTGCGGACGGAGGGGGGCTCTCGTCCTTTCTTGGCGGAGGGGATCGTTGCGGCGAAGTAGATCTTCGCGGCGAGACGGGCGAGACTCTCTGTGGCGAGAAGATGGTTCTTGTAGGGAGCAGGCTTGTCCCTACCTTCAGCGGGTAGCGACTTGTCTATCGTGCGTGGTAGACTGTCGCTTAAGTTTTCTTCTGAGGGAGACGGGCTCCCGGTGGGAGTGTTCTCTTTCGAGTTCCCATCGTTGCTAGTTCGTGAAAATCTAGATATCTTCGAGATGAATAGCGAGAAGCGTTTCCAGCCCCACGGTGGGCGCCAATTGTTGAATCCGAGATAGCACTCGTCAAGACGGGCTATCTAAGATGTGAGTTTAGGAAACTGGAACGCTTAATTCGACTCTTAGATTATCAAGAAGTTACAAGAGAGCAATCTCGCTAACAAGCCTAGCGAGATTATGATGATGAACAAGAGGATAGAGTAAAAGCTAATGTGAAAGCCTAGTGATTCTAGATGATTTCGGATCCCTCTCCCCAATGGGGGGTCTTCAATATATAGTGTTGATAAGTCGGCCGAATGATGAATATTCTCCTTCAGGCGAGATGGAAAACTTCCTCTTTTGCGATATGGAAAATTCCCTCTTGTTTTTGGATCTTTTCCATTCTTTAAGTCGGCATGAAGATTTATTTACATTTCTCCATGGATTGTGCCTTTCTCTTCAAGTCTTGCCTTTTTCTTGAAGATGTTAGGCCTAAAATCGGATTGGGCTTTGTGACTTTACTAATGATGACGGGCTCAGGGAAATGTGCTAATTTCTCCTCTAACATCAAGAGGTAACAAAACGAAAAAAAATTAGCTGTTTCTTCTTCAGGCGAGATGGAAAACTTCCTCTTTTACGATATGGAAAATCCCTCTTGTTCTGGATCTTTTTTCATTCTTCGAGTCGACATGAAGACTTATTTACATTTCTCCATGGATTGTGTCTTTCTCTTCAAGTCTTGTCTTTTTCTTGAAGATGTCAGGCCTAAAATCGGATTGAGCTTTGTAACTTTACTAATGATGACGGGCTCAGAAAAATGTGCTAATTTCTCCTCTAACATCAAGAGGTAACGAAACAAAAAAAATTAGCTGTTTCTTGACTCAAGTTCCATTTTTTACGATTCCTCTAACTTGCATTATTTCTCTAAACATCGTCAACAAAACTTCAGGTAGGCAGCTAAATACACTAAGTAGCCTTAGCCACATGCCACGCAACAAAAGATTACGGCTGATTAACATAATTAATGTTTAACTATCGCATATGCAGTGTAAGACTATAATTGGAGAACAATATAGGTTCAGAGCTCGAGACTCAATGCTTTTACATTACCTGTGTATTTTGATATTATAAAAATCTTTGTATTTATTAGGTTACTAAAATTCTTAGCTGTCGCATAGGAGGCGATGGAGAACAAAGAATATATAAATACGATAAATCATAAAACTGTAGAGTATTATTTTATAACATATAGAACCCAATTTGTTTCACATTAGTTTATGAATCACATGGCATGTTGACTGTCATGACAGGGCTTATTATGCCGTTTCTTAGCAATCATATTTTTGTTGAAACCTTATTTTTCTTAGTTGTTGCCAGAAATCCTTCTGATTTGTTTTATAATTTTATTTTAATTATCCACTTAAAACACCTAATGATTGTTTTTTCTTTTTCAAAAATGCTTTTGGCTTATCAGTTTATCAAATAATGCGGTTTAGTTTTCTGCAACGTCCTTAATGAGAAACAAGACCTCAAAGTGGAGTCAATATCTTGTTTCTTGGAAGTAAATATCGACTCTAAAATAGAGTAAGTGAAAATGAAAGAATCTTATATGTTCGGAATATGTCTCAATTTATTTTCTTTCCTTTTTTGTATTCACTCAAATTTCTTTGTGTTTTTATGAGATAAAACAAAAAATTGACTCCACATAAATCATAAAAAATAATATTAAAACAAGAAAATAAGTGCTGAATGGTTGCCCACATGGGCACCTCCTAATAAGTCTCCAGAATCTATGCTTCAAATACAAACCTAACAAAAGAAGAAGAAGAAAGAAAGAACAAAACACTTATCTCTTTTTGTTATCTCTTGTCTGAATTAAAAAAAAAAAAATGGATCCTAGTTCGAATGATCATCAAGAACAAGTCGAAGCCATTGACGATCTTCTTGAAGATTTCTGGTTCTTTGATAACTTACTTGACAGAAGATCAAGAAGCTTGAGGTACTGTCACTCAGATCCTTACCCTTTTTCTCCTCCTCCTCCTTCTTCCTCTTCTTCTTCCATTCATCCAAAACCTGAATTCCCAAAAACTGGAGATTCGGATTCGGAGAAGAAGCTTTTAGAAGCTTCCACCGAGGGAGAGTCGGTACCACCGCCGTGTATAGAGAAAAAAGAAGGCGGAGGCGAGCCTGAGAAGATAAACAAGATGAGAAGACAGTTCTCTGAGAAGATTAGGGTTCAAGAACGAACAACTTACTTTCAGAAGAAGGAACCTGTGGTTCGAGAAAAGGCAATTAAACAAGGTTCTATAAGAAGTAGAACATGTGGTAATAATAACAATAGTGTCCAGAGTTGCCAGATGGGAGGGAGTTTGCAGAGAACTCAAACATTACCGACTTACATAGGAAGAGAAGATGATGGAAATGAGTTTCAAGATCAAGAGTGCGAGGATTCAAGAATGGGATTCTTGATCCGTGAAGCCATTGCAAGCTCTTCTTCTGTGTCTACTCCAACGAAACAAAACACTCTAAAGGTGATCTTCTTTCTAATTCTTGGATCATATGATTGAATATTTGATTGAATTGATCATAAAGTTTGAAAAAATTGTGTGCAGGTTTCAAGCATTCCTAGGCATAGACCACCAAGAAGCTCGAGATCAGAAGAGGCTATTCAAGAAATGGTGGTCAAATCACAAAGAAGCTCAAGTCGCAAGACGCTGCGTAAGTCGTTAAGCAGCATCGAGACGAAAGAGATTCAGATGTTAAAAGAATTGGTCACTGAATCGGAGAAGAAGCAAGAAAAAGCAGAGGAAGAACAGGGGAGGGTCCCACCCGCCGTCGCCGTGAAAAACCGGTCTGCAGCGGTGGTGGTGGGACAGCCACTTCCGGTTTGGGTTCCAAATGATTCGAGAAAAGACATGAAAGCTCAAATCAAGTTCTGGGCTCGAACCGTCGCTAGTAATGTTCGACAAGAATGCTGAAATCATTAACAAACAAATGGTTTCTATAAATATAAAACTCATTTCATATTCTTTCGTTCCTTTTTTGTTCAAAAACATTCACCTATTAGTTTACCAAAAATAAGAAAGAAAACACATTATTGTGTGTTTTGTGATTTGACGGCGAAAGCGAATTGGAATAACGATAATTTATGTGAAGAAAAGATACACTCGAAATGGATAAAAAAACAATCAAGTGAAATTAATGTATGATGATAGAACGTGGTATTTACAAGGCATGGGACTTCGGCTTTCGGGTCAAACATCATGTATGGATCGGGTTATTTGAGTTTAGAAATATAGAAATTGTTCATATATTTTGAGTTTTGGCTTGGACTTTTTTGTATTTTGGTCGGTTTACGAGAGTTGTACATGAAATCTGAATGGTTTTTGGTTCCGCTAAATTTGGATTTTTTTGGGCTTTTGGGGTTTTTTCCAATTTTTTCGGATTTTTTCAAGTTTGTTATAAATAAATTGTCAATTTTTTTTCGGGTTTAGAGATATAAAAATCAATCGAGTATATTTAAAGTTCAGTTTGCTTTTCAGAATAGAGATTGTAATAGTATGGCAAATAGAATAGCGAAGGAAGCTCTGTTTTTAGAGATTAATGCTCCTAACGTGTACTCTTTAGTGCCAGATTGGGTTAAGACTCAGGTCAATGTGGACAATTCCTTGTAATCGTTTTGAGGTTAATAAAGAGTACGATGTTGAGCCAAAAAAAAAAGCAAAATTCAGTTAGGGTAAAAGTCCCAATACTATTTAAATAGTCACTGGGACCTTCTTACTCTAACAGAGTCTCTCTGACAGTAGAACTCTCTAAACGAGGTAGAGACTTCGACCAAGGATATTTGAGGACGTTAATGGCGAGATAAAGAAATCTTCGACGGCTAAGAAAAATGTCAGTGTTGCAGAGCCACCAATGTCTCTTCTCCTTCACCACTCCCGCCTTCTCTCTGCCTCACCGTATCCGGACGACGCGTCTCATCTCTCTCTACCGCCCACCGGATTCCAACTCTCAATTCCCTTCGCTCTCCGGTTTTTCCCGGACCCGACCCGATAGATTCCGGTTACCCGCCTCGAAAAAAATCGCCGATTTGGCGGAGGTAAAGGAAGAAGGAGAAGGAGAAGATGGCCCCATTGAGCTTCCTCCGCCGTCTTCGTCTCCGTTCTCGTCTACGAACTCCATTTTTGCCACTTCCGATGACCCTTCTCCTCTCCAATTAGCCACAAGCGTAATGCTAACCGGTGCCATCACTATCTTCCTCTTCCGATCGCTTCGACGGCGAGCTAAGCGCTCTAAAGAGCTGGTAAATTCTCAATTTCTCCTTTAGAACCATCGAATTATCAGTTTCTCTACTTGAATTGCGGAATTGGGAAGGAGAAATGTCTGATTGAATGTGAAAAATTGCAGACATTTAGATCTACCGGAGCGAAGAAATCGCTGAAAGAAGAGGCAATGGAGAATCTGAAAGCAATGGGCTCAACTCCGATAGAAGGAGGCAATTCGACTCCATCGGCGGCTCAGGCGTTTCTGGGTGCGATCTCAGCAGGAGTTATCGCTCTCATCCTTTACAAATTCACTCTCACCATTGAATCTTCACTCAATCGTCAGACTATTTCTGATAACTTCTCGGTTAGTTTTTCTTTTTTCTGTTTCACCAAATTTTAATCATCCATTTGCAGATTTGCTTGTGTCAAAGCTCCTGTTTTTGATTATCTCCCAAAGCAAAAGATAATCAAAAGCAGAGAAGATTAGGGTTTTGGCAAGTATAGTACCTTGTGTCCCAAGTATCACCATGGTCTCAGTATCAGTAAATGTTCATTATTGAGATATTAAAAAGTGATAGATTAGTATCAAGTATCAACTAGCTAATAAATTCATTGAGTGGAGGACCTATTCTTGTCTAAACCCTAGTCTTCTCTGCTTTTGATATCTTTTGCTTTGGGAGTGTTTAGGGTTTTGCAAGTATAGTACTTTGTGTCCCAAGTATCACCATGGTCTCAATATCAGTATATGTTCATTATTGAGATGTCAAAAAGTGAAAGATAAGTACTATCAACTAGCTAATATATTATTGAATGGATGTCTAAACCCTAATCTTCTCTAAAAGCTTTTATCTCTTTGCAGGTTAGGCAAATTACAGTTACCGTAAGGTAATTATAAGCTTTTTTATCACTTTCTCTGTATTCATCTCAAGCCATTCTCGCAATATCTAAGACCAAACTCTCTTCTCTTTTTTTCTGCAGGACTATCATCAACGGAATATGCTATCTTGCAACGTTTGTTTTCGGTGTCAACGCAATCGGACTTCTTCTTTACTCTGGCCAACTACTTTTCAACGAAGAATCTGATGAAAACAATAAGGCCACAACAGAGCCTAAAGACTCATCAGGTGACAATAGTCAAGTAAATAATAGCAATGAGGATCAAAAAAGTTCGGGTGATTAAACGAGTCTTTGTATCTGTACTATGAAACATCAATATCATATTCATGTACCGAGATATTTTATATATAAAAATTATTTGAATTCATTGTAACTATGTAAATGTTTGTTGGGAAGTGTTTTAGTTGTTAGTTTCGATGGGACTTTATCTTAGCACAGAGACGAGACATTAGACTAACGGACAAAAGAAGGATACAGATTTTCATGAAGAGAAAAAAAACATTGGCGCGTAGTGAAAGAAATGAATTATGACTAACAAAACAAAATTTACAAACAAGGACAAATAGTGTTTCGAAATTACTGTGACAGCCAAATACATTTTTTTATTCGTCTCCTCCACTCTTCTAGAACCCTACTCCGGCGCCGCCGACTCCGACGGTAGCTGGAGGGTGCGGCTCCAGCTTCCGATTTTTCCAGAAACAAGCTTCCGGCGCAAGCTTTGACGCTGACTTCCTCGGCTCCGATTTGCAACGTGGCAACATTGACGGCTCGTATGCCTTATTAGCTACCTTCTGCTCCCCAACCGCCGCAGCCGGCCTTATTATAGGTGGAGCTGCTGGGTACGAGCACGATGACCGAGGCGGCTGTAACAGCGCTTGGTGAAGCGGTGGTCTATCGATTGAGCGGCGGCGAGAAGATGCGTTGGATTCAACGGCTGTGACGATCCGCTTCTTGGGTTGATGATGATGATGATCTCCGGCAGGTTCTTGCATCTTCTTCGCCGGAGGTCTTCCCGGTAAAGATCTGGCGAAATCTGTACTGCAGACCCAAGTCTCCTTTGAGACTTCCATTGATAGCTTTGGCTCGCACATCATCAGCAGTAGACAATCCGGTAACACCTTATACGGCGTCGTCTTCGCTTTCTCCTCTTGTTGACTCCCTCTCATCATCACTTCCGGACTCGGGTCGGGTTCTCTGTTTCCTTTTTCGGATCTTTCCATGTTTGGCGTTTCAGAGGCAACCTCTTTGCTTTCTTCTTCTTCTTCCGGTTTAACCACCGCCGCTAATTCTTCCATCTCTGCCATACGCTCCTCTTCTTCTATGGCGTTTCTGATATCGTCTTCGATGCTTTTAATGATTGTGGACTCAATTTCTTCCTCAAACGAATCTACCTCCAGGATTTTCGATGCTTCTTCTTCCTCTTCTTCTTCTTCTGCTAATTCCATGGCCGAATCTTCTAGATCTTCGACTTTTTCTTCCTTTCTAGCTAAATTTGATGCCAAAGGAGCTTCGGCTTCTGCAATTGGAACCGGAACTACAATCTCTCTCTCGACGGTAGTCTCGCCGGAAATCCATTTCTCGCACAACTCGATCCGCTTCTTATCTTCAATTTCCAGCTCAGACCTTCTCTCCTCATCTTCCTCCGTCTCGTCTCGACCAAGTGCGCCATCGTTGAGTGACATCTGCCTTTCTCGAACCCGGTTAGCTAGCGCCGCCACCTTAACCGGATCAGATCTACACCGCATCAAAAGCAAAGCGTTCTTCGGCGGAGAACAAATCCCGATCCGTCCAACATCTTCTCTCTCTTTCTTCTCCGGCTTCATCTCAATCTCGCTCAAATCGAGCCCCTCGAACACGTGTCTCCTCCTCCTATCCTCCTCCGCGTCGTCTTCTCCACCCACCACAAGCTCAATCTCCCTTCTCTTCCCTCCGTTCGTCTCCTCCACCGCCACAAACCACCGCGTGAACACCGCGCCGCACGAATTTCCGTTTCCGCCGCCGCATCCGTCGTCGTTACTCTCGACTCGCCTCCCATCTCGATCTCTGTTGTGATGGCTGTTCTCCGTACACGAGGATCTACACGGGAAGAAGCAGTTAAGCTCGGAGCCAAACGATCTCAACGACTCACAGATAGTCACCGGAAGATGCACCCAACGATTCTCGCTCGCATCGAAACGGCAACCTCCTCCTCCTCCGTCGGTTTGGTCGCTCGAGGATCTTCTGAAACTCGTCTCGCCGCTTTTCCTCCTAGATCTCGCTCTCATCTTCTTCTTCACATGCTTCCTAGTCTTCACCCTAACCTGGCCGATACACGTCACCTTCGGAGACGACGGCTCGATGTTGTTGTTGTTGTTCTCGAAACCAGATCCAGATCTCTTCCGTCCATTAGCTCCGAACATCGGAGAGTTTAGAACTCCGGCTGAAGCGTTCTTCAAGCTGCCGCTCGTGCGGAGACGGCGGCTGAGAGAAGTGGTGAGACAGGCGGAGCGAGCTGGGCTGAGGGAAGAGAGACGCATGGAGGAAGAAGAAGAGAAACGAGACGTGAAACAAATGAATAGATCGGTTGAAGAAGCATTCGCTGTGGCGTTGTTGCTGCTGTTAATACTTGAAGAACGGTGGGGTCTCTCGGTTTCCGCCATTGTTATCTCTTTCTTTTTTACTGTGGGAGTGAAGTAGTAGCAATCGCCACTGGAGATAGTAGTATAGAAATGAGTATTTCTTTCAGAGTGTAACGGAATCGAGAGACTTTTAGGGGTTAGTTTGTAAATTATCGAAATACCCCTGGATCTGGTTGTGTGGTTAAGATTCGTTTCTTCCCTAAATCTCAATAATCGTCTTTGACTAATCCGAAATTTAGCTGTGTGGTAAATGGAAGTAAAAGGGTAGATTAGTAAATTATGAGTGGCGAAAGGTGTGTGGACCCATGAGGTAAAGGGTTCGTACGTCTGTGGACTGTGGATACACACATGTGCACATACTAAAGGTATTGCCTTTCCCAAAAACACAAACACTCAGACACGCATGTCTCTTGTGTATTTGCATGTATTGCTTTCGTAGTTTTTTTTTAGTAATTTGAGAGCTTTTTGGATTTTGGTGAAAATATAATACTACAAAACTTTTATTTTTGACTTTTTGTGAAATTTTCAAAAGTTTATGATATTTTTTCTTGTAACTAGATTATCGGACTCATCATGGACCAAGTGTGCTCGAGATTTGTTTTGAAAGAGATAAATCATATGCATGTGTATATGGGAGGGAATCTTGGATGATAAATCTATAACAAGTGGATGCTCTCGAAAAATTGTGTTGTGGATCACTTTGTTGTGTTTAGGTAAAAAAATGTTTAATCATTTATGATTGATATTTAGTATGAGGATTTAGGACTAAATAAAACATTTGGGATTACCAAACGGGACAATAGCCAAAGTGCCAAACCACAGAGAAGAAGGTGGAGAGAGTAAAAGCAAAAATTTCTTCTTATTCAATTTTTGTAGAATCCAATTGAGGGGACATCGCTTTTCTTTTTTTTCGCTTTCATAATGATGAAAAGAGTAGACTGGAAATTGTCACATGGTTCGGGCTAAATACGGTCCAAGTTAAATAGCACATATCTATATAATATTAATAATTACTTAAAGAAAAGCATTATAGAACCCAAAGTTAGCACGTGATACCGATAGATAGGGTAATGATTCGACATGGCCGTTGTTTTCCTTATTTTAGCTCTAACTGTTGCGTTTAATTATATGTAATCTGATTTTATATCATATTTTGGATTTTCTTCTCGTGAAAAGAAAATGTGAAGTTATCTATCGCTTTACTTATTTTCTTTTGGATGCATGAAACTGAGGGCACGTCGTGTCGCTTTTTGTAACACTTAAGGATTGGACCCACTCGCCTCTTTCTTTATCATTCATGTTTGTTCCGGATTGGAGTATATGGCCAACTAAATTAGGGAGGGACACTTAAATCATTCAACCAAAAAGCAAATAAATTATCAAATAGATAAGCTCAATCAAACATACTATTATATTGCATTTTATCATACAAAACCAATTAACCAAAAAGAAGATGAAAAGAGGCTTTCGAATATATAGTTTGACTCTTTGAAGTTTGTTAATTCATGTAAATAACTAAATATACGTGTTTTCACTTAAACCGATTGAATTTTTTTGATAAAAATTATAATTTATAAATCACTAATAAGGAGATAATGGCGTCAAGAAGAAAACACGCGCGTGAGCTGCGTACTAGTGAGCCGGGAAGTAACGGTCATAATAAACAGAAAATGGAGGAAGATGGGTGGGTGATGTGGCAGTCATACAGAGAGAAAAAAGGAGTTTTGACCACACCATTGAAAGACTTCAAGGACCACACTCCACATTACAGGTCAGGTCATAACTCATAACATTGATTAATATGCTTTTAATTTATTTATCTGTTAGACTAATGATGATACAAATTTGTTTTCTTAACCATATATAGTAGATACTAAATGTACTTTTAAAGAAGGTTTTTTTGCATGATATGTAGAAAATTATATTATACAGAAGAAATCCCTAGATAGCTTATAGTATTCGTTTATCAATATGACTGGTACAAAATGTATCAGTCCCGTTTTGAAAAGCAACAATAATAGTGCTGCTGTTGCATACGAATAGGATCCTATATACATGTAATAAATACCAAATCGATTACATATAGATGGAAGGTGCCTACGGAATTAACTGACAATAACTATGATGACATATAAACATGTGCTCATTGGTCCCAAACAATAATAAGTATGCAGAATCTACTGATCTTGCTAGATATTTAGAAGAAATTACACAACTGAAGAAGGAAGACTTATTATTACTGACTTAGCAAAAACATCTTTATGCCAGTGAAAAAGTTTCGACGACTTTTGGAAGGAAAGAGAATGTTCCGGTCCCCAGTAATGACGTTTGCTAGAGAGTTTAGTCGGTGATAAGGCTGTGAAGAACACGCGCAGGGTGGCAGCGCGTAAGGAAAAAATAAAAGTTGTTTGCTGATCTGGCTGAGGAGAGACAGTTTGACCAGACCATTAAAGGACGAGAATCAGACAAAACATACATTTAATAAGCTGTTTAACACTGCCATGTTGTGCTTTTAATGACACTTCTAGGCTTTTTTTTCTCTCTTCTTAATTTAATACTATTACTCTTTCAGACATAATTTAATAAAGTGAAAACTGAAAAGTAGAGAGATGAATGCTATTTTGATGAGATTTTGTGAGATTTGTTCGATCCATGTGGTTATGTGCGTCACACATTTAGCAATTATGTAGCTAGTGTATTTAACGAGATTACATTACATTACAACAAAACTATCTTATGATTATACATTACGACAAAACTATCTCAAGACTCGGACTACAAATTATTGCAAGTGATACTTTCCAACACTCTCCCATGTATAACATCAAAATCACCCTTATTATACAATATGTTGTGGTATGGTATCATATGTGATTGTTTTGTTTTTTATGCTAGTAATTAAATTCATATGTTGTTTTGAGATTCCCATACAACAACAACAACAACAAAACTTCTAAATCATTTAGCATTGCTTGGCTTGATTGGTTTACTGCAACTTGCAACAAAGACGAACGTCTAAATAAAAACAAAAGAACCCCTTGGAAAGTCTATACAGAAACTTCAAGTTCTTGATCTGAAAATCTAAGCCTGATAGATCTCATTTACAGAAAACTCCAGACGCAAAAAAAAAACATTTGTCTTCTCCTGCGTGTAAATTTCTAGAAAGAACAAGTGCTAGAGAGCTATGCAGGTATTATTATTGTTACTATATTTATAGTTTCCAGTCTTCAGAGCTCAAGAACCACCTTACCAGGAATCTGCTTCTTCTCCTTGGCTTCATGAGCTGCTACAACTTCGGTTATCGGAAATGTTTTCTCCACCGGTATCTTTAACTTTCCAGCTCCAACTAACCGCTGAATCTCGGCCAGACCTTCAGGATCAGCCCTCATATACGTCCACCAATAGTCTGTTTTTCAGTAACATCACAGTCAGATTTTTATCTCACTAACCTTTTCTTTTCCCAGTCAAAAACTAAACAAGCCAGTTCTTATTATCATATACCAATTCCATGAGAATACTGATATTGTATCTTCTTCTTAGCCAAGAGTGATGTTGCAAGCGGAAGCCCAATTACGAAACCGTATCTATCAGTCAACGATGCAGCCTCACCCTTTTAACCAGATAAATGCCAAAGAGAGAAAAAAAAAGATAAACACTTTTGTTAGCAAAATCCCAGACCTAAGCAACCAAAGGCCACAGTGGCTCGTAAAGCAGAAAAACAAGTGATGTTATATACCTGAAGAGTCATATAGTTTCCACCCTTCCTCAAGAAGTTTATGCCTATTCTCTCGGTTTCAGGCCGTCCAATAGTATCCAACACAGCATCAAACTTTCCTTTTACCGCCAATTCAATGTCCTATACATGAAACAGACCCAGGTTCAAGAATCAGAACAAGATAATCATGGCTCTACTTGGATCAGCGGATAATCATGGCACTACCTCGGTTGTGTAGTCAACAGCTTGCTCGGCACCAGCTGCTAGTATTCTGTCTTTGGTCTGACCTACGCAAGAGGCTGTAACATGACACCCAGAGGCTACCGCAAGCTGGATTGCAGAAAATCCTACGGCTCCTCCTCCTCCAAAAACCAATAGTCTTTGTCTGCAAAGAATAAACAAGCTGTTGAGTCCATAGAAGTAGACAAATAACACGAAAGCATCTGTGTGGATATTGAAAGGTGAATTAGTCTCAGCTCTCTGCCACATGCAGACACTAATAGTTTCTCAAATTCGTACCCTTCGACTATCCGAGCATTACTCTTCAACGCACGCCAAGCAGTCAATGCTGCAAAAGGAATGGCACTTGCCTCCTACAAGAGGCAGAAACAACAAAAACAAAGAACAGCTGAAAACACTGAATCATTCCAGAGAGGTTAAATGGCGTACAGATCTTCTTCCTAACTTACCACATGAGAAATCGACGATGGCTTCTCAGTGAGTTCGTCTTCAGAAAGAATCCCATAGTCAGTATAAGTACCTCTCAACGCCGTAGGATGCAATGCGCCAAAAACTTCTTGCCCTACTTTAAATGACTTCACTGAGGTCCCAATAGCTGCGACCTCGCCACTGACATCACGCCCAATTATAATAGGTACATGTGGTTCGAATACAGAACGCCCATATCCTGCTCGTATCTGCAAAATCAACACCATTTGACATCATAACACTTAATCTCACTACTCTTGTTATTAGTATCGAAGAGTTAATCTTATCATCAATGGGAGATTCAAGCTAACCGATCACGCCAATCATAATTCCAAATTCAGGCAAGATATTCGATTGTATGATATCTAATTGCAAAGCGGATCAAGCAGAGAACACTCACTCTGCAATCGAGAGGGTTGACGGAGACAGCTTTAGCCCGGACGAGAACCTCATTCGGATTAAGATTCGGCACCGGAACATTCTCCCAGAGCTCCAAAACCTCCGGACCGCCAAAGCGAGGCAAAATCACAGCACGGCAACCGGTGAAGACGCTCCGTAGAGAGCATAACCTCGCCGACCGGAAAACCAATCCCGAACCAGAATTACCGCGCAATGATCTCATCACTCGCATTTCTCCGTCGTCTGTGAAATCAATTTACTCCTCTTCTTCTTCTTCTTCTTCGTTGATGCGAATAAAATATGCTTCTTCTATTTTAGCCTATTTAGGTTTCCTTGTTGACACAGAAACGGAAAATTAAAACGTGGCAGCATTTGCGTCCGCAGAGCGGGTTTGTTTACTCGACTGTACACATGCAAGCTGCAGCTTTTGATTAACCGGTTTGTTCCAAACCAATCCGATTTGACCAGAAACATGGTTAAATTAGTGTGAATTTGTCAAATTGATCTGTAAATTCAGAAAAAATTGAGCTCAGCTAAGAGGAACCGAGCTTAAAAGCATTCGTAATTATGCATACCGACCAAAAACCAGAGCATGATAGATAAACCGAACCAAAACCATTGTTCTTCCAAATGATCCCCAAGTTAATCTCAAACAGTGAGTGGTTTTGGTTTCTACGATGTTCGAAAGTTTCCGAACCCAACCGGAACTAGACCAAAACCCAAGCGAAGAACATAAATGAATCGACAAATCTTTTGAGAAGAGTAATTTCATAATACATCAGCTAATGTAATGTGGTATAACATTGTGATGATGAGCTTGTATACAACAAGATAGTACATTTGGAGAACCTGATGCTAAGAAGAATCAAAAGGACACAACAAAAATGGAAGAAAAAAGAAAAGGGAAGACGACCAAAACTTTTCAGCGACTCTTTTGTTTCTGTTTAATCAGTCTTTGATCTCGCTTGATTGATCGGTGGAAGCATTCCCTTCTTTAACCTTCTTCTTAGGCTTACGCTTCTTTTGTTTCAGCCTCATCCGAGTCTGGTCTTTCACATTTCTCTCCCACTCTCTCCTGTTCTTCTGGTAAAGCAGCATCGCAGCTCGTGCATCGTCAATCTACTCATGGAAACAGAGTTAAAGAATTGCGGATCTAAAACATTGAAAAGAAAAGGGAATGAAACATGGTTTGTTTCTATTCAGATGTACACACTTACAGGGCAGTGCTCTCCGTTTTGAATGTCAGCTCCTAGAAACTCAGCTGCAATATGTTTCAGAGACTTCCTGCTTTTGTCCCTGTTTGGAAGATCACAAGTGGATCCATTAGGATACGATCAAAAGCGTGACAAGAATCAGTCAGATGAAAGAGAGTGTGTGAATGAGTACTTGAGAAAGGGCTGATACTCTGCTGTGTCTCTTAAGTCCTTTTTCGGATGAGTAAGTAGCAAGACCTGTTTATCAATGTCTAATTCTGTTAAAGCCATGTACTGTATTGGCAGTGTAACCAGATTCCAAAATTTGTGAAACCGACAGACCTTGAGATCGTTGTGCAAGGCGTGTCCCACGAGAATCTTTCCCTTTATCAGCTCCGCTACTTTGGTCTGAGCAACGCGGAAATCTTTGGCTGAGATTATAAAAAGAATCTAAATTTGAGTTAAAAGTTCCACACTTTATTAGATGATCTTAGCTCATTCATGTGCAACAGACAACCTTTTCTTAAATCACGAGGTCGAATCCCGCTAATATGTGTACGAAAGTCAACAACACGCTCCACTGGACGGACAAACTCATCGTACAGAACATTTCCCCATTTATTTACCTGTCAATAACAAAGATGAAATAACCAGTGAGCTTCGCTTACAAGAGAGAGATAGAGATATATTTAAAATGACATAGAGCTTCTAAAGGGCTCAGAGCTAAAACGAAGCTGAATTTTTGCAGAAAGCAATGTATACCAAGGTAACACGTCCAAGGGCGCTTTTGGTTCCTTGACTGACACCAACCATTTCACAATCCATTGCCACTTCATCTGTCAAACTACCGACAAGCTTGGTAAGATTCGGCATACAGATTTCTCAAAGGATGAACATATTTTAGTAAGATACTCTTACTTTTATTTTATTTTTTTTATAACCATTTCTCAATACTGGTCAACTATTTCAACAACCTAAGCCAATACTACAACGGTCAACAATCAAAATAATGAAAAGAGTAGCTTATAACCAACAGTTCTGAACAGGCTAATCCAAAGACTAACGAAACACTAATTTCTAAAGCAGAAAGTAACTATAATATATATCTCCCAGCTAGTAAATTCAACATCTGACAATTAGAAGCAACAATGTTCATGGAAGAATGTTGAGGAGAGACAAATAGTAAACATGACCCACCTGGAATCATCATTAACAGGAGTTAGGGGATCAATCTTAGGAACATCCACATCCGGGTCGGATCTCTCCTTCCGTTTCCCTGCAAGTTTGCTGCGTAGGTTAGAAAAAAAAATACCAGGTCTTTAAACCCAAACTTAAAGCTCGAGTTTTTCGGCTCAAATGCTACCTAATATGGAGCTGGGATTTTCCGGGTTGCCATTAATTGACGACTTTCGAGTGCCCGTGCTATGCGAATCGGATTTCAGCTTCTGCAGGGACAATGACGAGAACCCAATAAAATCAATAGTTGAACAAAATCTGGAAGAAGAGGAAGCTAAAGAGAAAAAAAGAGACTAACTTGTTGGAGGAGTGACCAATTAGGGTTTAACTGTACAGGTTTAGGATTTGTCTTCTTCGGCTTTCTCTTCAAATCAGAACTCATCTTCTTCGTTCAGGGGTCGTTTGGAAAAAAAAAAATGTTTGAGAAACACGAACCAAGGAATTGGAGCGGCTCGAGAGGTTTTTAAGACCTATGTAAACGATGTCGTACGATGTCGTTTTCTTACACCCAAAACGGTACCGTTTCATGACCAACCCTATAAATATGCCCGTTTTGTTACCATACATACAATGCAACTAGACTTCCCCACCTTAACCAATCCTTTCTTTGAAACCAATCTGATTTTTCTGAGTGTGTGAGGTCCTTTTTGGTTGAGTTTGGTAGAAAGTGTTGGGTTTTCACCGATAATGTCTAGATTTCCATGTAGATTCTATCTCATCCTTTTAAGCTAGTTAAGACTAAGTTTGGGAAAATGCCATTTGGGGAAGTTCTTAGAAGAAAAGAGAGAGGGTTCCAAAAAGAAAATCCGGAAAAAGGAAAAGAAAAGTTTAAGCCGAGTCTCTTAGGAGGGAAGAGTTGTGAAAGTTTAAATCTCTAGTAAAGGTTTTGAGAAAGAAAGAAAAGCTCTAGCAAAGCTAAGAAAAGGAAAAGGCGAAAAGCTAAGTTTAGAAAAAGAGTTTAAGAGCCAAGAGAAGAAAGTTCCCAAACTGCTAGATAAAGTTTAAGAAACCTCTTCTAAGGGGTTGAAAGCAAAGAAAAAAAAAAGTTTTCCATAAAAAAGAGGGTCAAGGCAAGTTATGCTTTCTTGGGTAGATAGGATTCTTGGGAAACACGGGTTTGGGTTTGAATGGAGACACAAAACAAATATAGAATAAATGCAGATACAGATCAAATACAGATGATCTGTATTTAACACACCCAATCACACTTTTAATTGCAGATCAACAAAATGCAGGAGAAAAAAATGATTTGTATACAGATCAGAAAATAGACAATTTTTTTGCTCTGCATTAATGAGCCAAAAAGCTCGGTAACATGTGCAGATCAGGTTTTTACTTTTTTTTTTCTTTTTCTTTTTTTAATTCTCTCTTAATTGTTTATTAATATTAAATTCTGACTATTTAATTACAAATAAATCTACAAAAATTATATTCAATTTATATTATATAATTTAATATCAAACACAATTTTTATATCTAAGGAAATCTATATGAATATTACAAAAAAATTAAAGTATTTTGAAAACTAACTTTTTCCACCCAAAATAGTATGAATAAACCAAATATATAATTTCTTTAAAATTCAAATGAATTATTTTAAATAATTTTTAAAACATAAAAATACTATTACAACAAAATCAACTAAACTAAGAAATAAACTAACTATAAAAGAATATTCCTCATTTTTATTATAATATGCATAACATAAATACCATATATAAATTATTATATGACATCATATATTTTATCTTACTTTGTTTCTATAATTTTTTTTTGTATATATAGATGTAAGCATTATCTAACAAAGAACATGAAAAAGAAAAAAAAATAGTTTGGTATAACACTATTATTCCTAAAAAATCGACCTAGATGAAATGGAATAAAATAAAATTAAGAGGAAAAACGTCTTTTAGTGGTAGAAAAAAAAAGAAAGAAACAAATATTTTATGGTAAATATGAAGAAAAATATTATAAGCAAACAAATAAATTTATATCATAAATTTGTGTGTGTTGTAATTGAAAACTTTTTGATAATATTTAATATTTTAAACATATTTATTTTATATATATTTTTTAGTATTTGATTTGGATCATTTTAACTTGTTTTAACAAGTGGTCGATGATTCACTATATTTATTTTATATATTACATATATCTGATATGCATTTGATATGCATACAGATCATGATCTGTATTTGTTTTGTATGATCTGGATATTCCTTTTGATCTGTATTTTCTGATCTGTGTCACCATTCGAAGCCTTTGTGTTTCATTGTTCTCGGGTAGATTGGGTCTAGCCTCATATTAACGGAAAACCTTCCGGAAAGCCTAACCAGACTGAGAAAGGCATAGGTTATTGGGCAGTCAAAATTGTAACAGGTGTACCTAATATATATGAGTTGGCGATCAGAATCTATATAGAATCATAATGTTAATATGGGCCGCCCATGCCCAATTAGCCCGGACCCATTAAAAGCATGCCCGTTTAGACCCATTAAATTTTAAGTCTGTTTAAGCCCGTTAATTTTAAGCCCGCCGGGCTAAGGCCCGTCCACTAAAGCCCGTGTAATTTTTCTAAATAACAAATTTACTTTTTTTTTGGTTGTGTGTATCTTTTTTTTTAATCAAATAAACCCAGAAAATCAAAAACAAAAACAGAGCATAAAATCATAACATCTACATATTTTTATTATGCTGCTGCTTCTAGAGATAATGCAAACCTGAGAGTCTCAATGAGATATTGGTCAAGCTCATATAACACAGTATAAACAGAAATAAAAGATCAATGAGATACTTTTGCAACACTAAGTACGTAGCACACAAGAACTTTGGTTTCTAACTTGTTTTACAAATGATCAAAAACATTTGGAAATGACCAAATCATCTTAAACCATTGATCCCAATCTGAAGACTTGACCTCATAGTTATCAGAGTTAATGATAGCATACAGATTCTCTGCAATGCAAGAGAAATCGAAATGCAAAAAATCAACTTGTAGCTTACCAATCCAAGCTGTAGCAACTGATGCTATAGACGTTCCAACTGTAAACACGACCCTGTGCCTCTCGAACAAGTCCTAAACTCCTAAAGCAATGATAACAAAATCTAAAACCATCAAACGATTATCATTATCGATCCAAGAAAAGTTTTTTTCTCACAGAAGAGAAATATCTCAAACACAGTTAAAGAATTACAATTAATCGATCAAATAGCTCTTAAAGAGTCTGCATAATGACAAGCTACGATTCTGAAAAATTATTCAAAAATCTAAAGCAAAAAGAGCTCATATCTGATAATCGATACTGATCGAATAGAGAGATTCGTATTATTTCGTTATCTTAAGCGAGACAGCGAAAGTTACAGAGAAAGTCTCACTCTATGACTGAAGAAAGCTTTGAGCGTTGAAGCTCTTTCAAATCATAAAAAAATACTATGGGAACAAAACCAAATACTTAGCGATGATTCAAATCAAAACCCATAAACCCACAAAACCCAGATCGAAGAACATCCAGAGCAAAGTATTGTATGATTTCGCAAACCCATTTCAATCAATGAATAAAAACAAAACCAACATCCTATAAAACCCAATTCAACAAAATTACAAAATAGATCTCACTTGATTGAAGTCGGAAAGCAATAGAGCTCGAACTGGAAGATAGAGCTTCGTCGTCTTCGTCGACTCGTCGTCGTCGCCGACTCGTCACCAGAGAATGGAATTCAGAGGCGGTGCTCGATTTCTTCGTCGAAATTCCCCTAAACTGAAAAACGACGTCGTTTTAGGATACAAAATTCAATAAAAAAATTAAACGGGCAGCCCGAAGTAAATTTGTTTAGATCCGTTAGTAATCGGGCTTTAATGGACATGCCCATTTGTATTCATTGTGGTTTAAACGGGTTCGGGTCCAAAAATGATGCATTGGGCCCGTATAAACCTGCGGGCTTCAAGCCCATATTAACATCACTAGTCTAGCCTTGGTTTTTACCCTTAGCATTCTACTAAAGCTCAACATTTTTCTTTGAGAGATCCCTTGTGCTGATTTTGAAACCAGAGAAAAACGGGACCATCTTTGTCCTTTGAAACTTACCCTTTGAGCCAAGCGAGTACTTTGAAATGCATGAGTGGTTGATTCACGGTTCTGAAATAATTGAATGTTAAAGGATGAGAGTTATTTGAATGCATTGTGTAAGTTGAGTCTAGAGTCTTCCTGTTGCTTTGATGAGTGTGGCTAAAATTTTGGAAGTAGAGCTCATTCGCCTTGCATTTTATGATTCTCAACTCGATCATTGACTTCGTTTCCTCTCATTGCATCCTTGAATTTTGAGTCCTCGACATATCAGCATCTCTCAGATTTGTTCTTCTCGCTTGAGGGCAAGCAAGATTCAAGTTTGGGGGTGTTGATATACACATATATTAACATATTTAGCATACTTTTACATGCATATTTACACCTTCTAAGTCTCATTCTCATACATTTATATCCATATCTCTATCTATACACTTGCATCTTCATTAGGACTTGCATTGCATATACATTGCATTTTGAGTCTGAATCAGGTACTTTGGAGCTTTGGAGCCATTTGGGAAGTAGGAGTGTTGGAGACGTCAAAGCGAATCAACCGGATGTGAACCAGGATCAGGAACCCGTTGTCGCCTTACAAGCTTTCCTTGACCAAGTGGAGAGTTGACCGAAGTTAGAGTTGACCAAACCAAGTGAAACGCGGAGTTTTGGAGCTTAAATCTTGGGGAAGGAAAGAAGAAGGGTTTTAGAGTCTCCACTATATAAACTAAAAGTCCTAAGATTTTAGGCATCTTGTAATTTGTCTTTCATTTTGCCACCAAAAATACTCTAGTTTGAGATCTTAGACTTTGTAAGTTTGGATTTTTCCCCCTTTTAATCTAAATCACGTACGTGTTTATTCGTTTGATAATATTTCGGAGGGTGTTTTGGGTGTATTCCGTGGATTTCAGAGTGGTGGTGGGAGTGGTGGGTTTTATAGGGTGGTATGAGAGGTTACATGAATCGGACTGAACTGGCCATTAAAATCAAATTAATCTTAAAGAGTGAGTGGGCAATAAATGAGAAAGCAGTTATGGTGTATGACATGAATCGATTCGGCTATCCAGTTCTCAATGTTGAATGGAAGGTATGAAGGTATGAGGATGCCGACTCTTTGTTCTGATAGTTAGTGTGAATGGGCCGATGATGTTTCTGAGATTACATCTGAACATAATAATGTTGATGGACTTTTCTTAATATGGTTTTAATTGAAAGGTGAGATAAAAGAAGTGTATAATTTTTTTTCTTAAATGTGCTGACGTGGCGACGTGGGAGGGCTCGGGAGAATGCTGAGTAGGGTGTTTTAAGAGGCCCCATGCAGCTACTTTAAAGTATTAGAGATTTTGGTTTTATTTTTGATTAATTCATTTGATTATCCATTCAGGATTGTTGGAACAATGTTTTTACGAAATTAGCTTTTTGGAGAATTTCTCAATTTCTGAAAGAAAAACATAAAATATTGTTTTATACTCCCTCTGTCCCATATTATAAGCTATTAACACAAGAATTAAGAAAATTGTTTTCATTTAAAAAAGTATCATTTAAAAAATAGATTAAATAGAATCCAACCAATCATAAAAATCAACTGCAAAATATAAGTGGTCACACAGTTTTCCATAAAGTAAAAGTGCATTGAAATGTCAAAATTGCTTATATTGTGGGACAAAAATTATAAGCTAAAATAGCTTATATTATGGGATAGAGGGAGTATTAGTTATCATTCTAAAATTTTCACCTATATTAAAACTTCTCTTATTCCATTAAAAACCAAGTTGGCTTTTATTTTTTCTTTAGATATACGGTTAAATTAGGGATTTAACCAAACCCAAAAAAAAAAACATAAAGCAACAAATAAAACAAAACTTAAAAATAAACCATATTTTTTACTACCTATCGTAAATAACTAAATCTATTACTATGATTATTATTATCCATCAATATCTAACTAATACAAAAATATATCTTATCATATAAAGTTGGATGCATGCAATGTGGTTGCGACATATAGGATTTTTATAATTTATCAGATCGCGGCATGTGTCACTTTTAATGTAACGTCTGTTAAGATCATGACACATGTATTGGCAAAAAAGAAAATAAGATAATAATTAAAAAATTGTTAGATAAAGGAAAATTAACAAAAAATATATATTTAAAAGAAAAATCTTATAATCATATCCTAATAGAAAAGGTTTTCCATTCATCAAATTTATATTATCCACTCATAATAAATTCAAAATAATGTAATAAATAAAATCTTATTAGTACATGGAATATGTTATGTAAACTAAATTTCCTAAAACTGCGTGAAATAGGTTACATGAACTCCTATAAAAGAGAGTTAGGGTAGTCTGTTTTTTTTTTCTCAATCACAAACTCATCAAAGAAAATTCATCAAATTCATCATGTCTTTGAAAGTTTACGACGTGGTCGCAATACATAGGATTTTTATAACTGACAAAATTGGAGATGTGTTTAAAAAAAAAAGTCTGAAAGTATTAAGATGGAATAAAAAAATATAAAATTTAATATGTATAAGATCAACAAAAAAATAGAAAAACAGATAACAAACAATTCGAATAAAAAATGCTACATCCACTATGAAAATATACATATAAAAAAAGGAAACAAATAATTTAAATTCTTTTGTTACATAGTAGATAAGAAAAGAAAAATCCCATTACGAAAAGGAAAAAGACCAATATATAATTTATAATCTTCTCTCTCATTAAAAAATAAAATAAAATTATATCTTTAAAATTGAAGATATTAATGATATATTAAACTCTAAATCAGTTAGATCGAAATCAAAATGATTGTCGTTACATGTATCTAATATTTGATCCGGTGAAGACATGTGTTAACACAAGTAAATTGGAAAAATGTTAAACAGAAATAAAAACTAGCAAAATAATTATAAAAGAAAAGTAGCTAATAATGAAAATAAAAATTTCTAATGGTGTGAGAAAAAAAATAATTGAGAAAGAAACAATACAAATAGAAATGTAACAAAATAATTATCAAACAAATAACTAATATTAAAAATATTATAATGAATAGATATTCTAATTTTAAATAGTTTAACTTTCAATTTTTGTTAGGTAAAAATATTAAATAAATATTTCATCAGTTAAAATCTGTTGAATGGAATAAGAAAAGTTAGATTTATACATGTGTAAGTCTTTCTAGATTGGATAAAAATAAAAGTAAAACCAATTAATTCATTTTTCATATCATGAATTCAAAAAAAACATATCAGTTACAATAAAAATGTAAAATTATTACCAATCTCATTTTATTTAAATATTTCTTATCGGACTTTTAATATTATTTTGTTTACTTTTGAAAGTGATCAAATTTTGTTTTATATTTTTCCATGATTTTATTACAAAATCTTAAAATACACTCGTGTATATGCGAAATATAAAAGCAAATACTATGATTTAAATATTATGTGCATGTGAGTAAGCTCATGGCTCCATTGTTTTCACCTGTCATGAACTACGGACCCTGCTAAAATATACAATATTGGATTGGGTAGATAAGAGCATGTACATCGCACATATTTGGATTGTGCAGAACAGACTCGGTCCTCCTATAAAGCACAACAACTGAACAAAGCATGTGCGTATTTAGCCTAAATAGATTATATGAAAATTAAAAGTTGACTATAGACGAAGTAAACAATGGACACCGTATGACATGGCTAACACTATTATCAAAATATATATCAAAACAATCTGAAGATCCATTTAACAACCAAAGCCTCGTAGCCCAGTGGTAAAAGGGTCACAGCTGTGACTTCCGCCATCTGGGTTCGAGTCCCTTAGCCACCCGGGTTGTCTTAAATGGTAAGAATATGTGGACTTTTGTGGACCTCGTATGATTAGTCTTTGGGTCTAAAAATCATTTATGATCACCCACGATTATCAAAAAAAAAAAAATACATATATATATCGAAACAATCCGGCTTTGGGTGCCCTATTTGTGCACAGCCTGTGGCGGATCCATTTGTGTTATTCATTAAACTTTTCAAAAGTACATTATAATTTCTTCACTTTAGTAATTACATCTACTACTCCTATTTTATTGTTATATATCCCATTAGGGTTTAACCCGCGGCACTACGAGCTGTGAAACGAACAATAGAAGGATATTCTCTTAATCTGAAATCTAATAAAATTGTGTACTTACCACAATAGAAGGATATTTACAAATGTTTACATTTTTACCACAAGTTACACAGTAACATGTATAATCACAACTTGAATTCAATAGTACATGTTACCAGTAACGTGTTTGTTCCGGTCTAAATTATGCATGTTGAAATATTTTCTTCTGATGTTATCTATCAATGAAAAACGTAATTATAGAGTTTCTGCAATTTTTTTTTTATTTTTTTTTTTTTTTTATTTTTTTTTTTTTACAAGCTCAAGAGTCAACAAGGCAAAGTAAATGTAACAACAAACCAGCTCGAGAGGCGAGAGCAAATCAACAAATGCATTCATCAAATGAGACATAGTTTTATACTTTTATTTATTCGAAAGGCATCATAAATGTTTATAGGGCATAGTTAGACTTGAGCGCAGATAGACCTCTCCCCTTGGTATTTATGTTGGTGAATTTCACATAAGCCTCAAAATCAAAAGGCTTATAGAGACGAGGATGTTCATCATCGACCATCTCCTCAGGCGCATTTATGATAAGTCCATCTTTAGGAGGCAAGAACAGTCCAGCCACATACCGATCTTTCTTTCCGGTTATAACCACACGGTGAAGCGGAGGAAGCACCTCACCATTCAACAATACCTGCGAAACTCCATGTTTTAAAATCACATAGTTAAAGATTATATCTGATGATACTTGAGACTCAAGGAAAGAAACTAGGATTTACATGAAGAGAAGCTCCGGCCATAACAAGGAAAGAAAAGTCTTGAGATGGCTTAGCTTTGATCCACTCTTCACCATCTTTGGTTTTTATCTCTACGCCATCTACTACGTCGTTCTGGCAAAGTATGGTGAGGAAATATCTATCGATATGAGTGTCAATGCCTATATTGTCTTTTGTATTATCGTCAAGTCCTTTGTATTTAAATAACTGAAATCGGTTATTCGCAGAGTTAAGATGCTCCTCCACGTATTTGTCGAGCCCAAAACTTTCCATGATCATTGTCCTGACCTTCACGTTTAGTTCTATCAACTTCTCCGCAAACGACTGAACAGTCTTGCTGCAATATACATCAAATCTTAGTATTTTCTAATCGATACTTCTCATTCGACGATTTTTGATTTACTTAAACTATTCATCTATAACAACTAGATCTCATGCCATTGATATTTATTACTAAACTGCTACATATTCTACCTTCTGTACCTCATATATATAATCATTTTTCTTTATCATTTCAAATCTTACACCGTTATTAAATAAATGTTAAATTCTGATCAAAGTTTATTTAAGTAACATGAACAAAAATATATAAGAAAGGGAACCTGAAGGTGATGTTGCCTTGAGGCCAAACCTTGTGAGTCAAGTCATCGATAACCTCAGGATTATCTACACAGTCAAAGCCTATGCCTTCGAACAAAGGCATATTCGGAACCTGACCGGAGTATCCCTTGTTACGATTCTTTGATGACTTTGCACTCAGTTTGGTCTCCAATGGTAAATCAAAAAATTCCTCTGAGGCGTCGAACAATGCCTTCCTTAGCTCCACAGAAGCTCCATCGAACAAGGCCTCGAAACATCCATATTCTTCTAGAGCTTTTCGGACTCGGGATCTCACTGAGTCCCACTCGGGTGTTTCCGGTTTGAGGTTTGGAACCGAGAAGTCGATGACCTGGAGAGAAAGGGGAAGAATTTGAGTTTTGGAAGTTATCGTCATTATTTATCTTCAAGAATTAAGAATGCAGTTTGTATTTTGTGTTCTTCAAAGATCTGGAAGACTCGGCTCGTTAATATATAGAAAGAGAGAATCGAATCGAAGGGGACCACACTCCCACTGTTTTATGAATACAATCCTACTATAATATTCAATTAAGAGAGAATTTTAAGATAAAATTTTAAGATTGAAATTATGATCAGAATATACAATTTTAAAATTATCACTATAAACAAAATGATATAATACATTACACATTGCGCAGTCCGCACACAATTAAGTAGCAGAAATTAAACCGTCTAAACCTATACGTATTTGATAACGTAGACACTTTTAATGAAAACAAATAAAAAAATACATGAGAAACGGAAACCTCACATTGTAAATATGAAAAATAAATCGTCCTGACAACTATATAAATCATCACCTATAATTCTATAAATCGTACACACAAAATAAATTGGAGTAATAATTTTCACGTTTTTCATTTTCTACTTGTTTGATTGTTGTTACCTGTTAATTAGCATCATTACAGCTACGTTTTTAACATACGCCAGCAATTTTTGGGGTCAATAGAAGATGCTTTATTTATTTTAAAAGATATACCGCTAATTGGTAATTTATATAATAAGACATATATCTCTCCTTGTGTAAATTGTGGTATTCACTAACATAAGGGGAACAAATCAAAGTTGACTAGAGAGACCAAATAAACAATGGACACACATGGGACACTGTTCATCTCACATGGCCAGCACCATTATCTAAACCATCCGGTACTCAATGCCCTATTCTTGCAGCCAAAGATAACACGATATAAATTTATGTATTTTTTTTATGTTATTCAGCATCGCTGTAAACGTGTGAATTATCCAATATTTTCTAATTTTCTAGATAGATGGTGTTTTTCTTTTCTTTTTATAATCGTCAGTTTATACGAATTTGAATTTTTTTCTTTCCAAAAGAATCTGAAGAAAACTGGATCAGAATTTGTGGAATACTCTTTCTTGTGGACTTTTTTGGTTAATGTGAAAAATATGAAAACAACAAATATTTCAAAGTTTTGTTTTTCTTCTTTCTCCCAATATGAGTAACTCAGAGAGGCTTTGATTTTATCAAAGGCCATAAATATGTAGCTGTAAAAAGAGACAGTGAGAACAGTTATTCTGATATGGAGATTAAGGATATAATCTGTCATACAAATGACTCATGGTCTCATGGACCGAACATCATGACATGTATACATGACATTTTTCTCTTAGGACTTCTCTTTGTAGAAATAGAAAAAGGAGTGAGCTTAAAGATAATATATTTTCATATTAAGCAAGTTAAATTACAAGGGATGAATACATTTCTTTTGTTAGAGACTAAGGAATAAGCCTAGTCCTAGGTTTGTGCTAGAGGGGCAAAAGCACATGGTCCTCCAAATTTTCTTTAAATTTTCTTAACATTTACAGGTCAAGAATTTTCAAAAGTTTAATGTATGGAGATAAATAGAGGCCGTTAAACAACATTGCAAGAAAATTAGGTTTAGTAGTAGAAAAAAAAAAACATACATGAAAGACATGTGAAGTTTAAACAATTAGGTCTACAATTTATCATGAGTTATAAAAAAAAATTGAAAAAAACTAAAGGGTGTTATTGGATGTTATATTTGAAATGAAATAAAATGGAATCATAATCTAGTGTTATTCAACCAAGATTTCATACCTGGTTTTGTTATTCGATATTTGATTTGTAATCTTTCATTAATAGAGTTTCAAATCCAATGTTATTCAATCAATATTTCAAATCCAGATTTAAAATCCTGCAGAGATTTTAGAATCAACTGAAATTGATTCTTAAAATAAGACTAAAATTTTAAATCTAAAGGATTAACCTATAGAATTAATTTCAAATACATAATTAAATAACACTCTCTAAAAACTTTTTTTAAATACAAAGCACATGGTTCTTGTAAAGTTTGAGTTGGGCATGCTAATGAAAGAAATGTAGAATAATCTGGTTCTTATCCTGCTACAACTATAAGTGATGACTCATGAGTCATTGGTCTGTAATTGGAGAATGTTGTACTCATTTCTTTATGTTTTGCAGGCTTGAGGCGAGAAATGGCTTGATGAATCGTTCCGTTCACCCCCATTCACTTGCTTATCGTAGAAGCTGTAAGTACACAGTGTCCCACAACTATCAATAGTATATTGGGGTTGAAAGACGAGAGTGCCCGCCCTTTCCGCTAGCGACCGGCGCATAGGGGGGGTTGGGTTGCCTGGGTTTCTCGGTCTGGTAGTGATATATCCATAATTTACATGATTTTACTTAGTATTTTCATGTGTTTTTAAGCATTTTCATAAAGGTTTTATGCCTTTAGAGGTAGTTTTCTTGTATTTGTTGGTTTTGAGTCTTAACAGGGTAAACTATCAAAAAGGATGCAAAAAGGAGCAAAAGAGCCTCAAACCATGATCCATGCAAGTTTCCAAGTCAAGAGCATCATTTTATCTCCAAGTGTTAGTTCTCGCTAGGCGAGCAGAACGAAGCTTCGGAAGTTTGGCCGCGCGAAGAGGAGTTCCCGACGTCCAAAAGTCACGATCTTGATATGGAAAGATAGATACTTGAGTCATGCATCACGTCGAAGTGGAATGAAGCCATTTGGATCAACCATCGGCCGGAACTTATTTTCTACCGAGACATTCCGGTTAGCGACCAAACGTGAAGCCCATGGAGGATTTGGAGTGTCTAATGGCCCGAGCAGCAGCGCCAAAGGCCTTGATTGAATAAGAAGAGGCCTAGGCTAATGTTTGGAGCTTTCCTTGGTACAATGTCGGCCCATACACGACGTGGAGAGAAGGCTCAGCTCATGGGAAACTTTCCTTTTCCGGCACTTCAATACCCTAACCGACCTACAACCTATATATGCAAGTTTTTAGCCTCTGGAGAAGGAGAGAGGTGTGCGCCGTCAGAGAGAAGAGAGAGCCGTCCTGGAGAGCAGAAGAAGCAGAGAGAAGAGGCGTTTCTCAAGATCAAAGACACACACACACAAAACCTTTACACTTTGTTCTTTCCTTTTCTCTTGCACTTTGTTATTTCGGATTTGAGAGTTTCAAGGGAGATTTCGACTTGTTCTTCAATAGAGAAGCTTTCTTCATCCCTTATCTCTTTTAATACTCACATAATGCTTTCATACATCTCTTGCTTGTTTGTTTGCATCATGGCTGAGTAGTCCTATTGTTGGGTTCAAGAGTTTTCAAGGGATTCATGGATTGATCACTAGGTTGTTAGATTCGGGATTATTGATTGAGTTCCTCATCTTGATTTGTGCTTAATGCTTATAGCTTTGACTGAACGTCCTGCTACTGCCCTAGAGTTGATTTACTTTCCGAAAGCTTGATAAATCACTTGAAATAATCTTGATGAACAAATCACCATAACCTGCGGGAGTAGAATTATGATGCTTTGTGGAACATATTGAATTTGAATTATTTGTGCTTGTTTAACCACTTGATTACCTATGGGAGTAGAGTGATCTTAGGTTGTTTAGACATTTTAATTGACATTGCGGGAGTAAGTTGATTATCCATTCATAATTCAAGTTCTTGATCATATCTATTGATTCCTTGTTTAACTATCCAAATAAACCAATCCTTGATGACCTATGAATTCTCTTGTGCCCAATGCTTTCCCTATTGATTTGATTGCTTGTTTCACTTGATTTCAAGCTCACTCATTGTTATTTTCTCACTGTTCACTCTAAAACCAAACCCCCATATTTTAGTTTTAGCTAAGTTTTAATCTCATAAGCTCATAGTGCAACTTTTCTGGTCCTTGTGTTCGATAACCCATACTACCAACGATCCGTGCACTTGCGGTATCTACTAATAGTTGGGTAAAACTTATCCACATCAAGTTTTTGGCGCCGTTGCCGGGGACCAAATAGTTGCCTAAGAGTTTCGGATTAGAGTTTAGACTAGAACATTGTTTAATTTTCATTTTTATTTGCATTTCCCTTTGGATTTTTGTTCTTATTTTTACTAACTTCTTTACTTCTCTCTATCTTTGTGTGTTTCAAGGTACCTTGAGTAAGAGATAGGAGATCTTGAAGAAGGATTCACAAGACATAGAAGATGGAGCCTCAAAACCGCCCAATCGGAGAGTTTGATTCACTAGACATCTTCTTCACAAAACGCCAACCTATATGCCCTTTACCACCTACTGGAGAGTTCAAGATAAGCTCTAAACTCATTGCTTTGGTGGAGCAGCATCAGTTTCGTGGCCTAGAGGAAGAGCAGCCCATTGATCATATTGAGAAGTTTGAAGAAATCTGCGCTACAAGGAGATATAGTGGAGTTTCTGAGGATTACTTGAAGTGTACTTTATTCTCTTTCTCTTTGATTGAGAAGGCATACAAATGGATGAGAGGCTCTTCCAGCAGGATCAATCACTACTTGGGATGAGTACAAGAGAGCTTTCTTGAAGAATTTCTACCCAAAAGAGAGATTAAAATGGATGAGAAGAAGAATCTCAGAATTTCGACATGAGGCACATGAATCATTCTTTGAGGCTGTTTCACGGTTCAAGGAGTACAAGAGAGAGTGCCCTCACCATGGTTTTACAGAGATTGCTTTGCTAAACTTCTTCTATCAAGGAGTTGATGAGAAATTCAAGATGGCGCTCAACACCGCAAGTCAAGGGGACTTCATGACTAATACTATTTCTCAAGCCAACATTCTCATTGATAACTTGGCAGCAAGCAGCAAAAGTTCATACCAAGACTATGTGCAAGGCGTGGAGGAGATCAAACCAAAATCTGATTTTTCAGAAATCTTTGAGCTAAAGTCATTAGTTGCTCAACTTCTCAAGAGCCAACAAGGCAATGGTGACCTATGTGAGAACGTGGTGGCTTCTAGCAGAAAGGATCATAAAGATCTCATTGGTGAAAGTTCTTCTAAGCATCAAGAAGGAGTGAATTATGTTGGTGAGTTTGGAAACATCAATGAAAACCGAAATCACAACGGTTTTAACCATGGAAACCCTCAGCCAAGCATTGGAGATCCTCTTCTAGACCAAGATCACGTGGTCATGACACCTAAGAGAGAAACCTTGAAGCTATGATGCATCAGTTCATGGAGAATCAAGAGCAATTCATTGAAGGAATGAAGCAATGCGCCAAAGATAACAAAAACCATTGGTTTCAAGATGGATAGCATGCATGATCATCTTCAAAGGAGTAACCAGGAGCTGTATGAGAGATTTATCAACCTCTCTAATCATGTTAAGATGGTGGAAGTGCAAGTTTCCCAAATTGCAGAAGGATCCAAGAGACAAGCCAATGTTCTTCCGGGAAAAGTGGAGGAGAACCCTAAGTTTTGCAAGGTGATAACAACCAAGAAGAAGATGCCGTTTCACCAGCCCCTAGAGTTCAATCAACCTCCAAGTATCATGTGACAAGGCGTGAAGATGATGAGCCTATTTCAAAAGCACCACATCAAAGGAGGCTTAAGAAGAGAGAAGATCCAGTGAAGTTATCTTCCCTTGCACAATCAATGGTATTGACTTTATTGAATCTTTGTGTGATACAGGATCTACAGTGAATCTCATGTCTAAAATCATAGCAAGGAAGCTTGGGATTGTAGAGATGGAGCCTCCTGGAAAGATGCTCAAGTTTGCAGATGCTTCTAGCACAACTCCATGTGGCTTTGTGCGTGATCTAGAGATGCAAGTAGGTGGATGTCTAGTCCCCACCGATTTCCACATCAATAGAGATGCAAGATGAAGCTTCTATGTCACTGGTTCCTTGGGACTCCTTTCCTTACAACCGTGGGAGCAATGTTTGATTTTCGCAAGGGACAAGTCTCTTTCTCTGAAATCAAGAAGAAGGTCTTCTATCCTGGCGTTCCTACTGAAACCTCATGTTGTACAACCATCTACAGTGAGGAGAGAGCAATTTTAGACCCTGGAGATGACATTAAAAGGTCACAAGACGTTCCTCAAGAAGCTCTCTACATTAGGTCTTATGACATTTACAAGCCGGCACAAGGTGAATGCCAAGGTGTTTCAAGGATAGTGGTTCAGTTTTGGCTCCTAAAGATCATCATACATGGGATGTTTTCAAGCTTGAGACACGTCCTAGAGCACCACCAAGACCAGCACCATCCGAATCTCCTTGGTATAGACACATTGCCAACTACCTTGCTGCTGAGCTCCCACCGCCTCAATTCTTTGGCTACAAGAAAAAGAAGTTCTTAAGGGATGTTAAAAGGTACTCTGGGATGAACCTTGTCTTTATAAACATTGTTCTGATGGTATTCTTAGAAGATGCATTCCAGAGGAGGAGGTTCCAGGAGTTCTCTTTGCTTGTCATGGTTCTGACTATGCAGGACACTTTGCTACTAACAAGACCATTGCTAAGATATTGCAAGCTGGGTTTTGGTGGCCCACCATGTTTAAGGACGCCCATACCTTTATCTCTAAGTGTGATGCTTGCCAGAGACAAGGGAACATCAGCAAAAGGAATGAGATGCCACAAAACTTCATCCAAGAAGTGGAAGTCTTTGATGTTTGGGGAATCGACTTTATGGGTCCTTTTCCTTCTTCTTATGGAAACAAGTACATCCTTGTTGCTGTGGATTATGTCTCTAAGTGGGTAGAAGCCATAGCCAGCCCTACAAACGACTCCAAGGTGGTGATAAAGTTATTCAAGTCAATCATCTTCCCAAGATTTGGCATCCCACGAGTTGTGATTAGTGATGGAGGATCTCATTTCATCAACAAGGTCTTTGACAATCTTCTGAAGAAAAATGGAGTGAGACACAAGGTTGCTACCCCTTATCATCCTCAAACAAGTGGGCAAGTGGAGATTTCTAACAGAGAAATCAAGAGGATCTTAGAGAAGACAGTGGGAATGACAAGGAAGGATTGGTCCATGAAGCTTGATGATGCTCTTTGGGCATATAGAACTGCATTCAAGACCCCACTAGGAACAACTCCTTTTCACCTTGTCTATGGAAAAGCTTGTCATCTTCCTGTTGAGATTGAGTATAAGGCGGAATGGGCTGTAAAGAAGCTGAACTATGACATCAAGACAGCAAAGGAGAGGCGATTGATTCAGCTGAATGAGTTGGATGAAATTCGCCATGATGCCTATGAGAACTCAAGGATCTACAAGGAAAGAACAAAAGCATATCATGACAAGAAGATAGTCCCCAAGACGTTCTCTCCCAATGACCAGGTTCTCCTTTTCAACTCACGCCTTAAACTGTTTCCAGGAAAGCTTAGGTCGCGATGGTCTGGACCATTTAAGATCAAGGAAGTGAAACCATATGGTTCTGTTGTGCTATGGAACCGAAATGGTGGCGATTCACTGTCAATGGACAAAGACTTAAGCCATATCTTGCAGACGTTGAGAAGGATGAGAGAGAAACCATTCCCTTAGTTGATGCCCTAACCGACTAAGAAGAGGCATAAAGTCAAGCTAAAGACTTTAAACAAGCGCTTTGTGGGAGGCAACCCACATGCAGGGCCGGCCCATAGGGTTGAGGCGCCTAAAGCACAAATAACTTTGTTGGCCCATTAATAAATAGGAAAGTGACAAAATGTTACCACGAGTTTCGAACCCACCACCTCTAGAGGTGTAAGATATATACTTTACCACTACACTACTAAGCATTTTCTTGCTTTTGGGAGGCAACCCACATGGTTTTAATTTTACTAATCATTATTGCATGCTAAACGTCTTTCTGGCCTTAGCTATGCCCACATGGATGAAGACCCAAAAGGAGACCAATACAATGAAAGTGTCCCACCCAATGCCCACCCTTGCACAAGGCGTTTCTCTTCAGGTAAGCCAATTCTCATCTTGTATTCGTTCATAACCTCCACTGATCTTAACTTGATAATCGTTTGAACCATTGCACTTCATATATTTCATGGTTTAATTGATTTACATTTTTGAGGGTTATTGAATGAAATACATAGTCACTTGTCAAACTCATTTCATGACCTGAA
This sequence comes from Microthlaspi erraticum, assembly GCA_902728155.2. Taxonomy (NCBI): domain Eukaryota; kingdom Viridiplantae; phylum Streptophyta; class Magnoliopsida; order Brassicales; family Brassicaceae; genus Microthlaspi; species Microthlaspi erraticum. The sequence continues at coordinate 94,291 of CACVBM020001068.1, forward strand.
TTCACAGAGATTACACTATAATTTGAAGTTTGGGATCATTAACCAAGACCCAAAAAGTGTTTATAGTTTATACATTTCTCTTGGATTGTGAACTTCAAGTTGGTTACTTGAGGATCTCAATCTAAGGCCGGATTTAATAAGTGATTTCAAGTGTTTTGCAAGGAGTTAACCATTTGACAGGAAGGAGAAAGAAAGTAACCAACCAAAACCAACATGCATATGGCGGCCAAAGGGAGGTTAAAAGGAGATCATACAGGCCATCACACGAAACAAGGCGGCCACCACTTGGGAATGACACAGGAGGGTTATTAAAACAATTCGGTCGAAGAAAATCTCAATTGGCCCGAGTGGATTTGAAGAAATTCAATCCGGACATTTCTCTCGGCCATGCGCACAAGGAGACCAATTCGGCCAACTCCTAAACGGCGTGACCAAGTCCACCAAACTTCACAGGCGACCATAAAATCACATTTTGGTCGGCAAATCCAAAAGATAGGACGGAGAAATCATCACGGATCATGAGATAGACGACGGAGCTCATTCTGGCCGATGGCGCGCAAGCAATATGGCCGACAAAACCAAATCACGGCATAGGCGCGCCAACCGGTTGGAAAACTCTTCTTTGAGCTTAACTAACACTTTTATGCAGGAAGAAACGAAAAGGAACGAGCCAAACTTCACATGGCCAAGGAAACTCCTTCCCGGAGCCGACTTGACCATTTTGTGAAGGAAGTCTCAATCCGCTCGTACAAATGCTCCCAAACTTCACCAGAGGCCATAAAATACCAGGTTGGTCGATGAAATTTCAATATAGGTCATGAAATTTTGACGGTTTGTTCTGTAGTTCACAGCACCACATTTTGGCCGACCGAATATACCAATCTCGGCCAAAACACAAACCGGCGGAAACCAAGGCCTGAAATTAAAAACTCACCGACCAATATTGCCTAAAGAAGTGTAGAATGACCCAAACCGGAACTGATCTTCATTATAAATTGGTCGACATTTGGTAACATCATCCTAAACCTTTTTCTTTTCAATTTTTCATTTGAACTTCATGTTATGCCTCTCTTAATCCGATTTCTTTCACCGGGACGGTGCAAGTTAAGTCTGGGGGGATTACTAACAATGTTTGTTCATTTTGGCATTTTCATTTGCATTTTTCCCTTTTATCGAGTCGTTTTTATTGAGTCAAAATTTTTGTCGAGAATCATGACCTTATCTTGGATCTAACCATGTTGTACTAATGTTTAAGTGACCATTGAGCAGTTCTTGGCAATACATCTTACCACAGGTGCACTATGAGTTGATCGATCTACCAAAAACGCCTACATCTCTAAAGACTTGAGAAGGATCCATCTTTGACTCCGCCCTTAATGAACTTAATCTTCTCAGCTAGGGGCTTGGCATACAAATGGCATGATTCCTCATCCTCTCCATCAAATGAAAAAGTCTTAGTGAGTTCGTGCTTCCCTCTCTCTCCCCTTCAAATTTAAAGAAAAAGCGTAAGGTCCAAGTAACCGGGGATTCGGTGGCAAACACCATCAATACTCGCGTCTATGGAAGGCCTATGAATCCAAGCAACCGGGGATTCGGTGGCAAACACCATCAATACTCGCGTCTGTGGAAGATCCAAGCAAAACCTCTATAATAAAGAGAAGGAGTTGAATAAAAAAATACTTCGCTACCCTAAAAAAGGGATGAATCAACTCAAAGAAGTGAGAAGAGAGAGAGGAGAAACATGGAGTAAAAAGACAAGTGCCAAACAAGGGGATGAGAAAGAGTCTAAAAGCCGGCTGATCGATACTCCCTAGTTGAGACCACACCTTTAGAAATGAAAGGAGTCAAGGGTGGCGAATTGGATTGTCCAAGGAGAGGTGGACCGCTTTGGGAAAATCGCAAAACTCATGGTATGTACTTTGTTCTTAATTCAAAACTTGCCAATGCTGTTTCATGTGGATTACTAAAGCATAAGTCAATTTGGATTTCCAAAAGATTTGAGAGTTCTCACGTTTTCAAACCTCTTTTCCTGCTTAGTTTGCTTGGGGACAAGCAAAAGGCTAAGTCTGGGGGAGTTGATATCACCATATTTTACATGATTTTACTATATTTTATATGTTTTCAAACGGTTTTTGCAAGATTCTTTGCCTTTAGAGGTAGTTTTCTTGTATTTGTGGGATTTGAAGTCTAGGTGAAATATCAAAAAGGATGCAAAAAGGAGTAAAAGAGCCTAAATCAAGATCCATGCAAGTTTCCAAGTCAAGAAGATCATTTTATCTCCAAGTGTTAGTTCTCGCTAGCGCGCAGAACGAAGCTTCGGAAGTTTGGCCGCGCGCGGAGGAGTTCCCGACGTCCAAAAGTTACGATCTTGATATGGAAAGATAGATACTTGAGTCATGCATCACGTCGAAGTGGAATGAAGCCATTTGGATCAACTATGAGGCCGGAACTTATTTTCTACCGAGACATGTCCGGTAAGCGAGCAAACGAAGCCCATGGAGGATTTGGAGTGTCTAATGGCCCGAGCAGCAGCGCCAAAGGCCTTGATCGAATAGAGAAGAGGCCTGGCTAATGTTTGGAGCTTTCCTTGGTACAATGTCGGCCCATACACGACGTGGAGAAGAAGGCTCGCTCATGGAAACTTTCCTTTTCCGGCATGAAGAAAACCCTACGCGACTTCGCCCATATATACATGTTTTTAGCCGCTGAAGAAGAGAGGTGTGCGCCGTCAGAGAGAAGAGAGTCCGTCCGTGTGAGAGAGAAGAGAAGAGAAGAGGCGTCTCAAGAAGAAGACACCGCTCAACTCTTTGTTCTTTCTTTTTCTTCCATTTCTATAAACTTGATTTAAGAGTTTCAAGGGAGAATCCGACTTTGTTCATCAATAGAGAAGCTTTCTTCATCCCTTTATCTCTTTTAATACTTGCATAATGTTTCAATCATGCTTTGCTTGCTTGTTTGCATCATGGCTGAGTAGTCCTATTGTTGGGTTCAAGAGTTTTCAAGGGATTCATGGATTGATCACTAGGTTGTTAGATTCGGGATTATTGATTGAGTTCCTCATCTTGATTTGTGCTTAATGCTTATAGCTTTGACTGAACGTCCTGCTACTGCCCTAGAGTTGATTTACTTTCCGAAAGCTTGATAAATCACTTGAATAATCTTGATGAACAAATCACCATAACCTGCGGGAGTAGAATTATGATGCTTTGTGGAACATATTGAATTTGAATTATTTGTGCTTGTTTAACCACATGATTGCCTATGGGAGTAGAGTGATCTTAGGTTGTTAGACATTTTAATTGACATTGCGGGAGTAAGTTGATTATCCATTCATAATTCAAGTTCTTGATCATATCTATTGATTCCTTGTTTAACTATAAAAATAAACCAATCCTTGATGACCTATGAATTCTCTTGTGCCCAATGCTTTCCCTATTGATTTGATAGTTTTTACAAGCTCATCATTGTTATTTTCTTCACTGTTCACAGCCTAAAACCAAACCCCCATATTTTAGTTTTAGCTAAGTTTTAATCTCATAAGCTCATAGTGCAACTTTTCTGGTCCTTGTGTTCGATAACCCATACTACCAACGATCCGTGCACTTGCGGTATCTACTAATAGTTGGGTAAAACTTATCTCACATCAGGTAGGAGCGAAGCCTGCTTGACCAACGGGAGAAGCTTGAAGTGCAATGATTTTGCAGTCTGCTAGGCTGTCGGTTGAGATGGAGGCTCCTGGCGCAAACTGGGAAAAGGACGATGACAACCAGGAGGTGGGCTTGGAAGGAGCCATCCTTGGGTTGGGAGGATGCCGGGGAATCAAGAGGAAGTTGATCCAATTTGAAGTAGCCAAGTCAGGATCTATCGAACCAGCTCAAAGCGTACCTTTTCTTAGAAGAAACCAGTAAAATCACACATGTTCACCCACAGACTACAAGTTTAGGCTGAGCATAGAATCGAGCGATCGCGGGGTGCAGCGTAACTAAGAGAGCCATTCCATTTAGGGCGAGACAGAATGGGCGCAAGACTTCTCAGTTTGGGCCTCATATTTCTCCTATATACCATGTTCGTATGGTGGCGCTTCAGCGAGGTGCTTTAGCAACTCGACTGCTTCAGGTTTGTCTTCTTTTGATACCTGAAAGTGGGTTTGCAATATGGACTTTTGTTGTTTAGGGCCTTATCAACACAACATGAGTCGAGACCCACATCTTGACTTTCTTACTATCTTGTTGTTCACACTTTTTAATAGATTTTTTTTAATATTTCCTATGTTTTCCAATAAATGGTTTTTTTTACTATGATAGATACATTAAAGGGTTTTGTGTAAAAGATCTCAAACTATTTTTTTTACAAATCTAATAAATGGTCTCTGTGAACTAAGTCTTTTTGCAAATCTAATCATCAATTTAAAAATCATGTAAGTCAAACATGTGAAATGAGATAAGTCGCTAAAACTGAATTGTTGTGTATTTTTCGCTATATGTAATTGTTACATAAAATATCATACCATTTATAATATTTTTATTATTTTCATTAAATATAAATAAATACAAAAAATAACCTTATTTCTTTCTCCTCTACCATTAACAGCCTTTTCTCTCGAGTATTCTTATCGTGAGTAAATTAATTCCTTCCTTATGATCTCATAAGGTTTAAAATAAGTTGTTTTCCTTATTGGTCTTTATGCTTATCTTTTAATGTATGGACAAAAAAAATTGTGTTATTTTGAAGTTAGTTAAGATGTTAGGCTATTTTTGATTGATTTTTTTTTTTAAGATTCAATACAGTTAATGAAATTGAAGAAGAAAAGTTGAGAAGAATCTACATAACTAATAAGGCTTGGACACTCTCAAGCTTTGACACGTGGCACTCTCTTTTTTTTTTTTTTTTTTCGCCTAACACCAAAACGACGTCGTTTTGCGCTTTATTTTTTTTTTTCGTCTTACACCAAAACGACGTCGTTTTGCGCTTTATTTTTTTTTTTCGTCTTACACCAAAACGACGTCGTTTTCGTAAAAAAAAAAAAAAAATCTAAATCAAAATTATGTGTAATGTGTTCGTTTTGATAGGCTTGATTATTTATCGGACCTCTTCGTTTCCATGGTAGCTTTAAATGGGCTTACTGGCTAATTAGCTCATTTCATTTCCTTTTAAAAAGGTTGCAATTATTATTATCTATGAGTCTGTAGGATAATAATCAATCTATAATGATTGTTAGTATAAGGAAAATTAGAAGAACTCAACTCCAGTCGATAAATTATTGTATAAAAGAACAAAAAACATATGAAACTATTCACTATGAGTCTATATAAGATTTCACGTAAATAACAACTAAATTTTAAAACTATATGAAAAAAAAACAAAATGCAAAACTTACAGAATCTAATATATTCGAGTAAAAAACAAATGATATATTCGAATCTAATGTTCTGAATAATTAAATTAAAAATATTTGGTTTAATAAACCCGCGCATTGCGCGGGTTCTCTCCTAGTAAATCACTAATAACTTAAAGTAGCTGCATGGGACCTCCGATAGTGTCCATGTCAGCGTTTTTCAGAGCCTCCCACGCCGCCACATCAGCACACTTTAAAAAAAAATCATATGCTCCTTTTATCTCATCTTTTAATTTAAAATCGCATTAAGAAAAATCCACCGACAATGTTATGTTCAGATGTAAGCCCAAAAAATCAGCCTATTCACAGTAACTGGATAGCCGAATCGATTCGTGTCACACATACCACAACCGCTTCCTCATTCATTGCCCACTCACTCTTTAAGATTAATTTGATCTTAATGGTCACTTCAATCCGATTCATGTAACCTCTCATACCACCCTATAAAACCCAGAGAAAATTACATCTAGAGTGACTTTTCAAGTTAGCATTTACAATTTGAGTGACTTTTTGAAACTGGTGGACTTTGCTTAAGTGAATTGACACAGTTGTCCTCGTTTTTTCACTACAAATGTTTTTCACATTTACCTCTCTCTCTTTCTAGTTACCTTCTTGTATTCCGACAAACAGATTCCGCCGATTTAGAAATCAAAGGAAAGCTTCACCGGAAACATCTTCCGCCTCTGACCGATGGCGGAAAATGGACTATGCGCGTGGTGGCCATCTCGATCCAAGCATCGACGGGAACTAACTTTGATTTCTCGGCCTATTCTTCTCATCTTAGATCAGTACTCGCAATTTCTCAGGTAATGGCTTCTGATTTGGGAAAAGCGTTGGATAGTTTTGTTTGTGGATACCTTTGATGTTCTGTTTTGTGGATACATTTGGATGTCGATAGTTGTTTTTACTAGCGTGGATGGTCTTGATATTAGAGTTTTCTAACTCTTAAATCCTTAGGAATTTTCTTGCACAATCTAATACCCATGATGCATGAGCTCTCAAATCCACTAGACCCTGATGAATTTGCAAATACATGGAAAAATGAATGATCATGGACCATGATTCATGGTTCATGAAAATTGAATAAAATTGACTCTTTTACTAACTTAGTTTGGACTCTTTTACTCATTGCTTTTGTTTAACTGTTTGACTCTCGATGCTCGTATTGGACGGATTTGCTCTACTGTATAAAAATAATACAATTTTCACCACGTTATAATTCTCGCTTTGATTTAATCGGAAAGCTACGTTGCATCTCCGCTTATGGCGGAAGCTCTGGCCATCCGCGAAACTCCCCTTCAAGCTCATACCCACGGTTGGATCAATATCAGCTTGAAACCTGACTCTCAAACGCTCATCCGAGCTATTCTTTCAGTAGAACAAATTGTGGTGCATTGAATGAGACGTTAAATGCCGTAAGGATCAAGCAGGTTTCTGGTGTTTAAGCTGCTAAGGATCAAAGCTGAGTAAAGATACTCAGGAACCGAGACTGTAATCCAAGAAACTAGAAGAAGCTAGATTTGTGATGATGAGAACTTGATGTGCAAGTTTACAAGTCCAAACAAACAGTTTACTCTCTGTTTTGTATAAATAGAAATGCAAAGTTATGATCAGTTGTTTGTTACAGGTTTTCTTGAAAGTGTGTTGAAAAAGTTAGGAAGAAACAAGTGAATCATGTTCATAGAGAAACAAGAATAATTGAAAGACATGTAAATCAGGATCATAGCTCTTTTTATTTTCTTTTAAAAAGGTTCATATTGCGTAGATTGGGATTGTAATTACCAATGGAAGATAAAAAAATATATGTCAAATACAAAAGTTCTTAAGAAAAAGATTAACAATATTAATACCCACCCATAAAGGTACCACTCCCCACACGGTCTGATAAACAAGAAATAGAACAATAGTCACCCATAAAGGTACCACTCCCCATATAAAATTTGAGGTATACAGGATGTGGGCAATGGTGGTGACACACACAACATATGGGACGAGAGCTGCTACCATTGGAAATAACTTGCACCTGCATGCCTCTGTAGTCAATGAATTTGTGACCAGACTTCATGTATGTAGTATCTCCAAATAAGCACTCATGGTGGATTGTGCTGCAACGTTCCTTGTTTGTGTAAAACCATACCGTTGGATCTAATGTTTTCTCACATACTTCACACCAGTACACGCCATCCTCGCTATCAACAGCGCCATCATCATCATCTTCGCCATCATGATCATCGCCATCATGATCCTTGCTATCATCCACGCCACTTTTACCGAAACAAAGGGAACGAGGGTTTTCATCATATTTGTAGTATATCTCATTTGGAATTGTAGCACATTTGTAGCATAAAACATATTCACAGAGTGTGCAATGTAAATGATCCCCGCGAACTCTCTTCTTGCAACTCTGGCAGATAAATTCCTCGTCATCGCTGTAGCAAGTGGAGATGAATAGGAGATGTTCTTCATGCTTTGTTTTTCTTCTGTTTTTATGTTCTTCATGACCCTTATGAGTGAGGCACTCAGGAACTAAAACACAGTTAATGTCTAGCTGAAAGTCGCGCCTACATCCATATTCCTTGCATATGTACTTGAAACCAGTCGAGCATCGAGAACAAGCTGAACAAGTTATGTTAGGGCCTGAAGAGTCCACCAAGAAAAGAGGGTGTCTATGCAACGCATGATCCAGCTTTTTAGGAAGATTGGCACATACTTGGTGGAGAAAGAAATCGCATTCGATACAGTTGTAGAAGTCATGAGACATGATAGGACGGATACATGCACGGCATTGCCTTTTGGGGTCTCGTATACCATCATATTTCTTGAGCCTTAGGTAATGATTAATATGAGAAAAATGCTCTATCAAATCACCACCCATGTTCTTGTATGGCGCATAATCTTCGGTTTGATCGGATTCTTCAGGTTCCCATTCAAGTTCTTCCCCGCCCCATATTTTTTCATGTGTTGCACATGTTGAATGGACTACATAAGAGCAATCTTCTTGACTGCAAGAATATTGTCCGTACTTGACGTCAACATTCTTGTAGCAAACCCGGCAGGACGAGAGTTTAGCTGGGTGAAAAGGAATGTGGGAGAGACGGTGAGGGTGTCGTGTGATTTTCATGACGCGAGGTAAATCAACACAAGTCTCATGGACGAAGTAATTGCATTGGTAACATGCATAACTTGCCTCCAACATGTTGCTCTTCCCACAAGCATAACACGGAAATGAGAGTGGTTGAGGGAATAAGACGAGTGAATGGTGATGGCTTTTTGGATTTTGGATGGTAAGAGGTGGGGTCTTTAGGGCACACAGAAAATCCAAGGAAAAGTTGCATATCGAGCAACGATAAAACCAACTTCTTAGATCTTTCCTACACCAAGTGCATTTATCAAATATGATATTGGAGTTTGGATCAAAAGTTTGGAGATATTTAAGAATATCTATAAGATCAAAATTATACTGCTGCTCAGGATCTAAAGTGTTAACGAATTCACGGAAGTTGGTGTTGACTATGACTCCAGTTTTGTTGTTTAGAAAGATGAGAGAGAGAGGGTGCTGAGGGTGAAAAGGGTGAATCATCTTACTTGGAACATCAACACATCGATCGTGGAACTCCAGATTGCATACGGTGCAGTCGTAATGTGTATCACCATAAGGTTTCTTCCAAGTTACATCCTTTTCCCCGCACGAAAAACAGTTGTACTTAGTCTCAGATTTGGCTCGATAGATGAGGTAATGGGGTTGAGCTGGATCAGAAATAATGCATCTCGGCCCTTCTAAGTTGAGCCATCTCGGCCTTTCTAAGTTGAGCCATCTCGGCCTTTCTTCAACTTCCGTTTCTTCTTCACTGCTTTGGTTTTGGCTCATTTCTTCGCCAAGTTCTTCATCACTGCTTTGGTTTTGACTCATTTCTTCGCCGCTGCTTTGTTTCTCGCCAAGTTCTTCCTCAATGCTTTGGTTCTCACCAATTTCTTCATCACTCTCTTGGTTGTGATCCATTTCTTTTCTATTTGTGTTTTTAAATCTTTTGAAGTATGTGTGTCTAGCTAAAAACCTGTCTTCTCTCAATGTCTCTCCATTCTTATGGAGCTAGCATAAATATAGATGTAGAAATGACACAGCAAAATATAGTTAATTTTCAAGTGGCTTCATATTTCCATGATAAAGAATGACCAACGTACAACTTATTTATCATTATAAGGTGACCCACCCAAATATTTAATTTGTTATTCAATGCTTTCCACTACTTGTAACGAAATTTATCATTTATTTTTCTTCCCAAGATCTGACTCCAGACTGTCCAGCAATATAATTCATACGACCGTAAACCTTAATGTGAAATAGAAACCCAGCTAATGCTCCCAAAAGTCAATAGTCATCGTGAGGGGGTGTAGTTATTTTTGGAAAATAATTGACTAATTGAGTTTGTTATAATTTTTATCTCTCTTAGCTAAAGGCAGAGTCTGCCCTGAGCCCAATCAACCCGATAAATATATAAATATTTTCGGCATATCTGTTTATATAATGTCCTTGTAGCCTAGTGGTAAACTCTCCTGTGTTTAGCACAAGGTCGAGAGATGTGTCATTGAAGAGACACAATTAGGAAGAGATGCCTAGCTCTGGTTAAAGGTCAAAGGTCGTGACGTTTCGGTAGTGTCATTGAAGAGATACAATTAGGAAAAGATTTGTATTGTGTTGTGTCTACTTAATTCTTATATAAACAATTTTGTCCTATTGTAAAATAACAAGTTTCAGAGTAATCCTTGATCTCTTACTCTGTTTCTCCATTCTTTATTAATCTGTTTCGAAATTATTATTCTAACAGTTATATCTTTTTCACAATCTTTTCAAGTAAACATTGTATACTCTTATTTATTTTCTTTTTATTTGAGTAGTAGTTAGAGAGCTTAGACACCCCTTTTCGTATTATAACCTTCTTCATTTACTATATCTAAAATTTTAAATCTATACTATATTATATAAAAGTTGATGCTATAAGCCATTGATAGCGTCCACATATGATTATAAAACAAGATTTGATTGGTCTACATAATCATCTTCAAGATTAAGCAAGTTCCCAAATTTTAAACTGCGAATAGTATCATTCCACATAATCATCTAAAATTAAGAAATTTTCTAAATTTTAAATAACCAATATTATTAATCTATATCATCATATAAAATTAACTATAATTGTTAAATTAGTTAATTTATTTCTTATGTTTCAACAATATTAATTAGTATAATCTGTTTAAATTAGAAACTTCCAAGTCTAAAGTGATTAAATTAGTTCTGCTTATATTATCATAGTCGCGAGTCCAGCAGCAAACACGGCGATGCACAATCGACCATAATCATCTTCAAATATAGCGTTGCGAACATATTATTGCATCCAGTAAAGAACAGTCAATACAGCGTAAAAGATGCTTAGTTCAGCAAATACTGATCGTTATTGTTTCTTTATTATGTTGATAAAAATTATCATGATATAGTGAGTAATTTTAGTGTCGTGCTCATTTTATGTACATTAAACTTTATATAATAAGATATGATCATTAAAAATAATATTAACTAACAGAATAAAAACAAAATGTTTCCAATTCTTGTAAAGATGAACAAATAAATGTTTACAATTGTTGTTATCGAACAGTGAATTAATATGATTTTCAAGCGGATGGAGTTTATACTATACGAAAGTGAGAGGGAGAATTCTCTCATTTTTCCATTGTTTTTAGATATTAGTAATCGATTACCAAAATACATTCTTAACTACAGTTTTAGGTATCGTCATGTCATATGATATCATATCTTTTATAGATATTAATATTAATATCTGTTTATTTGTAGATATTAATATTATCTTTGTTAAGGGATGCTAAACCTTTTAAACCTTCTGATTATTTGTAGATATTAATATTATTTTTGTTAAGAGACCATAGAGAAAAGCTGGAGACTGGATGTTTCAAAATTTCTTCAAGCTATAACTTTCAATATAAAACAGATTTGATGTGAAATAGTGTCTTTATTCATCATTGATATAAAATAATTAGCTAAGAAAGTAAGAATGTATTTTGGCCATCACTAAATGGTATTTAAAGTAAATGAAAAAAAAAGAATGAGAAAATCTTCTCTACTAGCAGATAATCCATCCGCTTTATAATTTACTAGGGGGTGACAAAGTTGAGGCTATAAGCCATTAAAGGCGTCTACATAGGATTATAAAACAAGATTTGATTGGTCCACATAATTATCGTCAAGATTAAGAAAGTTTCCAAATTTTAAACTACCAATATATAGTATCATTCCACATGGCTTATAGCCTCAACTTTGTCACCCGGTTCAACCAATATGTGGACCAATCAAATCTTGTTTTATAATCCGGTTCAACTTTGTCAACCTCAATTATGTGGTTGACATAGTATAATATAGCCACATAACAAGATATAATTGAGGTTGACATAGCCACATAACAAGATATATATTGTCATCATCTCATTTTTTTCAAATTTTAAACAACCAATAATATTAATCTATATTGTCATCTAAAATTAGCTATATTCTTAAAATTAGTTAACTTCTTTTATGTTTCAAGAAAATTAATTAATAGAACCATTTAAATTAGAAACTTCACAGGTCCAACGTAATTAAATTAAGATTTTTAAAAATTATTGTTAAAAAATATAATTTACTAAATTTTTTAAAAAATATTTGTATAACTAAAATATTAGTTATAAAAGAATTAAATAAACCTTAACGTGAACTATCTTTGACCAAAGTTCTTACAAATAAAGAGTAGGTTACACATAATAACTGAAAATTGTTCTAAGCAAACAAAGCCAACATTGCAAAAGAGTCGATCTCAACATTACATAATCTATGAATAAAAAAATGGAGATAGAAACAAAAATGCGTAATGTCGTATAGAAGACATAAAAGTTCATTTGCAGTTTTTTTAGGTGATGAGAGAGATCAAGCTTTGGGAGCTAAAACAAAAAATCAAGAAAACAATAGCATACTATATAATATTTAGTTCATCGTAGCTTAAAAAAATGGTCGAAAAAGTAAATAGTTTGTTTGGATTACTATGGAGCAGAAGAATTCAAAGGAGATTTAATAGTGCAACCTATACAACAAATTTTCGAGAAAGCATTCCACCCTACATCAACAAAATAAGAGTTCATATTCGGGAGGATAATGGAGATCAGAGGAAGGGAAAGGTTGATGTCTGGCATCCTTCACATCCTTTAAGAAGATTTCATCTCCATGTAAATAACGATTTTCAAATAAGAGAAAATCACGAACCTTCCAAAAATGGCAAAATATATAAGGATAAAGAGATATAGGCAATAAACCTATTAGGGGTAGAATAATCAGTTTTTCTACATCTTCAAAGAGTTCCTGAAAAAGGTGTGAGTTTGCCATAAGTTTATTGAGAAGCAGGGCTTGATCCAAGACTCATACTGTAGAAAGACATATGAAGAAGATATGGAGACTGTTTCTTTGATGATCACAATGATTGCAGGAGGTGTATCAATTCCATGAGCAGCCAGAGTTTGATCGGTCAAGGTAAAGCTTTTGCCATCAAATTCAAGAGGAAATATTTCATTTTTGGTGTAGTATAAACTTGCCAAATATGATTACTCGATTTGATTAGAAACATGATATGAGGTGAGTTAATAACCATTTTTGCAATTAAATAAACACTAACTGAATTTTGCAATTTCTAAATAAATATGTAACTAACAAATTTGAACAAGAATGTATTTTTTTTTAACACTTTCATTGAATGATCAAATGAGCAAAGATAGTTTTGAGGTCTGATACCACGAGGTACCCAACAAAGGGGAAAATAAAAGAGGCAGCCAAAATAACGAAAACACAAATGCTGCTCTTAAACCCAGAAATTTGGAAGTGGCCTTACTGGTGCGGTTTCGCTGCTTCCATCTCAAGAAGTTCATGGAGCCACCCGGACCTTGATTGCCCACATAAGACCCGTAGCGATGGTCACGTGTGACACTTACAACTATTGCATTAGCCACTAGATTGCTATTCGGAACAGCGTAATCCATACTCCAAGAGCCGATAACATAGAGAAGATCCATGATTGTCTCTACTAAGTGATATAGTAAAGGTGATTAAGGGAGTGTCTAATCGGACGGTTGTGGTGTAATGTGAAGATCAACGGTCAAGATTGAAAGAGGATCAAGATCTGAGTATTAAAAGGCAACGTCTAGCAAATAGAAGATATCCATAAAAAAGTTGTTACAGTTTTCGTCTTGTTTTCTCTTCTGTATTCGTCTCTCTCAAGGAATTGATTGAATTCTTGAGGTTTGTTCGAGATTTCTTTGTTTCATGAACATTGGAATTTCCCTTATCTTCTTCAATTGAATATACAGTTTATTTGTATCAAAGGTATCAGTAAGCTCGGCGATTCTCAGAAATGGCGGTGGAAACGAGATCCCAATCCAGCAACTCAGAGACGGAGGATTCGTTATCTTCACGAATCGATCAGGTTTTACAACGTACGCAAACGATGGAGGAGGCAATTGCGAGACAAAACGCTACACTAGCGGAGCAGACTAACACGATTGCAAGGAACAACGCAGAGATGTTTGAAGCTCTGAGGTTGATCGCACGGCCGACTACTGCGCCGAATTCCTCAAATCCGGCGACGTCTTCCGATCCACATCCACCGACACGATCGTCTATGCCGATCAATTACGCAGGAGTCACTCGTTTGGCGAAATTGGATTTTCCTCGGTTTAATGGTGAGAAATTGAAGGAGTGGTTGTTTAAAGCGGAACAGTTTTTTGAGATCGATCATACTCCGGAGGAAGTTAAGGTGGCTATTGTTTCGATTCACCTCGATGATTTAGCTGCAACTTGGCATCAATCTATGATCCAATCCGATTACAACAATCAGAATCTCAAAGATTGGAGAATTTATAAGAAGCTGTTGAAGGAGCGGTTTAATGATGTTCTGGATGATCCAATAATGGAGCTGAAGATGTTGTGTGAAACAGATGGTATTGTGGATTACCACAACAAGTTTGAGAACATCAGAACAAGGGTGAATTTATCTGAAGAGTATTTGGTGAGCCATTACTTGGCTGGATTAAAGTTGGAGACGCAGATGCATGTACGTATGTTTGAACCTCAGACGGTGCGTCAATGTTTGATGCTTGGTAGATTGTATGAGAAAGCTCATCCCGTCAAAGGAATTGGTACTTCTGGGAACAATTCTCGTCCCTTTACAGTAACCAAGGGGAATTTCAACTTCAAGAAGGAGTCAGGAACGCAACATAGGCTTCCACATCAGGAGAAGAAAACACTTAAACCTCAGCTGTTTTTGACTCCTGAACAAATGGCAGATAAGCGAGCTAAGGGTGAATGTTACTATTGCCCGGAGAAATATTCACGGGAACATTTCCTCACTCATAAGGACACTCAATTATTCTGTATGGTTCCTGAAGAGGATGGAGAGGAAGTGGAATGTCTGTCTGACAGAGAGGATGATGAACCTTTGGGTGAAATAGCTCAAATCTCGCTAAATGCAATGACTGGCGTCACTGATTTTCAAACGATGCGAGTGAAAGGAGTTCACAAGAAACGATCGTTGTTTATGTTGGTTGACTCGGGATCGACACATAACTTCTTGGATGTCTCGATCGCTAAGAAACTGAGCTGTAAGATGTTACCATCAGGGAATTCGAGAGTGGTAGTAGCAGATGGGAACAGATTGAAGGTCGAAGCAGGGGTTGCTCAGTTTCAGTGGGACTTTCAGGGTACGAGTTTCACAGATGACTTCATGGTGATTCCATTGAATGGTTGTGATGTGGTGTTGGGAGTTCAATGGCTGAAGAAATTTGGTCCGATCACTTGGGATTTTCAGCATTTGACAATGAAGTTTTTCTGGTGTAACAAGAAGGTTGTGTTACATGGTATTCATCCTGGTTCTGTGAGGGCTATCAAAGCGGAAAAGTTGAATAAACTGCAGGATGAAAACATACAACTCTCGATGCTGTGTTTGACTAGTGAAGAGGAACCCACAGAAACGCAGTTTTTTTCATTGGAAACAGAGACTTCAAGAGAAATGAATCACCCGGAGATTTCTAATTTGTTGGAAGAGTTTAAAGACATATTTGAAGAAGCAATGGATCTTCCACCCTTTCGAGAGAACCACAACCACAAAATCCAACTTATTGAAGGAGCAAATCCGGTGAATCAAAGACCATATCGGTATGCTGTTCACCAAAAGAATGAGATTGATAAGATTGTTCAGGAGATGTTGGATGGAGGAACAATTCAGCAGAGCTCTAGCTCTTTTGCATCACCAGTGGTTTTGGTAAAAAAGAAAGATGGTTCTTGGAGGTTATGTGTTGATTATAGAAGCTTGAATGGACTTACGGTGAAGGACCGATTTCCTATTCCGTTGATTGAAGACTTGATGGATGAGTTGGGTGGTTCTAGTATCTACTCGAAGATAGATTTGAGAGCAGGTTACCATCAGGTCCGAATGGCATCGGATGATATACACAAGACTGCCTTTAAAACTCATAGTGGTCATTTCGAGTACATGGTGATGCCATTTGGGCTAACGAACGCACCTGCAACGTTCCAAGGGTTGATGAATGCCACTTTTAAAGAGTTTCTGCGGAAGTTTGTGCTCATTTTTTTTGATGACATCTTGATCTACAGTAACTCTGTCGTGGATCATGTGCATCATCTGGGTTGTGTTTTCAAGGTGATGAGAGAACAGAGGTTGTTTGCTAAGAGAAGCAAATGTGCGTTTGCCACACGAAGGGTTGAGTACCTAGGCCACTTCATTGAGGAACGAGGCATTTCTACGGATCCGAGCAAAATACAGGCAGTGGAGCGTTGGCCTGTACCTACAAATCTGAAGCAGCTGCGAGGATTCTTGGGCTTGGCAGGCTATTATCGCCGTTTTGTCAAAAAATTTGGAACCATCGCAAGACCATTAACCTTGTTGACGAAGAAGGATTCGTTTGTTTGGTCTACGGAGGCAAATGAAGCTTTTTGTGCATTAAAAACAGCCTTATGCACGGCTCCGGTTTTGGCTTTGCCTAGGTTTGATAGGCCTTTTGTGGTAGAAACAGATGCTTCGGGTCAGGGTATTGGTGTCGTGCTGATGCAAGATGGCCATCCTTTAGCTTACATCAGCCTCCATTTGAAGGGAAAACAACTGCACCTCTCCATTTATGAAAAAGAGTTGTTGGCTGTGGTTTTTGCAGTTCAGAAATGGCGACATTATTTGCTAAACGGTCATTTCGTGATAAAGACGGATCAGAGAAGCTTGAAGTATTTGTTAGAACAGCGTCTCAACACACCTATTCAACAACAATGGCTTCCTAAGCTGCTGGAATTTGACTATGAGATTCAATACAAGGAAGGAAAAGAGAATCTTGTGGCTGATGCTTTATCACGTGTCGAGGGGTCTGAGGTCTTACATATGGCTTTGTCAGTTTTGGAGTGTGACTTACTCAAACAAATTCAAGCCGGTTATTTGACAGATACTTGGATTCAGTCGGTTATCTCTGATTTGCAGACAAAACCTGGAGAGAAAACGCAGTTTACTTGGAACAGAGACATTTTACGGAGGAAGAGTAAAATTGTGGTTCCCGCTATTGATTCGGTTCGAAATGCGATACTTGAGTGGTTGCATTGTTCTGGTATTGGCGGCCACTCGGGACGTGACGCTACTCATCAGCGTGTTAAGGGGATATTCTATTGGAAGGGTATGTCCAAAGACATTCAAAGCTTTATCTGAAGTTGCTCTGTGTGTCAACAATGCAAGTATGATACAGCTGCTTCTCCGGGCTTGATCCAACCCTTGCCAATCCCCACGGCGACTTGGTCTGATATTTCAATGGATTTCATTGATGGTCTTCCTCTATCTTCAGGGAAATCTGTGATTTTTGTGGTTGTTGACAGATTGACGAAAGCAGCTCACTTTATGGCTTTAGCTCATCCGTATACGGCGATATCTGTTGCTCAGCTCTTCTTGGCTAACGTTTTCAAGTTACATGGACTTCCTACCTCCATTGTGAGTGACATAGATGCAGTCTTTTTGAGCGATTTTTGGAGAGAGTTATTCACCTTGCAGGGTGTGGCGTTGAATTACTCGAGTGCTTATCACCCTCAGAGTGATGGTCAAACAGAAGTGGTGAATCGATGTCTCAAGACGTATTTGAGGTGTATGTGCAGTGATAGACCTCACTTGTGGAGTAAGTGGTTACCTCTCGCTGAATTCTGGTACAACACCAGTTACCATAGCTCGGCCCAGATGTCTCCCTATGAAGCTGTGTATGGTCAGTCTCCACCACAACACTTACCATACATTCCGGGTGAGAGTAAAGTGGCGGTTGTGGCTCAGAACTTACAAGAGCGTGAGAATATGTTGCTTATCCTCAAGTTTCATTTGTTGCGAGCACAACATCGAATGGAGCAACAGGCGAATAAGAGACGTTCCGAGAGAAGTTTTGTCATTGGAGATTTGGTGTACGTGAAACTTCAGCCTTACCGGCAAGGCTCCGTGGTTATGAGGATGAATCAAAAGCTAGCGCCGAAGTATTATGGCCCATATAAGATTCTTGATAAATGTGGCAAGGTCGCTTATAAGTTGGAGTTGCCACACTCGAGTCGAATTCATCCCGTCTTCCATGTTTCTCTGCTCAAATTACGCGTTGGGGATGTTGTCATCAGTACACAGCTTCCCAACGCCATTTCCGACGTGCTGACTAAAGAACCTGAGAGAATCCTGGAACGCCGAACAGTCAAGCGCCATAACAGAGCTGTAACAGAGGTTTTGGTGAAATGGACGAACGAGGATGAAAGTGAAGCTACTTGGGAGTATTTGTTGGACTTAACACAGAAGTATCCCTCTTTCCAACCATGAGGACTTGGTTGCTCGGAAGGGGAGGATTTGATATAGTAAAGGTGATTAAGGGAGTATCTAATCAGACGGTTGTGGTGTAATGTGAAGATCAACGGTCAAGATTGAAAGAGGATCAAGATCTGAGTATTAAAAGGCAACGTCTAGCAAATAGAAGATATCCATAAAAAAGTTGTTACAGTTTTCTTCTTGTTTTCTCTTCTGTATTCGTCTCTCTCAAGGAATTGATTGAATTCTTGAGGTTTGTTCGAGATTTCTTTGTTTCATGAACATTGGAATTTCCCTTATCTTCTTCAATTGAATATACGGTTTATTTGTATCATTAAGTTCCGGCAATACACATAACCTGAAGGCTGCATAAGAGCTTTTTTAGCCAACAGCAGCGACGACTCAAAAATGATGTTTGTTCTGTGCATATCTCTCATGGATTCCACTGCCCAAAGGATACCGAGTAGCTCCGCAACTGTGGCCGAGGGAACAGATGCATAAGAGCTTCGACTGTGGACCAGAGGGCAGTCCTTCGAGTCCCTCAGTACCCATGACACTCCACAGTTTCTGTTCGGCCCAACCCAAGACACACCAATATTGCATTTCAACATATTATTCGGAGGTTTCTTCCAAGTGCTTACCAGCGCCATTCGAGAGATCATATTTTGTTGCTGGTTTTGATCATGGTAATGAACTCTCCGCCAAATATCAGCCTCGTCCAAAGCTTTGGAAACTATCTCCGCTGGCTCATATCTTCTCTGCTCAAAAACCCATTCATTTCTTGCTTTCCAAATATGCCATAGGATCCAGGGAAATGCGAGCCTGGTTTGTACTGGTGTAGACTGGTTTTTGGGACCCAATATCAAATGGTATAGATTTAAGAAAACAGAGTTGGGGGAGAAACCTGCAGCCGGCAAGGGGAACTATGATAACTCCCATGATCTTTTTGCAATTCTACAGCCAAAGAGGGCATGGCAGACAGTTTCTATACTAGAGTCACAAGAGCTGCAAGTGGCATTGATAAGTATACGGCGCGATTGCAGCCTCTCTTTAACTGCTAAAGCACCTGCGAGTGCTCTCCATACAAAATGCTTAAGCTTGAGGGGAGCTTTAATCTTCCAAATGTTCCTCCAAAGTTTCTTCTCATTTGGGGCAAGGTTTGTGGATGCTCCTCCTGCAGCTCATATAAGGAATCCAGCAAGAGATAACCACTTTTGGAAGTGTAGTTGCCATCTTTAGAAAAGCCCCACCTCCATTTGTCTTCATGTCCAAGAGACGGCTTTATCTGCAAAATACGAGTGGCATCCTCTGCTACAAAGTATTGGCGTATTAGGTTCTCTCTCCACCGACCTGTATGTTCATCAAGGAGGTCGGAGACCACTAATGTCAAATCTATAGTAGCATTTGGGTTATACATCGGGGGCCTAGAGCAATCATCTGTAATCCAATTATCCACCCAAACCTTTGTGTCTTTACCATTACCAATGACTTTCACCATCCCTTGTAATAGCAGATCTCTTCCAAACAAAATGCTACGCCACGCATAGGACGGACGTCTACCAACAGCACAATGAAAGAAGGAACCATGTCTGAAATACCGGTGTTTGAGGATGCGTGCTACCAATGACTCCGGCCTGCTCCATATTCTCCATGCTTCCTTACCCAGCAAAGCCTGGTTAAAACGTCCAATGTCATGAAACCCGAGACCACCATTCTCCTTGGACTTACACGCGACCCAAGGGATCTTGTTACGGTCATTCCCACTACTCCACCAGAATTCAGTCATGATGCTTGTCAGCTTTTCACATAGACCCTTTGGCAAGCAGAAACACGACATGGCAAACACAGGGAGTGCAAGACCAACAGCCTTTAAGAGAATTTCTTTTCCTCCCTGGGAAAGAGCTTGTGCAAACCAACCCGTCGTCCGTTTCTGAAGCTTTTCTTGTATGAAGTGAAGCATCTTCCGTTTGGAGCCACTAAAGCACTCTGGTAAACCTAAGTAGGTACCTTCTCCACCTTCTTTCTCGATACGCAAGACGCGCTTCACCTCCAGTTTAGTTGAGTCAGGGACCTTTGATCCAAAAATAATAGACGACTTGGAGCTATTGATTAGCTGGCCAGAGGCGTCACCGTATAGTTTCAGGCATCGAATTATCTCTGCGGCTTCCTCCGATGCTGCTTTGCACATGAGTAAACTGTCGTCCGCAAATAAGAGGTGATGCACCGTAGGTCCCTGAGGACTAAGACCAATTCCATGCAGCTTTCCTTCAGCTTCTGAAAAGTTAAGGCAGCTCACCAATGCCTCACCACACATGATGAACAAAAACAGTGATAAAGGATCAACAAGAATGTATTTATAAACAGATTTAAGGCGGAAATATTCAAATAAACATAAATATAAAACTACTTCTAAAAATAAATGTATACCATAACACATAAAAAACGTGACAAAATTACTAACAAAAAATAAACATCGAACAAACAATGATTTAAGATTTTCTTTAAGCCTTAAAAAAGAATATACATAATTTCTATTATATAAAAGCTAAATACATACTATTATGATCAAAGTTTATAAACTAATAACACGATGTGTAAGTTAAATGTACTGAAAAATAAACTATATGTTGTTTATAGTATTTTAAGTTCTAACATAACGAATTGAGGTTATTTTAAATAAACATCGTGTTACTTACAAATACTGCTGAAATCTAATTTTAACAATTTCACTATACATATTTAAAAATGTATTTCTGTTTAAAAAATGATTAACACGTCACAATAGTTCATAAATTAATATTCTATTTTACGATATATATATATATATATATATTACTAATAAATTTTGCCATATTATAATGATTTGAATATCTTCAAGTAAGTTTTGATCATTAGACATACACAAACTTTTTTGTAACCGGGATATGATCTAAACAATATTTTTGCATGTCAAGATTTGATCTCAACACGATATTATATATCTAAAATTTTTTGTTCTCCATAGAATTTTGGTATTGAAATATTATTAAATTTTAATTGTTGATTTTTGCAATTTAAAAAAAATATTCTTTAAGAATATATTTTAAACTGATTTAAGATACTGACCCACGTATGCGCGGGTGATTTAAGATACAGACCCACGTGTGCGCGGGTGAAAGTCCTAGTTAATCAAAAAGCACATCATTTTGGCAAAGAAAATGCTTCAGTTTTTAAAAGGATGCAACTACTACTGTTATTATGGGCTAAAGCCGAGACAAGTTACAAAACAGGCCCAAGCCCCACTGCGTTTGAAAGAACACATAGCTCACAACGGTCAGAAGATAAACAGGCACTGAAAAGCAAGGATGGAGTCGAAACCTGTTAGAGCTTGTACGGAAACAATCACCACCATCAAGCTGGCAAATCGATTCCAAGCCCTTGGATCTCTGGACTCAACGTGATGAAGCTAGCTGTTACAAGAAACTAAGGTTTTAACATCTTGTATAAATAGAGACAGTAAGAGTTGTAAATTTGTAATCTATTAAGTGGAAAATAAGAGACAAATGTTCATCTTCCTCTTCAATACTCTTTAAGTTCATTATCTCTTTTCTCGTTTTTGTTACCATACAATAACACTAATGTATACAATAATACAATTTTCACCACGTTCGAATTCTCGCTTTGATTATATCATTTTAGTATGATGATTAGAGAAATATATGTTGATCTTTTTAATACATCATACTACTAAATTGTGATTTTGATCTTAGGAAAGGTAGGATAAGACATGACTGTATTTTTTATAATGCTTTGCTTTAACATAAACAGAAACTGAAATGATTGAATTGGGCATAATTAGGTGACATATATCTTTATCAGAAAAAATTAGGTGACATATATTATTATGGTGGTTCAACCAAAAACGCATATGGGAGGTACCTCCCTATGTATATTCGCATCATATGGTTATTTGCCTCCTCGGATTCCATTGTGTTCCGTCACAGATTTTATGCCATATAAATATGACAAATTAATATAATAATCATAAAATTGTTTTTATTATGTATACATATGCTAAAATTCACTATTTTTGTAAAAACAATTCGGTATTCCATTTGCGCTATACGCAGATCTATTCTATAATTCTATTTAACATATATTTTAATCTATTATATCAAAAAAAAAAAATAATATTTGCAATATCCAAACAGAAAAAGGTTTCTCATTCATCAATTTTTTATTATATAAAGTTGGATGCGCACGACGTGGTTGCGACACATAGGATTTTTATAATTTATAAGATCGCGACATGTGTCACTTTTAATGTTACGTCCGTTAAGATCGTGACACATGTCTTAGAGAAAAAAAAAGAAATAATAATAATAATAAAAATTTAGATAAAGGAAATTTAAAAAAAATCCATTACAGTTAAAAGAAATAAAAATATATTTGTCATATCCTAATAGAGAAAGGTTTCCATTCATCAAATTAATATTATCCAAACAAATAATAAAATCAAAATAATGTAATAAATAAAATCCTATTTGTACATGGAATATGTTATGTAAACTAAATTTCCTATAACTGCATGTAATAGGTTACTTGAACCCCTATAAAAGAGAGTCAAGGTTTCTCAATCATAAATTCATCAAAGCAAATTCATCAAATCCCTTTGATTCTATTTCTCCAATTTAAAAATCATGTTTTTGAAAGTTTTGCGATACATAGATTTTTATAACTGACAAAATTGCGACATGTGTTTTAGAAAAAAAAAATTCTGGAAGTATGAAGATCGTAACATGTGTCATGGAATAAAAATAATAAAAAATTAATATGTATAAGACTAACTAAAAATTAGAAAAACAGATAACAAATAATTAAAATGAAAAAATAATACATCCATTAAAAGTAATAAAAAAACAGGAAACAAATAATTTAAATTCTTTTGTTACATCTATTAAGAAAAGGAAAAAAAATCCATTTCGAAAAGGAAAAATACCAATATATAGTATTTATAATGGTCCGAGGCAAAAAAAAATTGAGAAAGAAAAAATATAAATAGAAAACTAACAAAATAATTATCAAGCAATTAACTAATATTAAAAAATTATAATTGATATTCTAATTTTAAATAGTTTGATTTTCAATTTTTGTTAGGTAAAAAAATTGAAATAAAGATTTCATCAATTAAAATCTCTTGAATGGAATAATAAAAGTTTGATTAATTAATCAATTGATCAGATTTAGACATGTGTAAGTCTTTCTGTATTGGATAAAAATAATAGTAAAACAAATTAATTCATTTTGTCATATCATAAATTCAAAAGAAAAATCAATTACAATAAAAATGTAAAAGTATTACCAATCTTATTTTATTTAAATATTTTTATCGGGTTTTCAATATTATTTTGTTTACGTTTAAAAATGATCAAATTTTGTTTAATATTTTCCATGTTTTTATTATAAAATCTTAAAATATACCCGCGTATACGCGGGCCTTAATCTAGTAGATTAATAAAATAAATTATTTAAATTTTGTAAAATTTAGGAATTTGGATTCATAAAATTTATTAAACATCAAAGCTAAAAAAAATAGACATTTAAAAATACAGTATTTCTGATATTACCAAGTCATTAATGAAAATTATCTCAATTTACTTTTTAGTTTTCATTTTGTTACCATATTGTATGCATTTAGGACTATATTTTGTTTCCTCTTGTTCTTGTATTGCTATAGTAATTTAAAAATCTATATTAAATTAAGTAGATTTTAAACTAAAATAAGTTTTAATTAATATTCACACTGTATCCAGATATGCTCTTCTAAGCATTTTATTTATATCTGTAAATTTATTTTTCGGATTCATAATTTTATTATTAAGATTCGATATCACACATTCCAAAAACTCTAATATGTGAAACTGATATGATCAAGTGTTGGATAATTTGCCCATCCATATAATTTGCCCATTCATACTTTAATGGTAACTATTTGTTGAATACGGAATAAAATATATAATAAATTATTTATATAACAAAATCACATAATAATTATCCAATTAAATAAGTAAAATAAATAAACCATATATTTATAAAAAACTAAATAATATTTAAATAAAATAACTTATTTAAAATATAGAGAATTTATTAATTTTAGTTCATAATAATTTATTACACGTCAGAATTTAAAATTTAAATACTGTTTATTTGATAAAAAAATCAAATAGTGTTTATTTGTTTATTACACATCACAATTTAAAATTTAAATAGTGTTTGATAAAGGGAAGAGTGTAAGTTGTTTATTTGTTTTTTTTTTTTTTTTTTTTTTTTTTTTTTGCTTTTCAGCAAATTTTGTCTTTTTCCTAATTCAACAAGTTTTGTCATTTTCCTAATTCTACAAACGTGACTGGTGTCACACACAAACAATTCAGCATAATTCAGTTGGATTCAACAAATATGCATACACCAGTTAGGGCCTAAGTTCACTTTAGCTCTCTTAATTTTTTGCTCTTTGCTATTTTTATAGATTACATAAAAATAAATTAACCAACATAAATGTATGAACACATGTATTTAGGGGCTGATTGGTTACCCGCTATCACCCGCAAACGCAGCTTTTTTTTACCGCTTAAAATCGCTCCAGATCCCTTATAATCAAAAGCTGCTGAACGTTGCGGATGTATTTTTTTTAAATAAATAAAAAATATAAATAAGTAAATTTGTCATTTTTAGTAAATATTCATTAAAAACATATCGTAATTTTTTATATATACAAAATTATAAATCAAAATTTTCTTGATAAATGTTCTCTTCAAAGTAATATATATAATACAAACTTAGTTTTCACATTAATATTTTTTTAAGGAAAATCACATATTTCATCCTAATTATATAAATAATATTATTTTGTAAACTTTGAATATTATTTATATTGAAAAATGATTTTATATTTGTTCAATCTATATATATAAAGTTGATGCAATTCTCTTCTCAAGTTGCCACCTCATCAAAAAAGGGTACCACTAAATTCATCATTTTAGCACAAACATTTAATATATCATATTTTTTCTTTTTTTCTTTTTAATTTTTATAAAAGTTATCATTCATTAAATAGGTTTAACAAGAATATGAAAAGTCATTTACAAAAACGAAAAATATTTTATATAAATCTATAAAAACTATATATTATTTAGTAGTTCTCAAGATATTATAGAAAAAATATTGTTTTTAGGTATTTTGAGACAAAATGAGACGAGACTGGCAGAACGAGGCAGAAAAAAAAAACAGAACGCGAGAAGAGGGGAATTTTGTCTACTTCTTTTTATAGGAATGATGAGACGGGATGAAAAGAAACGGAATGGGACGCTATTAGACGGGACAAGATGAAAAGGGACATAATGGGACAGGAAATAACGGGACGGGACTTTCGCATACCCTTAATTATATTTAGGGATGGGACATAGATAGGACAAAACGGAAAGAAACATAATAAGATAGAATGAGACTGGACGGGAAAGAACGGGACAAGATGAAAAGGAACAAAATGGGACGGGATGAGACTAGATAGGAATTTTGCCTACCCCTAATTATATTTAGGGAACGGGACATGAAGAAACAGAAAGAACGGGATAAAACATAACAAAATGGAAAAGAACATAATGGGATATGTGGGATTGGACGGGACGGAACAGACATGACAGACGGGGTGGGAAAGAGACATGATGAAAATGAACGAAATAGGATTAGATGAGACAAAATTGAAAATAATTTTGGATAAGACGGGATGAAAAGAAACGGAATGGGATGAGATTAGACGAGACAAGATGGAAAGGGACATTATGAGACAGAAAATAACGGCACAGGACTTTTGCATACCCTTAATTATATTTATGGACGGGACATAGATAGGACAAAACGGAAAGAAACATAATAGGATAGAATGAGACTGGACGGGGCGGACAAGACGAATAGGACGGGAAAGAACTAAACAAGATGAAAAGGAACGGCATGGGACAGGATGAGACTAGATAGGAATTTTGCCTACCCCTAATTATATTTAGGGAACGGGACGAGAAAAAACAGAAGGAATAGGATAAGACATAACAAAATGAAAAGAACATAATGGGATATGATGGGATTGGATGTGACGGGACAGATAGGACGGACAATATGGGAAAGATAGACATGATGAAAATGAACGAAAATAGGACTAGATGGGACAAGATTGACATTGCATAACCCTAATTATATTTAATTATTGTGTGTATATTTTTAAACAATAATAAACCAGAAAATAAATTATATTTGCCAAAACAATAAAAATTGATGCAACAATATAAATTCCCGCGCTTCGCGCGGCTTCCCCCTAGTATAATATAATTTTGATGTTTTTATAGTTATATAATGTATTTATATTTTTAAATTATTGCTTAACCGCTATTACATCCGCAAGTCAACCAGTCATAATATCCCGCAAACGCATCCATTTTCTACCGCTATGGCGATCGTATAAACCGCTTAATAACGTGCTTAACTGCAACCGTTCGCTTCAGCAAACTTCCGCAACCGCAAACGCAACCGCAACATTTAACCCAATCAGACCCTTAGTTTTGAGCAAACTGAATCGAAACCCAAAAACATATGGATTATTCTCAATTTGTTTTAGTAGATACTGAAAATCGAAAGCCATAAGATTTATGATGATCTTCTATTCAATATACTAGGGACTGAAGCCCCGTGCAAGCGCGGGGTTGTTTACAATAATTATTTGTTTGGTTTTTTTTATTTTCGTTGATTTGAATTATGATGATTTTGTGTTAATTTTCATATATTGGTTATATTTATAATTAATTCAACAACTAACACTAAACATATGATCAATTTGTGATTTCATTTTATTTTATTAAGAGGTTAACATCACACTTCATTTCGAGTTTTCTATTTCTAAAATTTAGCATACTTTAAATATTATGTTTGTTCACTTCTATTAGACAATAGGCATGCATTTGACTCAACATTAAAATTTGTAAACATGTTGTAGAATCGCATTTACACTCGAAATATGAAGGAACAAAAATCTGTATAACTTTTTACCTATCGGCTTTGTTGTGCTAGCATGTGAGCATGATGACCATTGATTATTTTCTATTATATATGTTAGTTTTGTAAATATAAATTGTATTTTTGAAACAAAAATGTCACAATCCTTAAAAATTTAATGGTTTTCGTTGCAATGAAATTTACATATAATAACTCGACTTCTATTTGTTTAAGAAAACAAAATCTAACTCTAATTTCTCATTTAGTTAATTTATAATCTTATTTTCAAACTTGTAAACATATTATAACATTTTCCAATAGAATAAATTCTTTGAATAAAAAGCTAACTATATATGATTTCAAATTAAATATTTTTTTACTTTATCTCCATTTTATATTACAATTTTTTAAAAAAATTTAACATCAAATTATCACATATTTTTCATATTAATTAATTAATTTCTTTGTGTATTTTTCATAGTTTTATTTATGTGTAAAATAGAAATATATGTAAGGAAATATAAATAGACATGTATTTAATAAATATTTTAAATACAACTTAATGTTTTTGTGCTGATGTGGATACTCTAGATGAAAAGAGAACTCCCTAATTATATACTCCCTCTATCCTATATTATAAGCTGTTTTAGCTTAAACACAAGAATTAAGAAAGTTGTTTTGCTTTAAAAAAGTATCATTTAAAATATAGATTAAATATAATTCAACCAATCATAAAAAACAACTGCAAAATATAAGTGGTCACACAGTTTTCCATAAAGTAAAAGTGCATTGAAATGTCAAAACTGCTTATATTGTGGAACAAAAATTATAAGCTAATCTCATCATCTCTAATAATCTTATACTCCCTCTGTCAAACATATCAAGATGGATGGTCAAAGCGCCATCGTCTCGAGGGGGCGTATTAGGGAATAATATCTCACATCGAAAGTTGTAAAGGATCTTAAGTAGTATATAAGGGATATGAGCCTATCAACTTATTGCCAATTGGTTCATTGAGTGTCACTAATCTGCCGAAGAAAGGTCGTCGTCATCTCACATTACTCGGTGGCCGCCTTGTTCTAACCTTGAAAAAGATGAGTCTAATGTTATCGTTTTCCTGGCGCCAGGCCTCATGTAATCTGCTCAGCTATCCTCGATTCCTCCTCTGCAGATTTTCTGTTCCGTCGGGAAACAATCCTGAGAGCCATGAATCCATAGTTGCCGAGTTTTTGGAGAAGATCCCGCAACATAAGTCGCTAGGGTCGCTTCTCACATCTTCTTCTTCTGTTTCACTCTCTCAAATCACACGGCGGCTGGGATCTTACTTGCTTGCACTGTCATTCTTGGAATTCCTGAACGCAAAATCTCAGTCTGGAGAATACCTCGTCTCCTTAGTGATTCAGTCTGTTATCGAATTCGCTGGCAGTGAACCTGACGCAAGAAAAAAACCTCTCCGGCTCTACGAGATTGCCAAAGAAAAGAACATCCAGATTGTTTGGACGTATGGGCATGGTGAGTCAGTCTATTCTAGTATATGAAGGACTCGATTCGGATATGAAAGACACGCAAGTTCGTAATGGTGTGATCTAGGTCTTGTTCAGAACAGACGTGTGGATGATGGCTTTCAGGTGCTCGAGGAAATGCTTCAAAAAGGTTCGGTTTTTCCTCCTAATAGGATCACGCTTGATATCGTTTTAAGTGAGGTTTGGAAGGGAAGGCGTCACACGGGAGATGAGATTGCTACGCTGATTCTGAGATTTAGCTCTCATAGCCTCTTCCCCAACACGGTTTGGTTGACTCGGTTTTTATCGAGTATGTGCAGAAGAACTTCTCGCACCGATGAAGTGTGGAAGGTCTTGAGCGAACTGATGAAGAACAAAGCGCCGCTTGAAGCTCCTCCATTCAATGCTCTATTGACATGCTTAGCAAGGAATAGGGAAATTGTGGGATGAATGCCATTGTTGTAAAGATGAATGAGATGAGAATTCCCCTGATGCAGTGACTTTAGGGATTCTGATTAACTCTTTCTGCAAATCAAGGAGGGTCGATGAAGCTATGGAGGTTTTTAGAAAAATGTGTGGGAAGAAAACTGATGGTGGAAATGTGATTAAAGCTGATGTGATTCATTTTAATACTCTCATCGATGGGTTCTGCAAGGTGGGGAGGATGAAAGATGCAGAGGATTTATTGGCAAGGATGATAAAGGAAGGGACTTGTGCACCAGATGATATCACTTACAAATGCTTGATTGATGGGTATTGCAGAGCGGGACAACGTGAGACGGCTAAAGAAGTCGGATGGAGGATGATAGGTATTTGACAGCGGAACAACTTGAGATGGCTAAACAAGTATCTGTTGCGTTGTTCAAAAAAATGAGGCATGGAGATTTTTTGCCTGATCACATTGAATTTTTGGCACTTTTTAAAGATTGCAGCCATGCATGTATGATTGATGAGGGAAGATGGAAAGATCTTAAAAAAGAAAGGGTCTATATCCCTTATATACTACTTAAGATCCCTTCCAACTTTCGATGTAGGATATTATTCCCTACTAAAGATCTTATGATTGTCGATCTGTATGATGCAGAATTCGTCCAACATTCTACAAAATTTAACTAACATGTGATATATAAGATATCTACAAAAAAAAGATTCATATGAAAAAAGCAAATTTGATAATTACAAAAAAATTTGAGGCCGAATCATTATTAAAAAAAAAAAATATATATATATATATATATATGGAGGTCTAAGCCAATGACAAGATTGAATTGTTCCTAGAAATTCTCAAAAGTACTAGTTAACTTTTGAAATTTCGAGAGAAATGACAATCTTCATTGAAATCTCGAAGTGATGAAGTACTACTACTCCACTGCCAATGCCTATGCCTGTAAATAGTGGCATAATGTTTATTCCATTTGGGTACAATGGCATAAGAACAAACAAGTAATATGCAACAATATCAACCTAAAGACATAAACAGATTTTGACCCTAAGAATTGAAAACCAAAATTGAATTGATAATAGTAAGATATAGAACTATAACTCCACATATCTATTTGTTCTACTCACACCACCTCCTCGAGTATGATCTATATAGTAGCATCTCTATCTTGTCAGGCTGAAGTGGAGAAACTTGATCGTTAAAACCTTGGTCTATGGTGATTTTAAACCATTCAACTTCTCATGCTATGGTGGCACAAGCCATCTTTATATTATTAATTGAGAAGTACATTCTAATGTTTGGATACAATAATTAGAGAAACATCTATTTGGATAGAAGAATAAATGGAAACAAAAGTTGTTTGGATATAAGAATAAGAGAAAAATCTATTTGAATAGAAGAATAAATGGAAACAAAAGTTGTTTGGATATAAGAATAAGAGAAAAATCTATTTGGATAGAAGAATAAATGGAAAAAATTGTTTGGATACAAGAATAATAACTTAAAATAAACCGATGGTTTAGAAAACTTCCGTTTTCCATCTCTTAAAAATCTGCAAAAAAAAAAAACTTAACATAATCTAACGATAATTTCAAATCAATAGAATATGCTTTTTGGATTTTCGGGTTTTTATGGACAAGTTCGGGTTTGGGTGAAAATCTGAGACATAATTTTATAGAGATATATATAGAGATATAGAAATTGTTCGGGTTTCTTTGAAAATTTATGTTCGGGTTAGGTTCAATTTTCTACACAAAACAACAACGTCACACCGCACAAACGTGCGGGTACTCTATTTAGTTATTATTATTGGCTTATCCACTTTGCTTCTTTTTCTTTTAGTACTTTAAATTTTAAATGTTTACATGGAATTGTTTTGAGAAATATGTGGTTTTGACGTTGAAATTATGGATTACTTCAATGAAATCGCCGTGAGATAATTTAAACACCAACTCCCAGTCTATAAAGATTAGTAAAGTTAGTATAATGTTTGTGTAACATAATTTTTGTTTCAAGTTTTTTGCCTTAGTCATGTTCATTAAAAAAAAGTTCCTTAGTTTTGCCTAATTTCTTTTTATCGCGGAACAGAAATTAATGAAACTATAAGACTTAGGTTAATAGCAGAATTGTTTGTTAGAACAGAAGCATCAAAGCATATCTTCATTAATGGTTGCCAATGACATGCTTCTTAATTTGTTAAATTCAATGACATGCTTTGGTGGTAAAAGACAAAAATGATCTTGTTATTAAAAATGGTAATGAGATGGGAAATCAAAAGATTGCGTTCATAAATGAAAGCAATAATTTCGATCCTCTACGACGTCGTTCTGATAATTAGGATACTAATTTTCAATTAGAATAAAAAATATTTTGCTGTAAGAAACCAATGAAAAAAAAGGCAAACAAAAATGTAAAAATTGTATAAACTATAAAGGAAAGATAAGCATAAGAGAATATATATAACACCGAAGAAGAAGAAAATAAAAAGCTTCCGTCACCGTGAGGAAATAAAAGAAAACCGACGTCTCCTCTCCCTCTATC
This sequence comes from Microthlaspi erraticum, assembly GCA_902728155.2. Classification (NCBI taxonomy): domain Eukaryota; kingdom Viridiplantae; phylum Streptophyta; class Magnoliopsida; order Brassicales; family Brassicaceae; genus Microthlaspi; species Microthlaspi erraticum. The sequence continues at coordinate 126,091 of CACVBM020001068.1, forward strand.
TCTCGTCCTTGGATCTCTCTGCTCGATAATCAGGTACTTGTCTCTTATGATCATCACGATAATCGGATTCTAGAGCTTTTAATTCCGAGTTTATTGTCGTTTTAGGTCCAGGGAAAATCTAAATACTTTGGTGGGTTTTGTTTTGAAATTGTTTCTATTACGAGCTGCTGAAGAATTGCATTGTTCTGTGAATTTCGGGTTAACCTCATATGATCGTTTATGTTATTGATTTTCTGGATTTTGCTTTTTGCTGCAGTTTCCAGTTATCCTAATTACAAGTAGTTGGTAGCAGTTGCTGAATTTAGAAGCTTTTCCTTTTTCTTCTTCAATCTTAATGCTAGCAAGGTCAGGATTGTTTACTTGGTAATAATCTCAGAATATTATGTAATGAGCTTTTGATCTGTTGTTGGTAAGGCATGTCCGAAAACACTGTTTGTTACTTGCTGTCTGAATTAGGTTTGATCTCTTACAATGTATCTGTGAAGTGAAGCTCGAATGTTCAATGTTGCTGCCTGTGAATACATTTTCTTTGTGACTCCATAATTTGAGATTATGACGAAAATAATTAGAGGGAGAGGATATTTACCTTTCCTATGTTTTGATTCCATTACAAAGCTTGAGTATTTCTGAGTGAATTTTACTGTAATGTTGCTGACTTTTGTTAAATATTTAACTACTAGGAAGAGGGCGCTTCTGCAAGTAGCAATATGAGACAAAGAAATATGATTAATGATCCTCAAAGCTCTCTGCATCCAGATATGCCACCAGTGAACACTGTTCCAAACTTAGAAGCTCATCCTCCTCTGCATGAACCTTATGATAACAACAACCCTATGTTCTATGGGCTTCAACAGCACCATCATCAACGTGCACCAAATTTCTATCAGCCTTATCCGACTTTTCATGCTCCACCGAGTCATCTGCCGCCTCCTGGAAGTCATGTTGGTGCAGCTGGTGGAGTTACTTTCACTGAACATGAGACGAATGCTCATTATATGGATCACGGATACAAAAGAAAAAGTGCTCAAGTAATGCCCGGATATTCTCAGTATCCACCACCAGCTCCTTCTTCTTTCCCTCAATATGGTACTTACCCGCAGCAACCACTAGATCAGAGAAGCGTGAGGAACAGAGCAGAAGCAGCTTCCATGGATGCTTTTCACCCTCATGGTGCTAACAGCTTCATTCAAGGAAACTATGCAGCTCATCCTTATCCACCTCCTGGCTCAACCTGGTATGACCAACATCGTAATGGCAACAGATCTGATGGATCGTCTTCGCTTTGGTCCCAAGCACCACCCTCTGGACCTTATATGCGTGGTACTATTCTCATTCTCAGCATTTACATTGGTCTTTCTTGAATACATATCTTATTCTTCTTCTTCTTCTTGAATGATCTCTCTTAGGTAACGTTGACACTGGTAATGTCTACTCTCCGAGGTACCATGAAACATCTAGTAGCAGAAACCCCACCCCATTTGTATACCCAAGGCACAACCACTATATTAGCCATCACCCGGTACCTCCTCCTCCCACCGTATACCCTCACATGGCTTCAGCCTCATACACTGTTCCTGAGACTATGCACAGCCAAGTGGGAACGGTTCAATCAAGTGGGTTCAGGATAAACCAGCAACATCCCAGAGATGGTTTTGTACCTGCAGCAACTCGTAGACACCATGGACTGCCTTTTCCCGGATATGTAAGATATCTTCTTGAACACAATCTTTCTTCTTCTTGTATCAGTTTCTTCAAAAGAGTGTTCATTTTTTCAATATTGGATTTTCCTGTTAATATGTGTAGGAACTTGCAATTTTTGAGGAAGGAGACTTCTACGATGCTGCTAATTATGTCGATGATCATCAAGGCATGCGCTTAGACATAGAGGACATGTCATACGAGGTGAGTCCTCCTGTTACTCTTTACTACATAGCTAATCACATGAGGCCACATTGGTTTCTTCTCATCTTATAACATTGAAAACCTGGTGGCCTGCGCAGGAGCTTCTTGCTTTGAGCGACCAGATTGGAACTGTGAAGACTGGCTTGTCAGAAGAAGATGTTAAAGAGCTTCTGAAAACAAGAACCTCTATCAACCTGGAAGATGAAGCTCCTTCTACTGATCAAGAATCTTATTCTTGCACCATATGCCAGGTAAAGCCAATAAATTTTGAGACTGCATCCTCCAAGCTTATGAAAACATTTCACACACACTCATCTTAGTAGTAATAAAAATCTTCTTCTTTTCTTTGACAGGAAAACTACAAGATCCAAGATAAGATCGCAACGTTGGATTGCAAGCACGAGTACCATGTAAAATGCTTGAAGAAGTGGTTGGTTATCAAGAACGTTTGCCCAATCTGTAAATCAGAGGCACTGGTCATGGAGAAGAAGAAGGGACAGTAAACTATAGGAGAAGAGAGTTACTGCAGAATGGGTTTTTCTTTTTACCGAGTTGCTTTATATCTATTGGTTTTTATAAGAGAAACAGAGCCAGGGGAAGTTTCATCCCCAACTTCTGTAAAATTTGTACTTTTGTGCACATAATTTGTGTGTCAGTCTAAAAGCTGAGATTGGCTTTCTGACTATGAAAACTGTATAGGATTCTTTTGTTCTTTGTACATTTGGTTTGCTCCTCTAAAGTTTATTTTGCCATCTTCTTTGCTCATAGATTTCCGAATATAATGACCATGTAAAAATAGTTAAAACATTATAAGGATCTGACAAAATTACACCAAAAAGAAGCAAAGAGAAGCAAGAAAGGTCCATAGATAACCAACAAAACTATATAGTTTCCCTAAGAAACCAAGTAACAATGATCAAGATCAACTAGAGCAGCAACCGACCTTCTTGACCTCAGAAACATCGTCCTTAGACCCAACATTGATACTCTGTCCTTTAGGAAGAGTAGCATGATCATCTCCTATATCCAGCGCCTTCTTGCTCGCCACACGGTATATTTGAGAAAGCACTTCAGTGAAAGCATTCTCAACGTTCAACGCCTCGAGCGCAGACGTCTCCATGAAGAAGGTGTTCTCTCTCTCCGCAAAGGCCTTGGCGTCTTCCGTGGAAACAGCTCTCAGGTGACGCAGATCAGCCTTGTTCCCAACCAGCATGATGACAATGTTGGCGTCTGTGTGGTCTCTAAGCTCCTTGAGCCATCTCTCAACGTTCTCAAACGTCACATGACGTGTTACATCGTACACAAGCAAAGCCCCTACCGCTCCTCTATAGTACGCGCTTGTGATTGCTCGGTATCTAGTTCCCAACACACACAAAAAAATCGATACTTTAGTCCTTAATGATCTTCACCCAATTCTTTAGCTTTACACATTCTCAAATTAGAGCCACAGGAATCAATTTGCCTTCGAAAATAAAGCAAAGCTACAAGCTTTAGCCCCAAATGTAAACAAAAACTCGAATTGGAGGAAGAGAAGGGTTCATAGATACCTCTCCTGACCAGCGGTGTCCCAAATCTGAGCCTTGACGATTTTTTCATCGACGCGGATGCTACGGGTGGCGAATTCGACGCCGATCGTGGATTTAGACTCGAGGCTGAACTCGTTGCGGGTGAATCGAGAAAGGAGGTTAGATTTGCCGACGCCGGAATCCCCAATTAGCACCACCTTGTAGAGGAAATCGTAATCGTCGTCAGCTCTATACGCCGCCATTATGATGGGTCGGAGAAAAACTCCTCGTTCGGGGAATCGGAGATTTTGAAGGTAAACCGGTGAGAGATCACACGTATGGACGAAAGGGGAAGAAGGAAGAAAACGCACAACGAAGAGAGAAAGAGAAGCGTTTTAAATTTTGAGCCTTTGAAAGAGAGACACGCAAATGGATGAAATTTGCGCACATCTGCTAACGGGTCGGATCCAGATCCAATTATAATCGGGTCGGATACTTCAAAATACTAAACTTTTTCAGAAAACACTCGTCGTTAGTTTGTATTTTGTAAACGATTTTGTATATAAACTTTTTCTAGAAAAAAACTCATTAATTTAGTCGTTAGAAATGACCAACTTCAAAATATTGACACATGCATAACAGTTGAATATGCTGCTTCATGAATATCTCTGAGAAAGTAAGAAACATGATCATCTTTTTTTATTTTCATTTTGAGACAATTCAAACTTGGAGTTTGTCTAATAATCCTCTGTTTCTAGTATATACAAAGTACTTAGTAAACTGTGATCGAATCTTCCTCTTCCTCTTTACTTTGGTTCATCATTCATCCGGAGCCGGCTGGTTAAGATCAAAACCTTCATCTTCTTTTTCACCACCATCTTCATTATTAGCCGGCAGGTTAAGATCCAAACCTCTCACATCCTGCAACAATGAAGGTTCATGTCTCAAATCATAGGGTCTAAAACGATCTTGTAAAAAGTTGGATGTTACTTATACCATTGAAGAAGAAGAAGAAGGGTGATGTTGTTGTTGTTGCTGTTGGTCATTTGGCATTGCAGGAAGAAGTCCAGAGTTGCATCCTCTTATAGCGTTGGCTTGAGCTTCAAGACTTGAACTTGATGATGACCCCAAAACATGAGACAGTGTAGCCGATGGTAGTGGCCCGGAAACAGAGATTGGACGGTGAATATTGACAGTCGATGATGGTCGTGTGATGTACTCTTGAAACGATGGCACCAAGCTGGAATCAACAGAACTGCGACCGTGAAGGTTCGAGAGCAAACTCTGCCACGATCTTTTCATGGCCTCCATTTGAGCTTGAGTATATCCTTGGAATGCATTTGGATTAGGGTTGTTTCCAGAAGTTGTTGTTGCTTGAGGGGTCGGCAACAATGGACGCAGCTGTCTCGAACCATGGGGTCGTTGCCTAGCCCTTGCTTGAGGCGCCCTTCTTGCAATGTTGGCTTGAGTATTTGGATCATAGGGAAGGATCGGAACATATGGACGCTGCTGTCTCAGAGCAGAGGATCGTTGCATAGCCCTTGCTTGAGGCGCACGGTAATGCTGTGGTAAACTCACCTGCAGATGAAAACAAAACAAAAAACCCTATTTCACAAACGCAATCAACAGTATAACAGACTTGATCCGATCTTGAAACTAACTATACCACTGAAGAAGAAGGTTGAGCATGAACACTTGAACTTGGATTGACACTCGATGCTCTTGTGTTGTTTGACCCTAACGATGACCGAAAGATAGAATCTTGACTCGAAGACTCGGAGGAGGAAGAAGTTGTAGTCATGGTTCCGCCATTAACGTTCATTTGAGTAGGGATCGAAGATGATGATGATGATGATGATGATGGTGAGCCAACGATCCGATCTTTGAATTTTTTAGTCGGAAGACGAACAGAGTCTCTTTTCCGCTTCAGCAAAGGACCTACAAGATTCGTAGGAACTATTGGGGCTTGTATGCTACTAATCTCCGACTTTCTTTTTCTCAGTTTTGCGGTCTCTGATATCGAAATGATCACCGGATCATCATCTTTAGGTTTTCTTCTTCTGGTGATCATCGTCGATTTCTCCTTGTTTGCCAAATCGGCATCATCTTCATCTCCATTAATGTCGTCGCTGCTTTCACAGGCGTCGTAATCAGATTCGTTATCGCTCTTCTTGTCGTCGGCTTCTTCTGATGAACTCTCTCCCAACATTTCTCTGTTTCTTGATCGATCAAACTCTGGTTGTTCGTTAGTCGTTAGTTCGTTACCGTATCTTATATAAAAAAGTAATCATATTTGTTTAGTAAACAATTGTTTATTTTGTCATTAAAAATGACTTAACTTCAAAATATCAACACATGGATAATAGTTGTATTTGCTTTATGAATCTCTGCAATAGTTTTTTCCAGTTTAGATAATTAATATTAGTATTTAGTACCCACTTAAAAACAAATTTAGCCTTTTTAACATTTGGAGAGAGATTAATTGAAAAAGTCAGTTTCTTAACCAACCATCATCAAATAAATCAAAAATTCTAACTTCTATTCTCTGTGCCAACACAGTAAACAACTGTAACTAGTTCGAAAATTTAAAGAATGTAAGAAACTTGTCACTTTAAAAAAAGCTTTAATCACTTTCAGTCAACATTAACCATCTTTTATCCACTTTTCTTTATACATTTTGAGACAATTCAAACTTGGAGTTTGTTACTTGGCTATAACTGTCTAATAATCCTCTGTTTCTAGTATATACAAAGTAGTAAACTGTGATCGCATCTTCCTCTTCCTCTTACTTTGGTTCACCATTCATCCGAGCCCCAAGTTGAGATCAAAACCTTCATCTTCTTCATTTCTTTCACCCCCATCTTCATCATTAGCCGGCAGGTTAAGATCTAAACCTCTCACATCCTGCAACAATGGAGGTTCATGTCTCAAACCATAGGGTTATAACCATGCTACAGATAAATCTGGTGACAATGACAGTAGAATAAGACTAAACAAAGATCTTAGAAGTTGATTGTTATACCATTGAAGAAGGGTGATGTTGTTGTTGCTGTTGGTCATTTGTCATTGAAGGCAGAAGTCCAGAGTTATATCCTCCTACAACGTTGGCTTGAGCTCCAAGACTTGAACTTGATGATGGCCCGGAAACAGAGATTGGACGGTGAAGATTGACAGTTGATGGTCTTGTGATGTTTCCTTGAAACGATGGCACCAAGCTGGAATCAACAAAGCTGGGACCGTGAAGGTTGGAGGAAGACGGATCGGCGTGGAAATTCCGATACGATCTTGTCATGGCCTCCATTTGAGCTTGAGTATATCCTCCGAATGCATTTGGATTAGGATTGTTTCCAGAAGTTGTTATTGGAATACCACTTGCTTGAGGCGCAAGGTAAGAGTGATTTTGTTGTTGCTGTTGGTAGTTGAGCAACTCAGGCGAAAGTACAGAAGCCCATCGTCTTGTATCGTTGGCTTGAGCTTCGACACTTGAACCTAAAACAGAGGACACTGCAGGCAATGGTACTGTCCCAGAAACAGAGTCCGAAACAGAGGACACTGCAGCCAATGGATTTGTGTTGTTTCCTTTGAACAATGATGGCACAAAGTCGAAACCGTTGAGGCTCGGATAAGACGGATTGGTGAACATAGCCCAGCACAAACTTGTAGTGGCGTCCAATGGAACTCGAGTGTATCCAGGGACTGTTTGAATAGTGTTGTCATCAAAATTAACGATTGGAATGCAGAGTGGAAGACCTGGAAGGATGGGCAAATATGGAGGCTGCTGTATGAAACCATAGAGTCTTTGTTGCATATCAGTTGCTAGAGGCGCAATCATGAGGTATCGTTGTGGTCGAGGTCGACTCAACTGCACATTAAAAAGAACAATTCTTTTTTTTCATTTGTGATACAAACGCAGTCAATAGTTTAATAGACTTTATTCAATCTTGGATCTTGTTATACCTCTGAAGACGAAGAAGAATGTTGTTGTTGTTGAGAAGAAGTCGAAGATCTTGGAATGTTGTCTTGAGATTGAGATTGAACACTTGAGCTTGATGATGATCGTCTTGTGTTTTCTGATGCTAATGGTGACAAAAAGCTGAAATCTTGAAGGTTCGATCTCGAGACTGAAGTTGGAATACTCGAAGAAGACTGAGAAGAAGAAGAGGTTGTAGTGTTGGTTTCTCCATTGATGTTCACTTGACTAGGGTTCGAAGAGGGTTTGACTTGAGAATCACGACATGCTGTAGCAAGTTGTAGCCATGGATCTATTGGCACTGCGACTGAAGCATTGTTAGTCGATGATGATGATGATGATGATGATGATGGTGATCCGAAGATCCGATCTTTGATTCGTTTAGCCGGAAGATGAAGTGTGTCGCTTTTACGCTTCTTCAAAATCGATGGAGCTGTTGTTGGCTCTCGTATGCTAATCCCAGAGTTTCTTGCGGAATCATCTCTAGACTTTTTTCTTCTTGGAATCATCGTCGACTTCCCTTTATCTACCAGAACGACATCATCGTCATCTCCATTAATGTCGTCGTTGCTTTCACTAGCTTCGTAATCAGATTCTTCATCGCTCTTCTTGTCGTTGGACTCTTCTGATGAACTCTCTCGCAACATGTCTTTGTTTCTTGATCGTCTAAACAAGGTTTATTTCTCTGGATTATTAGTGTTGAATGAAGATTTGAGTCAGAAAAGTTTGACCGTACCGTATATATATAGAGAACGGAGGGAGAGGTTTCGTTGAGAGATTTCGTTAAAAAAGAACATCAAGTTGGAACAGAAAAGTCTGCCAAGAACTCCAAGAACCTAATTCATATTTTGGTAATGAATTTTTATCAACACTACTGTAAATTTTATATTAACTTTTCAGATTCTAATATCGCATCTCTAAGGACATATATACCAAGAAATATTTAAATGTCAAGGATATATAAATTTGATTGTTTATAAGATAGTAGATTCAGAGTCAAAACATAGATAGCAGAGATGATGGTGAATAAGGAAAGAGTAAAAACATAATCAATATAGTGTATTATGAAATACTGTTAACAAGAAGCTTCCGTAGCTCAGTTGGTTAGAGCGTTGGTCTTATGAGCCGAAGGTCGCGGGTTCGAGCCCCGCCGGAAGCAATTTTTATCTTTTTCCTCCGAATTTGGTACTTTATTTTTATTAGTTTTCTCAATCGTGGTCTAAACAAATTAAATTTATCAAAAACAACCCCACCTTGTAATCGAAGAAAAAGATTAAACACCACATTCACCATTGGTTGAAATGTCAATCACCAAGATGGCTTTCACCACAAAGAGAACGAAGCTTCATCTCTCTGTCTTCCTATTTACTTAAAAACCACTCAACATTAACCTTCTTGTGCCTTAAAAGAAACAACACATTAAAAATTATCTCATCTCATTGTCACATAATTTACTTAAATCTTTAGCTTACATAATCTTCTCCCAAAGTCCTTATCTCATCTCATTAGCTTACTCTCTCAGGTTTATACTGATAATCTTCTAAGATGGGATCTAGATGGTTGCTCCGCTCTATAATCTGCATGAGAGGAGCAAAACAGACCAAATCAAACCGAGGCAACGTTAGTAATAAAAAAAACTTTGTTTCAAGCTCTTTTATTTCTCGTAGGCTGAGATTTAAAACAATGTTTTTTTAGGTACAATTTGAAACCTCAAACCGAGTCAAACCAAGCTCTGCTTCCACTATACTTACACCAGAAGTCGCTGTTATACGCATTCAAAAGGCATTTCGTGCACACAAGGTTCGTCCAATTTCCCACAATTTTAAAACTGCTTTACAAGCTTCATTTAGACTTGTTGTGAACCTACAGGCGAGAAAAAGACTATGCAGCTTAAAGAGTGCAAGGAGATTTAACTCATTGGTCCAAGGACATACCGTGAGGAACCAAACTTGGACAGCACTCAATGTGATGCATTCTTGGTGCGACATACAGACTCAGATCAGAGAAAGACGTTTGTACATGGTGACACAAGGTAGACTCCAGCACAAGAGATTGGAGAATCGATTGAAGCTCGAGGTCAAGCTTCAGGAGCTAGAAGTTGAATGGTGTGGAGGGTCTGAAACAATGGAGGAGATTCTTGCGAGGATACAACAAAGAGAAGAAGCTACGGTGAAGCGTGAACGAGCAATGGCTTATGCTTTCTCTCATCAGGTCTAATGCAACTAAGACTTAGCCACAATGGATTAGACTGTATAGAAGATAACGTGTAGCTCAAGTAAATGTAATTTTTTTTATTTGCAGTGGAGGGCTAATGCTACACAGTATCTAGGTCAAGCTTCGTTTAACCTAGACAAAGAAAACTGGGGATGGAGTTGGAAAGAACGGTGGGTAGCAGCTCGACCTTGGGAGATTAGGACACAAGCCCACGTCACTAAACCGGTCAAACCAGCTACAAAACCGGAGAAATCAGCACCAAATGTAAAGACTTCTGTTAAACCGGGTTTATCAAAAAGCAAGGAAGCAGCAAATTCCAAAAAACCTGATTGCGGATGATTTTGATCAAAAAACAAAAAAATGGTTTCACGTTTACATATTTCATCTATGAATTCCCTTGTTTGATTTCGAATGGTTTTGTTTTCTATAAACTGGTTTGGTTATTTAATTGTACACAATACTCTATTTTACAATTTAATTAACGGTAACGGAAAATGTTCACCGTTAAGTGTGTTTGGGCTTTAATCTATTGGGCTTTCAACATTACGAAACGGCTACGTATAACACGGATGCCAAAAGTCTAAGAAATCTCTCATTCAGGTCTTCTTGTTTGTCGTCTCTGTCTCTCTCTGCTCTCTCTCTCTGTTGCTGAACATATTAGATCGCTAGCTGGTCGTACATCTGAATCTGCTGCCTGTATTTGTTCTTCTTCCCTTAGCTGAGGTAAATTTTAATCCTTTTTCCGATTCTTGATACCCTAATTAATCATGATTGCTTAAATTCGTATTCTTTTAATTGGATCGACGACCTTCGTGTTTGCTTCGAGATTTTTGGAAAATCACCTAATTTTCTTGTTCACATGAAAGAAATTTCAATTTATTGTGAAAACCCACGTTGTGATTGAGTTATTCAGTGAATCTGATTGAAAACGACTCTCGATTCTTGCAAAAATCGAGACTTTTTCAACATGGATCGAATATAATCCAGCTCCAGGCTTTGATTTCGTGTTGTTAAGAGCTTAAATCTTTACTTTTTCCTAATCAATTGACCTAAATCTCTCTGATTCGCAGATCTCAAGAAGTTGACAAAAATGAACAAAACCACACGGATCGATATCCCTTCACCGTCTTCACCTTCCGTCTCCGCCTCCGCCGCCGACGGTGAGCTCAACGAAGACGACATCTTCGCAATCGACATAACTCACGCGCCACGTCACTCTCCGTCGTCTTCTCCAGCCAAACATCCTCCTACTCGCCAGCTTCAAAGAAGCAAAAGCGGTTTGAAGAACGTGGAAGCTTCCGGTATCCTCGCCGCTCTTCCAGAGCCGTCCGGAAACAGTTACCTCAACCACGTCTTTCACCACAAGGCTGCGGCGGTTCTCTCGACTTCAGTCTCCTCCACAGCTTCTTCATCGTCTTCCTCAGGCGGTGGTGGTGCATCAGTTGCTTCTTCATCTTCTGCAAGAACCATCCCAACAGCTCCTAAACCGCCTCAAGAGAGACTTCCGTTCACGTCTTCTTTTATGGGTGGAGGGAAGTATCCTCAGTCAGCTCCGGTTCAAGTTCCGTTAGTGTCTTCGGCGATGATGAATCGCCACAAGAAGGAGTTTAAGCTGACTGATCTGGTGGACGATGAGGAGGAGGAAGAAGAAGGAGAGATGCTTCCGCCGCACGAGATTGTAGCTAGGTCGTTGGCTCAGTCCTCGTTGCTGTCTTGCTCGGTGCTTGAAGGAGCAGGAAGGACACTTAAAGGGAGAGATCTCCGGCAGGTAAGGAATGCTGTTTTCAGAAGAACAGGTTTCATAGATTGAATCTTTTTTCATTTTTTGTAAGTTTTTTTTTTCCACAAAAGACCATTCTTTTAATTTGTTATCCAAAAATTTGAAACCTTTCCAATGTAATGTTCATATATATATATGTTGGTCTACATTAGACGATTTGTTACGTCATATCAAAGAGACTGATGTGAGAGTGATTGCACATGTTTTTGGGCTGTGTTTATAATTTGCTTCATGCTTCACATGTTTCCTTCACATTTATGCACCTCTTATGAACACTTTTTAGTGTGATTCTTTTTGCAACTTTTGCTTCTTTCAAAGTCTTGAATTTACAATTATTTTATGGGGAAGGAGAGGGGGTTCAAAGCTGTGACATTTTTCGGTAGATCTTTTGAGAAAAAGGCAATGAGATCTTATTACAAGAGAAAGAGAGAGGGGACCAGTCTTAAAGTGACAGCTCTTTTTACAATCTTGGTTCCATCTTCTTCAACATCCCTCTCAAACCCATAAGATATTTTTGAGGTTTAGTGAGAAATGTTTTACTAGGTCATACTCATATAACAGATAGATTGTAGTACTATGCCTAACTGTCTTACAGATGACATTATCTCAGTTGACAAACGAGGAAATAAATGGTTTTTGAGTCATAGAGAGACCTTAAATTAAAGATTCGGCACTTTCTATCTTTTGGTAGAACAAACTTTTATTATGGTATATCTCTCAACACCTTCACATTTGGTGTGGTTGGTGATGTTTTTATTACATCACATGAAAAGGGGTTTGCTTTTCTTTGAAAAGGTAAATTATAAATTTGAATAATTTCTATCAATTCTCTACTAAATGAAGAAGGTACAACAAACATCTGAAATCTTGCATTTAACCCCAAGTTTTTTTTTGACTACCTTGCAATCAAATATTATTGCCTAAAGATGAAAGAGAAGAATTGAATAGTGATGATCAACTTCCTACATTTAGACAAACATGGGTGGCTCTCTATACCTATCTCATGTCCCCATTCTTTTACTCATCAGAGACAAGATCACATTCAAGTTTGGTGGATCTTCTCCTAACACTAAAGTAGGTGAGAGAGAACAATTATTGACATCAGGACATAGCAAATCAAATCCTTCTTTTTTTCACTCTTGTGAGGAAAGTTTCACTTGCAATTAAAGGGAAGTGGCTAAATCTCCATGTTGTTCCAGAAGAAGCAACATTTCAAAACTTACTGTTCATGGAAAATGACTAACTTTTATTTAAGAATCAACCCACACTTTAATGTTGTTTAAGGATCTAGCTTGAACACAGCATTTACCTATATTCTAGGTCAAGGTTTTAAACAGTTTTATACATAAACACCTGAGGAAAGCAGTAACAAGAAGAAAATAAAGAGAAAGTTTCAACATTTTATTAGAACTTCAATGGAGTTACAAACACAACAAGAGCAAGAAACTGCAATATTCTCAAAGTATCTGGGTATTGCAATAACAAGACGATGGTGATAATGATACAAACACAAACACAACAAGAAGAAGCAACCTTAAAATCTAGCTAGAGAAGGCTGTCTAACTGGTGAAAATATAATAAAATTACAATCGGCAAGGTCAGGATACTGAAAGAAGAAGAAGAAAGAAGAACCTGAAACTGTAGAGACCACATTGTTGATCTTCTTCTTCTCTTCCATCCTTCTCTTGCACTTTTCTTTCTTCACGCCATTGAATACAAACCGAGAACACCTTCTCTTTTCCGAACAATCTAAGCCAAGGCAAGCTTGACAAGCCCTGCAAAAAAACGGTTTTTGAGTTCAATGAACAAGAACTGCCAAAAAGTAGTGAACTTGATGTAAAACGACTGATAACCTGGAATAAGAGGAAATGTTGGGATTGTTGTTATCAATGGCGAGAAAGTGAGGAAGCAGAGGACGGTTTGTTGGTGAGACCGTCGTGCTGCTCCTCGTCTTGGTGGCCCTGAAACCGTGCTGGTATGCGAAAACCGGAAGAGAATTCACCGGAAGCGAATCCAATTCCCGGGATTGCTGATTGATGGTGAACCGGAGGAGGAAGATGGTCGTCGGTGGAGATGGATTGATGGTGGTGGTGGTGGTGAGGATCAAACCAAGCACGGATCAAGGGCGTGTAACTGGACTGAAGGGGACCCCTCTGAGAATAAAGCTGGCTCTGGCCGAGTACTGGCTGAAACGACGTCGGAGGAGGATGAGGATGAGGAGGAGGAGCGAACAGAAACCCTCCTCCTCCTCCGCCGTTTCCTGAATCGATTACTCCGCCGCTGTTCCAAGCCACCAGTCTCTGAATCCTTCCGAATTCCGATGACTGCTGCTGCTGCTCCCAACCATTTGATGTGTCGAATCCTAGCGAATTGTTCTGCCCGTAGAACAGAACAGGCTCGCCGACGGAGGCGGAAGCGGAGTGGTGGTTGTGGTGGTGGTTGTGCTGCTGCTGCTGCTGGTGGAGAAGCGACTGTGGACCATCCGGGAAGGATTGCAGCGAGAGACGGAGATCTTGGCTTTGGCTGTTGGTTCGAGAAAGCAAATCCGGCGGATGATGATGATGATGGTGATGATAGTTGTGCATCAGGTGATTCGGAGGAGCTTCCGTTGAAGAGCCAACCACCGGGAAAAAGGACTTGATAGTGTCAGCAATCGAATCTGAGTCCATTGACGGCGGGAGAAAACTCGACTCGTTATCATTGTTGCTCGGATGCTCTGCTCCGTCGAATCCAACACCGAATTGAAGATGTTGCTGCTGCTGTTCCGACGGCGGCGGCGACGGAGAAATTCGGGTTTTTGCAGCGACGGTTCTTCGGGGTTTAGCGTTAGCGGCGGCGAGGCGGATTGCGTCGGCCGGGTTCCAGGGAGGAAGCTGAGCGAGCTCGTCGATGGAAGTCTTGGCCTTTTTGATAAGCCAATCGACGGCTTTGCTAGGTCGGTCGAAGCCGAGGCGGTCCTGAACGTCGTAGAACTGAATCGCCGTGTGGGCAGAGAGCCTCACGCGCCGGTCACGTGGCCCTTTGGCCGTGCAGACTTTGCTGTGCCGGTCTTTCCTTCCCGTCGACCGCACAATGTGACCTCCTTGCACCTCCACGATCTCGCCGCACCCGCCGTTGGCCGTATCCGCCGCCTCCGAGGTAGCACGGAGCCTCATTGAAGAAGGAGGCGGCGGCGCTGGAGGGTGGAGGAAATGGTGAGCGTCGTCCATTGGTTGAGCATATTGAGGAAGCTGCTCAGCGTCTTCTTCGTCGAGGCGGCGGCGGCGGCGACGGCGGTCGTTAGACGGTGGGGAATCCAGAGTAACTCAAAATGGATGTAACTCCCGCATACTTGCCTCTCTCCCTCACCTCAAAACCCTAACCCTAGAGAACTCTTATAGCCTAAGAAGAAGAAGAAGAAGAAGAAGAAGAAGAAGAGGAGGATTTGTGAGAATTGGAGACTAACCCATAACTGAAAATCACTCAAGCTTGGTTAAATTATCACTCTTTGGTACTTGCGAGAAGGAGACCAAACAGATGAAGCGAGGCAAAAGAGGGGAGAGAGAGGGAAAGGGAGATGTGCAATTGACCAATCAAGAAAAACCCAGAGAAAGCTTTTTCGATAATTTCTCGGGAAAATGGTAAAAGGAAAAGTAAATAAGAGAAGGAGCAAGAGAGAAGAGAGAGTGTTGTGGGTTGATGATGACGCAACTGGTAAGATGACAGTCTTTTGCTCTCATTAAAGATCTCTCTCTCTCTCTCTCTCTCTCTCTCTCATCTCCTCGCTTCTCACATTCAATTTTTCAATTTTTTTTTACTTTCTTTCTTTTTTAGGCAATCAAATTTTAGTCGTTTTCCAAAATTATTCATCTCATCTCTTATTTTTCTAAAACAAATACAGTATGATTGTTTCTTTTTTTCTCTAAAAGAAAAACAGAATCATCACAAACCAAAAATTATAAAGACTAACCTCTAAAAACTTGTAAAAATCCGGATACTTTTGCTATTAAAAAACATCGACGTATGACCAAACAAAACCGTGAAACATGTATACGTTTAAACGAATCTGTGTACTTATTATGTCTTGTTGTAATAACTGAAGGAATCCTCAAAAACCACTCTGCTACTGCCACTTAGCTAAATATGGTAGTTTGGAGTTTTTAACAGTAGATATTCATGTTGTGTTTTGTTTTGTTTGTGCTCATAATTTCCAGTAAATGTTAACAATAGCTAGACGTAAACACTTCAAAATACATAACTGATACACATAAGCCTTGATTGGTAGAGCATTTAGAAGAGCACATCATAATCGTACAAGAGTTCTTGGTGGTGGAAGGAAGAGATTTATTTTCCGGTTTAGAAATGAATAAATACCCTACAAAAAACCAATGGTGTTGGATGGGTCAAGGTTCAATTTCAACCTTTTTTGCTTCTTGGTTTCTTTTTAAGGGTTGACCTGACCCATTACTATGCCAAAATATATAAAGGTCTTGTTGATGCTCCACTTCTCCACTTTTTTCTGGTAAGAATCTCAATAGTTTACTAAAGCATATCTTATTCGGAAAATCGAACTTGCTCACACGCGAATATTATATTATAACACCTTTACCTCTCTTCGTATTACTCTATATATACGCTTAGAACAATGTTTTCATTTTTTATCTTCTTTCTTCTTCTTGATCTTATCTTGGATTATTAAAGACACACTTATTGCTTCACTACTTGACCTGTCTAAATAATTGTTTTAACCAAATGATGCATATGACCAAAATTCATATAGAAAAAAAAAAGTTATAAAGAATAATATATGCAGAGGATAGTATAAGACAATCTAAGCTTCAACGGAGATATTTCAAAAGTTGAGAATTTCACAAATTTTATAAATAATTGGTGGGACTCAATAATGCTTCTTGAATCCCAACCAATTGACTACAACTCACGTATGGAGTATATTGTGGTTTGAGTATATTTAACACAAAATATCTCCAAACGTTGGTTAAAAACCGAATAAGAATAACAACAAAACCATATTGTTATTTTTTCACAAATTTCATTAGATATTAAATTCGAACACACGTACGGTAAGCTGAACAATAGTTTTCAAGTCGTTTCAATATAATTCTTTTTTCCAAAGCAAACAAAAAAAATTGACGCAACGTATATCATTTCATATTCTTAATCTTTTTTTGCCAGATTAATTATATCATTCTCGATCTTAAATTGTACTATTTATGTATACTAGTACTATTTAGTAGTATACGTACTTATTTGTTAATTTTATGCTATTCCGTCTTTGTCCATAAATAATTACCATTAAACACACCTACTTTAATGGAATAATAAATTAGAAAGTGACATATTAGCATTATAGAAAAGGGTCGATTGACAAACCTAATACGAACACATTAAATAATTGATTAAACAAAGCAAATAACATAGTTAACAAATAAAGTATGTTATTTAAGTACTAGAGAAAAGGAGAATATATGTCATCCCACGGTTGCATACTAATTAATTAAATCAAAGGTGCTTCCACTTGGAATCACAATCACAAATCGCAACACAACAAAATAGAATGATTATAATAACGTTTAGAACAAAACCCTTTATAAAAACAAAAATAACATTTACATCATGCCCTCATGGGAATTTATGTGAAAATTCAGTTATTAAGCACAATAACGTCACACAAAAAAAAAACATAGTAACGTCAATGGTCTAAACTCTAAATCAATTATTTATGGAATAACGTCAGTTTGATATTTGACAGTATTCTATAGAGGAAGGCATGCCTCATCAAATATGTTTTTCTGCCATATGCATATGTAGTATGTATGGATTCATCTTTTCATAAAATTATAAAATCTTAATGTTATTACTGATCGTGTTAAAACTAAGATTTAGTCAAGCTCTGGCCGTTTCCTATATAGTAATTTAAATATGCTTTACTATAGAATTAGCTGACCTTGTGTATCTTGTTCTTGTTCAATTATACTGTTACTCTGTTAGTCATCAGTGTGTTAATTCATACAAACACTTCATCTTAAATGGCACGAAACAAAGTAGTATTAGTTTATTAACTATCATCAAAGCTCAAACACTTAACTTAAGCATGTGGATATATCGACTGTTTTCGATCGTAACATGTTTCATAGACGTTATATGTATGTCTGTACAAAGTATATACCGACATATAGTTACCCTTCCCGCGGACGATTAATATATAGGATATTGCAAGGACGATTTTTTTCTTTAAAAAATATCAAATGTATGATATTCATATATCAAACAAAACAATCGATTGTCGTTAAAAAAACAATCGATCATTTTAAAGTTATTGTGAAAATGAACTAGTGACATGGACACACAATGCTTTGCGGATATTTATGATGATGATTGACATCAAATGAAAACATGCAAGTTGGAATTATGATCAAGAATGGTCAATAAGTAAACACATCAGGAAATGTTGATTTTGTTTTGTTTGCTGAAGAAGAATGTGATTATTTGGTCAAAGGTATTGGAGCTGTGAATAACAATTCCCGTGAGATTTGTTACACGAAACTGCAAACTATATTAACATCTAAAATTAAGAAATCTAAGAAAAATTAAATCAATTTTCTAAGATTTCAGTCAGTTCTCCATTATTCACCGACTATATACGATTTTTAGTATACAAAATTTTCGATTGGTAGTATTGAAATACTCATAAACAAACGTCTTTATATTATTCGACTTGCTCTTTATGTGTAGGAATTAGGGCTCAAGTTGTAACAATTTAAAGATAAAGCCCAATTTGCTTCTTTTAAACAATATAAAGAGTAAACATGCAAATAATGCGAAAGCATAACACGTGACGTGGGATTGGCACACGTAGGACATGCGATGACGTGGCGACGGATGACAAATGGCTCCACTGAAAATTAACACTTCACCTACTTTGCCCTCTGATTCTCACCGAAATCACGATTTTACCCTTAGCTGGCAATTTCGTGCTTTTGTCGTATGTTATCGATAGTACCATTCGGATGAGTTCTAAGTAAAAGATTTGTCTGTATGTTTCCTTTATTCTCAAAAACATAAATTTTGATTCAACACTACTTTTTCTTAGTGAATAAATATAAGAAACAGCCTTCTGTCCATTCGCTATCAAAATTATTTTGTTTTTGTTCGATATTATTTGTCACTTTCGAAGGGTCTCTGTTTATTTACTACTCACATTTTTGTTGTTGTGTTTATCCTCCATGTCATATACTAACACACTAATCAGAGTTTAGAGACCAAAAAAGGTTTAGGCGTTTAGCACACTATTTTTTTATAAAAAAATTGTATAAAGAGTAAGTAATTTATTTCAATTTTCCACATATAAATGATTTTATTTACAAAAAGTGAAGGAAAAGGTGAGACATGGAGAAGGGACATAATGTCCTTTCACGCTCTTACTTCTTTTCACATGTATTTATATTTATTCATCAAAGTAAGAAAATAAAAACTCATAAAGACTCATAAAGACAGAAGGGCTCGTGATCCAACGATAACAAGTTAACAACAAGTACACTTTCATCTGTCTGAAATAAATAAATACTTCAGGCAGATAAATGCAACCTATATCAATCAACAGAGAGCCTTTTTTTTGCGTGTTTGTGTTTGCTTAAAAAAGAATTTGAGCGCCAAAAGAAAAAAGAATCCATAGCTTACATTACTAGATAGCAACAGTAGTTTTGTTTACTTGTTATTATTACAGTGTCCCCCCAATGGTGAGTTTATTAATGGAATTTTCATAAGTTGTGCAGCGGAAGAAGACAACTCTACCGGAAAATTGGAAAGCCGGAAAGACGACAAGAAAGAAGAACCTTTAAAGTTTTAATCCAAAATCAAGAATTTAAAGAAAGCAGACTCATTGGTTGGCAAATTTGATACCCTTGTCGATGGAGGATTTGAGCTCAGCCTTGAGGGCTTCTAAGCCTTCCTTTTCAAAGTCTGAGAGTGGCCCTAGATCAAGCACTTCCTCCACTCCGTTCTTCCCCAATCTCACCTACCAAACCCAAAAATAAAAACAAGAGAAATGCAGTTAATGAATGACCATCTTGATCTAATATAATCTGGTGATTTTGATTGATGGTTGCTTCTTAGAGAGCTTTACCTTGGAGGCGAAGAAAGGAAGGTCGGTGATGGTGGACTGGACGAATGAGCATTCCACCACATCTGGAACACCGTTGAGTCCCTTCAAGCACGCATCAGCAAACAGTGCTCCCGCATAGCTTTCCCACACAAATCAGGTTTCATCAGAGAGAGAATAAACAAAACACATGACCAAATAACAACACTATTGTGTGTGTAAAACAAGACTACCAGAAAGAGGAGAGTGACATACAATACTTGCAAGGAATAAAAGTGACATAATATTTAACTTACGCCATTGACAATGTAGCTGAACCTTTCCCAGCTTTCGCCTCCACGACTTCTGTTCCTCCGTCCTGGGTACGCTTAGTGAGGGCTCTGATTAAATCATCTGACAAGTTGGCTTGAGGACTTGCCTATATATCATCAAACAAAACACTTTTGAGGCCAAAAAACAGACCAAAAAATCATAACCAATTTAGCAATAGTATAAGAGAAGGAGGGAAGATGATGATAGGTAACCTGAGAAAAGAGAGGAAGAATGGTAATGCCAGCATGACCACCAACAACTGGAACGTTAACCTCTGCATATACAAGCATTCGAATCTAAACATCAGAAGCTACATCGAAACTCATAGCATTACTATATTGTTTCAAGCTAGATAACTTAATAACTAAAAGCTAATCATTCGACCAACCTGCAACATTGACATTGGCTTTTCCAGCATAGAAAGTCCTGGCCCTAACAACGTCAAGAGTGGTAACACCGAAGAGTTTCTTCTCATCGTACGTACCAGCCTTCTTGAAAATCTCAGCTGCAATCGGAACAGTGGAGTTCACTGGGTTGCTGATCATGTTGACAAGTGCCTAATTCAAAAGTAAGGTTAATAGAAGAAGCAAACTAGCAAGCGGAAACAGACATTACCGTTTAGTAATATCACAGTTTAGAGAGATGATGATGAGAGGATTTATAATTACTTGTGGGCAGTACTTGGCGATGGCGATGCTGAGGTTCTTGACAATGCCAGCATTAATGTTGAAGAGATCATCACGGGTCATGCCTGGCTTCCTCGGGACGCCAGCTGGGATAATGACGAGGTCAGCTCCTTCAAGAGCTTTCCCCAAATTATCATCACCCATGAATCCAGCAACCTGACAGTGAAGAAGATCAATCGCCACATGAAGAGGTATGATACGAATCTAATGCACATCATTCGAATTTCTCTTCGGAATGCGAGAAAGCGATCAGGAAGGGGGGGAAATGGATACCTGAGATCGGGTGTTGATGTGGCCGACGTCAGCAGCAACGCCGGGAGTGTTGGCGATATCATAGAGGGAGAGAGAGGAGACGAGAGGGTTAAGCTTCATGAGGAGAGAAAGAGGCTGGCCGATCCCACCGGCGGCACCGAGAATGACGACTTTGCGATCGGGAACAGATTCGGAGGCGAATCCTCTGTGGAGAAGCCCCTGCTTCACCGGGGAAGCGGATTTAGCAAGCATTGATCTGAACATTTTTGGTGGACGTTTAGGGTTCTAGGTGAGGAGCAGAAACAAACGAGAGAGAGAATCAAAGCGAGGAAGAAGCAGTGCGAGAGAGAAGGACAATTATCATCAGAAAAATAAAGAGGCCTCCTCTGTTTCGGTTTGTGGTGAACCAGTCAAGGGAGTGGGCTCCACTTACAATTTCAGGTTTCCTCTGAGTTTAAAGGCTTTTAATTAATATAAGCTACTATATAGTCTTATACACATTAGTCATGAGTCACATGACACATCTACAAGACCGGCATGATTCGCTTCATGTATTGTCAGGTTTGCAACATGCCATTGTCAATCTTGCCATAACTTTTAACTTTTTTTTTTTTTTTTTTGGACGATCTTGCCATAACTTTTAACATATAAAATATTATTTGGCAGATAAAAAAACACTTATAAGTCGTCATTTGTGTGCAGGGGGTCGTTTCATTAATGATTAGTTTTGACAAGGTACAAAGTTTGAAGATACTACCGAACAACACATTTGTTTACATAATTACGTCGCCGTTCCATTACAAGTCTTCGATATATCGCCTCCATCCGTTGAGAGTTCTCTTCAGTCCGCTCCGTTTTCAGGCAGGAGCATCGAAGATTCGCCATCAAAAGGAAAAATGTAAGCAAGAAAATAAATAAAACGAATGGGTCATTGGTGTATATACAAGCTAAAGAGCTCTCGCAATGAAAGAAAGAAACCTAAAACACACAACATTACTCTGTTTTGTGACAACAAAAAAAAGAAGCAAGAAGCTATTAGCGCTTAAAAACATCTCTACCAAGTGACAAAATAAAAGGAACTAAAATCTCACTTTCCCAAATCCTAAAACCAAAGTTTGCATCTTGGGGTAAAGCCATGAGATTTTTCCAAGACCATAATGCCAGAAAACAAGCAAATCCACAACTTCGATACATCCTTACTAGTTACTACACTTGGAAGACCACGGCGAATCACACTAAGTTTTGAAATCACGGTAACAACACAGTTTATGTCAAACAACACAAACGGTGTTAGAAAGTCATACAGCATATTACACAAACGGGTGTTGGAAAGTAGTCATACAGCATATTAGATGTCCTTAAAGCCTCTAGAGCCACTTTAGATGTCCTCAAAAAGTCACAGCCAAGTGAAATACTTGTATCAAGGTTTCAGAAAGATAAACTAATCAATTAACCAGGAAACGGTGTTGGAAAAAACATCCAGCATATTATTTTAAGACTCCCTAATCTGACAAACAAAACTTATCTGCCAAATACGTCTATGATAAAAATAAAAATAGTACATGAAATAACATCCTATTCTAAGCAACCAGGCATTCAAAGGCCAAGCAGATTCAGGTCAAGTGCAGAGAGGTCAAAGCAGCTATATATTCATCATTCCAGAGATTAAAGAGGCTGCAATCACGCAATCACCACTAAGCACAAAAAGCACATCTTCGTCCAATATGCTGTCAACAAACCTGAATTAACACCCATTCACAACTCAATTTGGTCATTAGCATTAACAAATAAATCAACGTTCACGTAAACTTTAAAAGAAGATTTACAAAAGCAAACGAGGGCTAGCGATTGTCATCACAACCAAGCGCATCACAGCTGACTAGCTGAGTGAAAATAAAATTATAAAGAGAAAAGCCACTAGTCGGTCGCACACAAACTAGCAGCTATAGATTATTTTAGCTGAGAACCTAAGCAAACAAACGGCAACAATGCATGAAACAACACCATGAATTTCTTGTGCTTTAGCCAAACACTCACCAGAAAAGGGTCTTAAG
This sequence comes from Microthlaspi erraticum, assembly GCA_902728155.2. Classification (NCBI taxonomy): domain Eukaryota; kingdom Viridiplantae; phylum Streptophyta; class Magnoliopsida; order Brassicales; family Brassicaceae; genus Microthlaspi; species Microthlaspi erraticum. The sequence continues at coordinate 148,864 of CACVBM020001068.1, forward strand.
GCGCCACTTTTCTGCCTGTATGAGGTGCCTTAAAATCAAGGCATGAACCCAGACTCAAGGCATTTCATCAAGTAGCAAACACAAGCACAAACGAGTAGATAACTAGATATCCCAAAAGGGACTCAGGGAAGAGCAAACCAGAGAAAACAATTTCAAGCAAGCAAAAACTACCGACAACTTGCAAAAACCAGAGAATTTCAATCAAGCAAGGCTATGTCAAAATGTAAGGACCATGATAACTCAACACTCTTGACTCCAGGCAACTTTTCTGGCTTGTATGAGGTGCGTAAAAATCAAGGCATGAACCCAGACTCCAAGGCATTTCATCATGTAGTAAACACAACACAAACGAGCAAATATCCCAAAAGGGACTCAGGGAAGAGCAAACCAAAGAAAAAAATTCAAGCAAGCAAAAAACTATGACAACTTGCAAAAACAAGAGAATTTTAATCAAGCAAGGATATGTAAAAATGCAAGGACCATGATAACTCAACACCCTTGACACCAGGCAAACAAAGCAAGCAAAGAAGAAAACAAAAGAAGAACAGCTTCACCTTTTCAGTAATTTGGCGGGCCATTGGGGTACATTCCCCCAAGAGGAGCTCTTGGCACAGGGGAGGTTCCAACAGCCTGATGATGCTGTCCAGGATACCCACCAGATGATGAAATACCATAATGCCCACTCTCGGGATAACCACCACCAGGCATCGAACTCGGTGGCATTCTATACTGCCCACTTCCAGCACCAGAACCACCACCATAGCCACCGCCGCCAACTCCACCATACCCACCAGAACCTGGAGCTCCATATCCACCATAGTGTCCACCATACCCACCCATTGAGGACGGTGTGGAATTCATGTGATGCGGTGGTGGTGGTCCTGTAGCATACCCACCGTAAGCACTCAAGCCACCACCACCAGGACCATAAGGTCCTGGAGGACGAACCATTCCCATTCCTTCACCATGAGCGTGTCCATGACCAGGACCCCCATCCTGAGCTTGCCGCATTAGAGGCTTCCCTCCTTTCTTATTACCTTCAACAGCCAACTTACACTGCAAATGTTTTCCGTCAATCATCTTGACCGGTTCAGCAAGTGCCGTCTGCGCACCTTCTGCTGTCTTGTAGACAAACAACGCAAAGCCCCTTGATTTCCCAGTAATCTTATCAAAACCCAAAGGACCTTCCTCAACATCCCCATACGCCATAAAGTGATTCAACAGTCTATCCGCCGGCATGTCAAACGGCACATTCGCCACATAGATCTTCCTCATCGATATATCAGAAACCTGAGAGACCGTACCTTGATTTCCAGATGCCGCGAGCTGCGTGACAGTCACACGCCCATCAATTTTCTTAGACGGCTCTTTCAGAGCGAGCATAGCTCCGTCCACGTGCATAAAAGTGACGAAACCATACCCTTTTGATTTCCCAGTCACCTTGTCGAGGATCACAATCGCTTCCTCGAGATCTCCGTAATTGGAGAAAAGCGAACGGAGACCTTCCGATGTGGTATCCGCCGCGAGGCCACGGATGAATAGCTTCCGCAGCGAGATATCAGAATCAGCAGCTGATCGGACAATTTCAAGCACATCGGGATGGTTTACGATAGCCTCTTGCAAGATGTCGAGCAGCTGATCAGTGGAGAATCGCTCGATGATCTTCCGCGCGTCCTGCGGCGTCAATCGAGTCGGACCAATGTTTCCACCACCATTGGTTATGAGTCCACCACCGTTTTCATCTAGCTTTCGCTTCTTCATCATATCCATGATTATTGATTTCTCTCTCGAGTTCCTCTTTCACCGGAAATTCCTTAACCCTAAGTCCAGCCGCAGAGAAAGCGACTCAAGAAAAATTAGTCGCAAAACACTACAGAAAAAAAATTAGAGGGAAGAGAAGCGAGCAGTTTATAGAGGTTCGAGAATTTATTTTTGGGCTCGGCTGAGATATACAACGATGGGCCCAATAATAGGCCCATCTATCTGTCTTACTCGCTTTCCTTTTTGTGCAGTTGAACGAGGTAATTGTATAGGCAACACAAAGACAGTTATTGAATTAAGTAATTTAAGTTACTAAATGCATGCTGCATTCAGAAGCAGAATCAAGAGTTGACGAATTGTAACAAGACTCAAGAGGAACCCACAACAGAAAGCATCTAGCAAAGCACTTGAGACCGATTTAGGATATAAAACTAAAAAAGAAAACGAAAGCGTAAAAAGGTTGTCTAACCATGCAAGAGTAACTCGAGCTATTCTCTTTCGCACAATACCAGACTGATAAAACACTGAAGACAAACGGACTTATAAAGTTATTCCACTCTCCGCTCCCATCCTCACATTATCTATACATGGTCCAGAGTGCATGATTAAAAAGAAAACCGACGACTGGGTTCAACTCCTTTTAACCCTGGTACGGGTTCCCGCTGCCATCCCGGTTAGGTGGGTAGTTGTTCGGGTACTGTGGCTGCTGCTGGTAGTTGTTCTGCGGTGGTGCTCCTCCGTAGTTCGGTGGTGGTGCTCCTCCATAGTTTGATGGTGGTGGGCTTCCTCCCATGTTGTTCTGCGGTGGTGCTCCTCCATAGTTCGGTGGTGGTGCTCCTCCGTAGTTTGGTGGTGGTGGTGCTCCCCCGTAGTTAGGTGGTGGTGGTCCTCCATAGTTCACTGGTGGCCTCTGACCTCCCATGTTGTTCTGTGGTGGTGGTGGTCCTCCATAGTTTGGTGGCGGCCTTTGTCCTCCCATGTTGTTCGGTGGTGGTGGTCCGCCGTAGTTCTGAGGAGGTGCAGAGCCACCCATGTGAGGTGGTGGAGGAGAGCCTCCCATGGGAGGACGTTGGGGAGGAGCGCCGCCTCCTCCCATGTTCTCTCTTCTCCTCTCAAAGTTTCTGCTTCTGTCATTGTTGCGAGGACGGTCATTGCGCCTGTTCCGTTCATTAGCTCTAGCATTGTTCCTTATCCACTCCTCATGGTACTTAGGATCATAAGGAACAGCCTTCCCATCAATGAAAGGTTCCCCTGCAATTCAATATATAAACAAACTTATCAAGCAACTCTCTCTGATAGTATCACCAGAATGATTTAACTCTCGACAAAACAACATCACAGAGACTGCTACTACCACCAAACATATGCACCAAAATTTATTTCCAGAAGTGTTAAATAACTATAGATAGAAGTCGGTCCAATGTGTCAATCTAATACAAATGCATTGAGCAAGTAACGAATCTACTCAAAACACTAACAAGTGGTACTTCTTCTTATCGACGATTCAGAACCAGCAAGTATAATGGTAGAACAAAGAAGCTCACATCCCTCTCAATTCTCGTTTGTCAATAAAGATAATCACACTAAGCCTTACCTCCGTAGTCTTTGTTCCTCACATCCAGGTAAGAATCAGGAAGCACCCAGCGAACATTTGGCAACTCTGTAAAATTACACAGAGATATTACAAGGCGGTTTATAAACACAGAAATGTGGAAAAGTGAAACTCGAGAACTAGAAGGAAAGAATACCTTTAAGCTTGTGAGAAAGATCTTCTGACACAAGGGCTCCGAAAGCAAAGTAGCACCTAGTTGAAACCGAATAGATCTTCATCCTCGCTTCTTCCACACTGAGAGAATGGTTTCAAAATGATTAAAGTAAACAAACAGATCGAACATAGTAACCCAGAAGCACATACAGTGTAGCAAGGAAGTGGATTTTCTCAGTTAAATAACAAGTCTATAAAGTTCCTAGAAGAAAAGGCATAAGAGATTTTCGGATTTGGGGGTTTACCTGCCAACAATCTGGGCTAAGGTTTTGATGTAGCTGTCGATGATTTCGTCTCTAGTAGGCTCACCCTGAGGTTGCTCCACGACGACAAGCCAGTGCTCGAAATCGCAGCCATCGAGCAGGATCGTCTCCTTGGGTGGCCTGTTGGACCAGTTGGGATTCGGATCGTTCAGAGAAGACGATGTAGCCTGCGTTGAAAGACCTTTCGCAGAGACAAGGCCACCACGGGCAACAACGGAGGACAAAGCGGCGACGAGGGGGCGAGATCTGCTCAGTAGAGACGACGTGTAAAGCGAAGACGCTGGGGTTTTGGCGAGAGGAGCAGATGAAGCAAATGATCTCGAGAACAGAAGGGAGAGAGATTTCGCCGGTCGGCAGAGAATCGAGCGAGAAATGGTATGCGTCGCCATTGAATCTCACGACGGATAGAAACCCTAGGAGGTGTGAAAGGGATGAGCTGAGAAATGAAAGCAAGGGTTTTGGCGAGGGTTTAATAAGAGATAAAGAAATGAATCGAGGGTAGTTTTGGCATTTCACAACCGAACGGAACAACCAGCGAAATCTTCGGTCACACCCCTTGATCTTATCAGATCCTAACACAATGGCCCCAACTTTATTTTGAGTTACAAAATAAATCCCATTTCGCTAGGATTTATTCTGCTTTTTAAGTTTTGAAAAATGATGAAATTTATTTTTTGTTCTTGGAAGACTGAAATTTTGATTGCTCTCAATTTGGCATAATTAAATTACTAAATGGTAACGAATCATTGGGGCGAATTCATATTTTGTGAATCTTGTAAGATCAAATTGGAGAAGAAAGTCTACATAAAATATCTAAGGTGAAATAAAATATCTACCACCACCAAACCCTCTTACTCAAACAGAGGTTTAAATAACAAATTCGGAATCACATTTATTCATTCATATAAAGACATAAATTATACACTCATATCACAAAGCAACTCCATTACCAATGGAGAGATAACTAAGTAAAAGGCAAAGCCTATTATTTATTAAAGTCTCTCTCTCACACTTGATTCGTTTGCAAAATCACACAAGTGTAGCCTTTGCGAGCTGAAGAGCTTTCTCTCGCCCGTAAAACTTCTCGACAATCGCAAGTGAAAACTCCATTGCAGTCCCTGGAGCTCTGCTCGTTATGACATTCCCGTCGACCACGACTCTGTGCTCAATGTGACTCTGGTCCGCGAGTTGGTCGCTCACCTTTGGGTGTGTAGTTGATTTCTTGCCCTAATATACAAAAACATGTCCATGTATCTCAGTTTCATGACAAAAGATGTAACAAGAAGTGCCACATAACGTTTTCAAGGATTTGGTTTTATGCACACCTTGAGTAAACCATTAGGCTCGAAGACGTAAGCAGATGCTGCGCAGATTCCTCCATATGGCTTGTCTGCTTCCGCTTGTTTCTTCAACATGTTCACCAGCTTCTCGCAGCTTGCGAAGTTTTTAGCACCTCCAAGAGTACCGCCCTGAGAAGTTTGATTATTATTGTTTTTGTTATTTGTCGATGAATCACACAACTTTCTTTGAGATTGATAAATACAAATGTTAGTTTGGCACTCACAGGCAACACAATAAGATCGAAGGACTTGTCAGCAACCTCATCGAGAAGCACCTCTGCAACTAGCTTAACTTGTTTAGATCCCACAACTTCCAAACTGTTACCAACTGCAGCAATCACCACATTTGCTTTTGCCCTCCTCAGGATATCTACAAGCGCAATAGCTTCAACTTCCTCCGACTCCTCCGCAATGGGAACGAGAATCTGAAACAAGAAGAGCGTCATCTTTCTTGACTCATAAACAGTTCTTGATAAAGAAAGACAAAAGCTTTACAGCAAAAACATGTTATCCATTTGATCATATCTCTCGTTCTTTAAGATGAATTTTGTAGCAATTTTTTATTGTTACATAAATTTTATAGGTTTTCAATATACTTTTTCTTGATTAAAGTAAAAAAAGATCAGATTCCAATGTCTTTCTTGCATTACCATTGGTTTAAAGTTGTTTAGTTTAGAAAATTTATTAAACTTTTGCTTTTTCTTAATATATGTGAAAAAACTATAAAATTCAAAGAAACAGAGAAAGTATATACCTTTGGGGTATCTTCAAATGACCAGTTCGTTTGGTTGAGCTCGGTGAAAGTATACTCCTCACCAGGGTTAGGACGAACCAGCTGATGACAAAAGGAGAACATACAAGTCTAAGAGAAGAATGAAAACCACTTATGCGTTTGATGAAAAGAAGCAGAGACAAGACAGAGCATACCAAGATACTAGAGACTTCATCAGCTTTCTCTTTGCCATACAACTGCTCCACAAGCGTGAGGGAGAATTCGATGGTGGTTCCTGGTCCTCGGCTGGTCACAATCCTTCCATCAATCACCACTCTTGACTCAGTAGCAGTGGCGCAAGTAGCCGCAAGTTTCTCCATGAAAACCGGGTAACCCGTTGCCTGCAAGAAACCATTAGACAAAGACCACTGAAAACAATATTGGATAGTGGATCACTAGAGACTTACTGTTTTGCCCTCTAGTAGACCCCAAGAACCAAGAGCCAACGCAGGAGCACAACAGATAGCTGCGTTAAGTCTTCCATCTGTGTCTTGTTTCTTTACCATATTCTCTAGAGGTTTACAGTTTTTAAGCGTCTCGCCGCCGGGAAGCCCTCCCTTTTTACCAAATCATAACGAATAATCAGCAAAGCGAGTTCTTGAAATCTTTCACAAACAAACAAGAATCTATATATAGACTCGTTTCAGGGGAGATACTTACGGGGAGCACAATAAGGTCGAAAACAGAGTCGGTGATATCGGAGAGGAGAGTATCGGCGACCATCTTGATGCCGTGGCAGGCATCAACGCCAACTTGAGTCTCGACGGACGCCACCGTCACGTCAGCACCACCTCGACGCAGCACGGTGATCATCGCCACCGCTTCTAGAGGCTCCGTTCCATGCGCAATAGGGATCAAAACCTGAAAAGACGTCAAACAAAAATTCATCAAGAGGAGCTACAAGATCAAACAAAAAACGTTACGTTCGAGGAGGAAAAGAAAAGCCACCGTCTTCGTTGATGGAGCCATAGATGCAGATTTTCGAGAGAAAGAAGAAACTGTAGATATCACGTGGAAGAAGGAGAAATGGAATTGGAGTTTAGTGAAGAGGAAAGGAGTGTCACTGGATGGGTGTTTTAAAATAGTGGGAGACTCGGGTGACGACGCCATTTACGACTTTTCTTCTTTAACATCACTTTGATCAAATGCTGACGTGTGCAATGACGTATGCATCGTGAAAAGCAAGAGCTCGGTAGAGACGTGTCAAACAATGATTGGTTAGACGTGGCGACTGCTTTGGTTTGACATTTACACGTCATCGTATTAGATAAAAGCTCCTTCTTTATTTTTTTGTCGTCTGGATAAAAGCTCCTTTTATCTCCCACTTTGGCAACTTTGCCTTTCGGGTAAACTAAGACGGCGTGTAGTTGGATAGCAAAAAAGTACTTTGAATACGAGATTGCGTCCTGGTTCTTGATTTTGTTCATGCACGTGTTGTTGTTTTGATATTTGTGGCAGAGTAAACCAGACGAATTTCTGAACCGGGATGTATATGTATCTGGGTTTTTTTACTCCTATGATTACTGATTAGTGTTGGCTACTGACTTAACTGTATATAGCTTTTAAACTCACACACTGAATTTAACCAAATCGGATTATATATTATGACCATCGACCAATAAAATATTAGTAACCGGTAAATCAAAGAGGACCTAGAGATGATTTTTGGAAGCATGAAGAAGATCATTTTTCGTAGCTCTGATGAATATGTGAACTCAAAGAAGAGTCCACAATTTTGTCGAGGATGAGAAGCCAAGGACGCCTCTTTTGTATTTTGCGTTCCACTCGAAGTTATCAATTTGTAATATCATTCATGCATCATATATACAATCATTGATAATAACTCTACCTGAGGATCGTCAGCTTCTTATATTTTTAATCGGCTACCCCAAAAGGAAAAGAAGATCATGAAGGAAGTTTCCCCTGACTTTTGGAGACTTCTACGTTCAAACCAGAAAATTCTGTGTGATATACCTCTATTTTACATGCTTTTTATATGGTTTTACTATGCTTTTCATAAGGTTTTTAATGGCTTTCTGATCTAAAAAGGTAGTTTTTATGGATTTATAGTACTTAGAGTCTAAACAGGTCAAAAGATGCATTTTGGAGCAAAACACATGATTTGGACTTCAAGACAGCTCCAGGACGTAGCATCAACTTAAGAAGGGCCTTAAAACATCTACTCAATGGAATTCATCAAATCAGTTCGAGGCGATGCATACGTGAGTTAGCTTTGCAACGCAACTGGAATCAATCAATTTGACCGAGTAGATTGGGAGATATCTCTATTTCCCTGAGACATATACGAGGAGCTTTATCGGACTGCATCAGTACATCAAACGGGCAGCAGCGGCTTGGACCCTTAAACTCAATGGATTTCAATGAAACTCAACCAAGATAGCAGATGAGTTAGTGTTCCAATGCCGTTGGAAGTATGCAATTTGGATAAGCCGTTTAGGAGATATCACGTTTGTACTGAAGACTGGTCCACAGCCGGCCGAACGCACTCGGCCGGACAGGAAGGGAATTGGCTTCGCTCGGCCTTCTCCAGGACCGATCCGGCCGCACGACCGCACCGTCCGACCGGGAGGCAATGGACCACGATCGACCGAGATCATCACATCACGGCCGACCCCGACGGCCGACCAAGCAAAGGACCGCGTCGACCCGATCTCCGCGAACAAGAAGCCCACTTATGCAGTTTTGACAATTCTCAGCCCAATTAACCTAAACCGACTTGTGAAGACCTAGGGCACTATAAATACTCTTTTTTAGCCTCTTTAGAAGAGAGAGCCGCATAGAGAGTCACAAGAGAAGAGCTACAAGAGAGAGGCGCACTAGGGAGCTCCCCTTAGAGGGATCTTCCATTGTTTTACTTCTTTCTCATTGTTTTCCTTAGGGAGAAGATCCCTTCTTTGTATCTCGACATAGAGAAGCTTTCTAAACCCTTTTCTCCTTATATTAATATGATTTCTATCTCAGATCTATGCTTGTTTACTTGCACCATGTTTGAGTAGATTTCTAGTTAGGTTTTAGGGTTTCAAAGAGTTCATGTGTTGATTATGATTTGATGAATTAACTAGGGATATCATTAGAGTCTTTGTCTCGTTTTGCACACTTAATTAATGCTAATCACTTTACCGTACATCTAGTGATTCGATCTTAGGTTGATTTGAGCCTCGAAAGTGTTGTATCATTCGCCGGACATATTCTTTGACAAGCTAGGTTTCTTAGACTGCGAAAGTTGATTTACTTAACCTAGTGAACTGTATCCGAACTTGCTCGATCTAATGCTTGATTTAATCACCTAGGGACATACCAAAAGTTTAGCGACTAGGTAGATTAACAAAGGAACCGGAGCCTCGACAGTGGAATGGTTTTACAATCGTGTTTGGTGTTCTAGACGGATCTTACATCCCATATCCCTAAATAGATATAAATCAATCATCAATCTTATCATATATGAATCTCTGCGAATTACCTATTGCCTAGCGTCTTTCCCACATTGAACTTACACCGCTTTCATATTGCTTTCTTTTAGTTTAGTTCTTTTGCATACCAAAACCCCAATTCATCCTTTTGTCCTAGCTAAGTTAGACTTGCATAGCTTGTAGTGCACTTATCTGCTCCTTGTGTTCGATAACCCGTTACTACACCTGACCTGTGCACTTGCAGAATCAGGGATAGGAATAGGTAAAACCTGATCCCGCATCAGCATCCTCTGTGCATCTGTGACATGCCAGAAGTGGTCTTTCCACTTACGTCACGAGGATTTACAGAGCTTACAACTGTGATCATCGATCACAGTCTCACTTCGCCAACATTAACTTCTCACTTGGTAAATTTATCACAACCAAATTTGACCCTTTATGTTTGTTATTTTGTGGCTAGTTAACTAATTCTGAATGTAAAATGATAGACGACTAGGGCAACATGAAAGGGAGAGGTCTACTTGCTTCGCGAGCACCTCGAGACTTTTGCTACAGACTTTCCTCTCAGCCTTAGCAGCCTCAGTCTACTAGCGTGCGACTAAATTACGTCGGAAAGTCTCCTTGATCTAGTACACACGTGTCCAATTGTGTACCTACGCATAGAGGTAAACTAAATATCGTTTTGCTATTACAGAACATGTCACATATATTACACTAATATGATTGTTTGCTTTGTAGACGTGTTTGCAGATCAATAGCAATGGTTTCATCAAGATCGCTAGGGGAGGTGCTGGCCGTGCTCTTCGGCACCTCGACTTGGCCTTCTGTGAGGTCTCTCTCTCGGCCATCAAGAAGCTCAGGGGCATCGTCAGGACAGTGACCACGGTGCATTGCCCACTCTCTCTCGCGTTTCGCTCTTAGACAGCCGTTTGCATACTAATAAAACCATTCGTAGTTTGCCATAACACTACCCAGTTTGATGATACTTTCCTTCTTTGGACCTTTCCACTCTCACATTTCATTTTGTTCTTTTTTTTTTGGCGTTTAAAATGATATAATAGCTCTAATCAAATGTAAAACAGAAATAATACATTGGAGTTGCTTATAAAAGATATAAATTTGTAATAGAAAAAAAAAAGATGTTTAGAAAATTCTCTTGGTTTTGAGCAATTGAAAGATAGAGCTAGCCTATTCATTATGGGGAATCAATGCTCCGGGCCGAATCAAGCTTACCTCCGGCACCAGACTTTCCCGGCACATATTAACTTAGCTGTGTTTAATAGGTCGGTTTGTTTGGCTTCTTCTCTTAACTCATTCCTAACCAGTGGAGAAAAGGTTCGCTCATGCTGGCGGGAGCATCCCCACTTAGTGTTGATTTATATGCAATATATTATATACTAGAGTTTGACCCACGCCCTCTGCGGTGTGATGGTTTTTAAATTTGTATTTTTATTTTAAAAATGTTTATTTAACTGTTTACCTAATTTTTTGGTTCTTATCTTCGTTTATGATTTACAAATTAAGCATTTAAAAACATTTAAAAAAAATATAAATAGAAAAGCATTGACCACATACTAAACATGATATGTTTAAACATATATAAAACTTAAATGATTAAATATAATAAGATATTTCAAAAGAACAAACACATGAAAATAAAACATTCTTCTTTTTAAAATAAAATAAGTTAGAAATGTTCTAATATTCAAATTTGTGATTAAAAAAAATTCAATAAACTATTTCAAATATTTTAATATCTTAATATAAATATTTTCAACTTTTTCACTGTGAATTATTTATAATAATGTAAATTTTATTTGATTTAATTATATAATTTTATTAAAAACAATATGAAATCAAATATACTGATAAATTTGGATGCTTATTGAATTAAGCTTCCATGTCTTATGATTTCTAATTATTTTGGTCCTTTTTATAATACGTTTATGAACTATCACATACCTTCATTTCCAATGTGGGACTTTGATGATATACTTATTATTTTCATCATTTTAGTAATTGATATTTGTTTTTAAAAATTCAAATTAGTATTTGTGCAGAAAAAAATGTACATTTTTTTTATATATGGGTAATGTGATAATATAATTATTTTTATAAAATTTAGTCTAAGAAAGAAATGAGAGAAAATATAGTATTTAAGTAAACAATTAATTTGATTTATTTGATAAAATATGGAAAGAATGAGAATATCTTTATGACTAAATGCTGAAATTTGTATAAATAATTGATATAAACTATTCTCTAACCAAATTAATGCAATGACATCTTTACTAATTTAAAACACCTGTTTGGAGTCTCTTAGGCACTTCACAGATTCTCTCTCTGAATGCCACGTGGCATTTCCACCAAAATAAATAAAACCTTAAAAATTCAGATAAATACAAGCTTCAAAAAAATTCAGATCACGAAGCCCATATCGCTTTGGCCCGTTTGGAGCCCCATTCTAACACTATGTTATTCTATTCGCCTTCCTACTTCTCCCCCGTCGGCCGTCGCTCACTTCTCCACCGATTCCCTTTCCCACTCCGACATGCAACGATTACGATTCCTCTTCTCCGGCTTCATTGCCCTCTCCTTCTTCTTTAATTCGTTATTAATGACTGCTACCTACAACCCTTTAAATACTGTCGCTGGGAAGTCCAGCTCTCACTACGCTCCGAAAAACGCAGAGATCCTCACACATTCCCGATACCATGGCATCCAAAGCTGACGCTCCTTCTGCCCAGTCCAAGACCTTCCAAGTTCTCAGCCAGATTGATGGGCAATTCTGCAACGACGAGGTTGTCGTTCGTCTGATTCATTTCTGGGAAGCCCGCAATTTCAAGAAAGGAAACATCCTGATGGGTCTCGAGCTCCTCCTCCTTGACGCCGAGGTAATTCATCTCCTCCTCCTGCCACAGTTATTGGTATCTGCTTTGTTAGTCATTCGGTAGAGATTTTCCAAATCGAAATTTCACTTAAATTTGCCTGGGATTGAAACTGATTGTTGTGGATTTGAATGTCCTTTGTAAAGATTTTCCAAATCGAATTTTCACTTAAATTTGCCTGGGATTGGAACTGATTGTTGTGGATTTGAATGTCCTTTGCGTTCTGTAGTTTCTTTGTTGTGTTCTATACTTTCTTCGTAATTAGAAGACTGAAAAGATAAGCTTGATAGACTATCATTAAAGACCGAGAAATGGTATTGAATATAACAACTCGGACTTTGAGTTTCTGACTGGTGTTACCATGATAATTTACTATTTCTTACACCCACTCTGCATTTTTCTCCTAAGCAGTAATGTAATTGTCTCTGTTGTGTTTGATATCGTATATATTCTTCCTATTCTGTCTGTGTTTCCCATTCCTGATGTTTACATGATATTTTAGTACTGCCGTATGTGTCAAAGCCCCAAACCTGCAACTGTGTTATAGCTAATCTTACTCATTGTTGTGTTTTTTATTTTTCTTACCACCGTATCTCCATGCGTCTAACACACTATCTCTTTTTCAGGTTTTATAGAATAACGCAGTGAAGCCGGAGAAGAGGAATTATGTTTTGACGGTGATTGAGTTTGAAGCCAAGATTCTTGAGATCGAAGAGGTTTCTCAAGATGCAGCGTACTGGATCCGGAGGATCCCTCCTCGGCTGTGGGCTACAGCGTACTTCGAAGGGCAACGGTTTGGTCACTTAACGCAAATATAGTCGAGTCGCTGAACTCGTGGATCGCTGAAGCGTCTGGACTTCCGATTATTCAGATGATGGAATGTATTAGGAGACAGTTGATGACTTGGTTCAACGAGCGGCGTGAGACGAGTATGCAGTGGACTTCAATCCTCGTCCCAACCGCTGAGTGGCGTGTAGCGGAGGCGTTTGAGATTGCGAGAACCTATCAGACATGGTTTCTCGCAGCTTTTGATTCTAGGGAAAATAAGTGACTTTGTGGTCAGGTTTTGCATTTTCTTGGCTCTCATTATTCATCCGGAGGCGCAAGATTTGAGATAGTTGACTTATCAAAGGTAAATGATTGTGTGTGCAGTATCATATTGAAGAATCAAAAGGAACTCTCCAATTTGTACGAATAAACTACTTTACCTCCCTTAGTGTAGCTATTGAATAGGCTTTGTCAAATGATGATCCGATTTCTTTTCGTAGAATAATATCCTCCATTGTTGCAGAAATTATAAGGTTTTCTTCCAACTGTTATGTGATATTCTGGTAAGCTAAGAAGATTTTATTAGTAGCCATCATGGTTATGCTAAAGTCAGGCAAGGCAAAGACTTTCTTGATGAAAGAAGGGAGGACAAAAGTTGGTTACATTTCGTGTTTAGGCATTGCTTAAAGTTTTGTTTTGTTAGACATAAATATCTATTGTTCAGTTTTTTTCACTATAAACTAAGATGGATTGTACCATTGTGGACTTGAATAAAATAAGAAAATTTGAGCGATCAATGAACATAAGTGAAATGCAGCCGAAGGAGGGAAATGATGCGGACGAAGCTTTATAAACCAATTAAATTCATATTCTTAATTCATACTAAAATTCATATATTCCATACTTTGCTTCAACTTCTTATAAATAATATATACAATGCATATAAAAAACAAACAAAGAGCATTGACATAACTCTTGAATTATGTTCTAAATGGAAATATATTACCAACGAGACATTCCTATCTACCTAAAGGGGTCGTCTAAAAGTGATTGCGTGATAGTTCTAAACTCATTCTCTTTTTTACTTCTTAAAACTTTGGAACTTAATGTGTAGACATTGGCGAAACACCTTAGAAGACCAATAAGAAGAAAAATTAAATAATTATGGACAGAAAAAGGATAAAGATTAACTATAAAAAAGCCGCCAATTAAAATTTCCTAAAAAGGAAATGACAATTTAGAAAGAGAATGACCATTTCTTTTATAGATCTAATTTCCTACAAAGTTAAAGAAACCCTTATTATTATATATGCTATACGATAGCTATAACTTACAAAACAAAACAAACATAGAAACAAACCTAAATTAAATATGTTTCACATATATACAATAAGTATTAAAATTTTGAAAAACATGTCCCACAGCTTTGTAATGTTTACCGAAGATGCTATAAATAAACCTTTTTTCTTTTATATATCAAATACAATAGCAGGGTTTTTATTATATAGTTTCCGGATCTTAAGATACATACTTAACATTACAAATATTATTCAAAACTATCGACTGTAATAGGCTCTAATTCACATGACATTTAACTCAGAAGAAGAATATAGATTTACAAACTATGAAAAATTGGGTAAAGAAAGAGGGTTGCTATTATTAAGTATGTTCCAATTGGTTTGAATTTGATTAGGATAAGAGATATTGGTGTCAAATTAAGGCCAACTAAATGTAGGAATATAAATTGAAGAAGTTAAACAAAATAAATTAGAGGAAAATGAGTATTTCTTTTGGTACTTGTTTCCATAAACTAAAACACACTTTGAAAAGATGATATCTAATCAATTAAATATAAACAGTAGATGTGTAATATTAAATATTTTAATATTTTTAACACAATAAATTTAATATACGCCCGCACGTAGCACGGGATATCATCTAGTCTTTACTAAATGATAGCAGCTGCACCCCGCTCAGCACTTTTATGCTTCTCTCCCACGCTGCCACGTCACCTGTCACTAATTTTTTTTTGCAAAGTTTTTAGGCATTTCTGTGGAGCCCATGTAAGCCCATCTTAGGTTTTTTATTTAGCTCTCCTTTCTTAAAAAGAAATCATTGAAGCCCAATTGCAAAAAATATGTTCTTTTTTCGCCGATTCTTCTTCTTTTTCGTCACAATCAAACGATTCTTCTCCTTCTTCTTATTCCCTTCCGTTTCTCATCTCCAATGCCCACTCAAATTTTCGAATTTATGGCTGCTTCTGTTGAACTTCTCTCTCTGCAATCCTATAAATCCCTCAGCCATCCAACCCACGAAATTCATCCAAATCTGAAAAGCTCTTTCTCCCTCAACCCTGAATTCGTCTTTGCCCAATCTAGCGATGGCCTCCATAGCTCTTTCTTCCTCTGCCAAGCCGCTCACTTTCCAGGTCCTCGACCAAATCCAAGGTTATTTAATTGTTGGAACTGTTATATCACTCATTTGCTGTTTATCAATCCAGCAAGAGATCGGTTATAACATCTTAGCAGCAATGAAATATCCTAAAAGGTCTCCCGAACGATAGAATTTCAACAATTTTAGTTATCGATTTTACTGGTCGTATTTGCTACTGTCAGGACATGGTAAGCATGGAAGCCACGTCCGATTTGTTACTGCTACGTTTTAGTTAATGTGACTTACTGTTGGTTTAGTTTACAATTTCAATGATTCAAAGTTTCAGGTACATGAATGCTATCCTCATTTGGGTTTTTAAAAAAATTCATTAGGTGTAAGGATGGAGAGGGTGAGCTAACTCCATAAACATGTTCTTTGGAGACAGGCAATTCACATAGTGACCATAGATCAGGTACGACACAACAAATGTTTTCATCTGGCTTTGATTCTCTGGCTTTGAAATGTACCAAAGTAGTGTGAATGGTTTTCAGGAAACAAGCTGATCCAGCTTCTCAATCAACCTCCAAAATTCTATTAGAAATCCAATTATTAACCGTCAGACTTTGGAGGTATGTTGTGTCTTTCTGTCTATGCTAACTGGCATTGTTTACATCAATGTTTTGTACTCAATATGTTCTCTCCTGCAATTTCGCCTAGAATTAGATTCCAAACATCTCCTGCAATTTGGTTTTGGTTTTATTTCTTCTTAGCTATCGAAGTTTTAACTATCAACATTCTGATCTTTGAGGAGTTTTTCAGTTTTCCTGGTTGGTTCTTAGAAGAGTTTTTATAAAAGTCATCAATAGCTTTCAGGTTTTTGTCTTAAGTTATTTCTTTCATTGTATCCCTGAATCTCAGCTTCATTATGTCCATTCAAAATGACTTAATCCAAAATTGTTGTGAAAACTGCTTCTGAGTTTAAAATTTTGGCGACTAACAAAGAAAGTTTTGATTCTTTTTGGTTTACAAGACTCTCCAAAGGATGTGGGAACTGTGTTAATGTCTACGATGACATTGACCTAGGAGGTGTGGCTTCTGGAGTTTCTGGAGGGCTCCGTCACCCTTATTCTCCAAAAGGTGAATGAAATTTTCCATCTGTGAAGCTGGTTCCTCCTTAGACATACTCTGATTAAGTCTAGATTCGAATATACTTTTTAAAACGTTGTAAGTTCCATCGACTTTCGAAATTTTGTCCAGGCATGGTGCTGAGTGTTGGAGAGAATGAGAGAATGTTTAGAGCTCTTACATGTTGCCGAGACATCAGTTTCTTCTTAGTTCTTCCATTTATACATCTCCCCTGGAGAAGGAAAACTTTATCGTGAGTTTCAAAAGTTTTATGGTTTGAAGAAGGTTCAATCACTATAACATTCTCAATCGAGACCTGATTATTTCTTCTCTTTTAAACTGGCAAACTGTTTTCTACTACAGGGAAATTTTGAGACCAGCAACGAATGCAAAGGCTTTGGGTTTATTGAGTGACGTAAGTTATCATAGACTCATATAACCCCATTCATACACATTTGTTTAGAATGCTCGAAACAGCCGTGCCTATTGTGTAGTAGAGACTCTTTACAAAGATGGTGCCCAAAATCTTATCACCAGTCTATGTTGTCGTTGAACCGCAGCTTCTATTTTCCAGGAGCTATGAATGATAATCCGCAGCGCTATCTCCAGGTTTGGACAAAAACATAAAGAACACACTTTCTTAATTTATATGTTAACACCAAGCTTTCATGAAGTCCTCATGTTGTGAGTTTTCACATTTTTTAGCTACATGGTTGTCTTTGTGATTCGTATGATCTTTGTGTCCGTGTTTCTTAAACAAAATGGTAACTCTACGTTTGCATTAGATGAGGAGATTTTTAAAGTTCTTCTGAATTGTACCATTTGGCTATTTGCTGATATTGATTTGCTTCTATTTACGACTTAAATTTCAGTTTCTTATCTATATTTGGTAACATTTTAAAGACAAGGAGAGGATTCAGACTTTTGCTGAGAAGCCGAAGGAACTGGGACAAGTTTTAATGCAATGATATGGAGGCTGGAGGGAGGGAGAGTGATGATTATCGCCTCAGATTGACAGAGAATGAAGTAGAAGATTTGGAGGAATATGAGTAGCTAAATAAGCAAATTGACGATTTCTTTGGTGAAGAAGCTGAACTTGAAGATAGTCAATAAAAAATACTCATGAAATGTCTTTCACAAACCAATGTTGACAAGGAAGATATATTGTTAGGTCTTTCAAACCTCAATGGATTGAAATGGTATTCAAAGTAAGGATGGTTTGTTAGCTGCCAAAGAAATTTTTTTCTTTTTCCTATTTTCCTTTTACATTTTTCTGTCATTTTGTTTGTTCATAGTTTCAAGGTTTGACATATAATACAAGTATAGACAGCATCTACGTTTTAAATCAATAATTTTTATCTTCTTTCATCATCAACAATTCAACATGCTTTATAAATGTACTTTTTCACATTTCTAAAATATATTACTTTTTGTGTTTACAACTGTGTTTTCTATGTTATCGTGCCTTTTAACAAATTCCCTCCTTTATAACTGGGGCGGAGGGAGTATTGTTGATACTTTTCAAAATAAAACTTCCAAAGTGTACATTCAAAACAGTTAAACAATAGTAGCTCGAAACCTTTTTTTTGGGATAAAAGCTGAAAACCATTTTTTTGTATGGATAAAAGCTCAAAACCGGTTCTGTTTCTACACATGTTGTATTCTTAATGATTTTGCAATCTTTTTCTAAAAACATATTCATCAAAATATATTCTTCATATAATTAAGTTTAGGTAACAAAATTATCTTAAAAAAAACCCACGCGTAGCGTGGGATAACCCCTAGTAGTATATAAATAGTTTAGTAAATAATGCCTTAAGTAAAAAATGCATTGAAAATAAACCATGTGATAACATATCAGCATGTCATTTTTGATAATAACACATGAATGAAATGTTTTTTTATATTTGTCTTCTCTTTTAATATATTAGGGGTTATAATAAAAATAATATTTTGTCTTTAAGATTAGTAGAAAATAAAAACTGTAATTATTTATAGTTATTGGAAAGCTATTGAATAACCGGAAAATGGATCAGCATGAACAACCACTAGCTGAATTCAAGTATATGCCAAAACAAGAAATTTGATATTTCGGTGATGAAACATGAAGCTAATTAAGTGTAACTAATGGATGTTTGGAAATTATAGAAAGATTTAAGGCTAAGAGGATTTGGTATGAATCATGACTTTCAAAGACATGCAATCTCTTCTAATATTCTGAATCGAAATGTTTGGTAGTGTGCATTTTAATTTAGCAGATGAGAAATTGGGTGATCATGGTCAGCCCGAGGTTCTTGGTGGCCTCAAATTTTAAAATATATTATATTTTCAGTAAATTTATTTAATTATTAAATCAAAAATAATGATAGATTGAAAAGTTTGTTGTTGTTGTTGGGAAGTTTCAAACCATCCACATTAAGAAGAATGAAGAGCTGCCAATAAGCTAAAAGAACATTTAGTAACATGTGACCTTCAAGTTTTATATATCTTTTGGTAGCGTAATTTTATGTTTTACCAGCTTTATGTAGGGTCGAGGGTGATAAAAGAGATATAGGGATTTATGATTTCGACGAAATTGATTTTAATGAGATTAATTTAAAATTTTTGAAAAATAGTGGCAAAAAGTCTCATTTATGAATATTTATATTTGCATTTCAAAGATGAAGATAATGAATTTCTAATTTTACAATGATGATAAACTCAAAATGTGACAAAACTAACTCTTGAACCAAAAAATGGAGAATTCATCTTATATATAATAAGAGGTCATCTCTCTCCAGCTGCTGATCAATACGTTAGCACCACGTGTCACTCTCACATAATTTAGAAGAAAAACTAAAACAAAAACTGAATCTGAAAGCGCGATTCATTCTTCTTCCCTGAACAAGCGTTACACCCTCCCTCATTCCTCTAAATCGTCGATTCCTTCTTCTCCACAGCTCCTTTTTTCTCACATGAGACATCGCATCTGTCTTCTCCGATATACTCCGACCTAACAATTTAAATGACTTAGCAATCCTTCCCAGTCCCCTCATGTTCTCTCATATTCTCGCTTCGCTCACCGGTAAATCTCCGTTGATGAATTTCAACAAATTCAATTTGCAATTTGGGATGAAAAACGTTTTGGGTGATGAAGATATGGGATGCGTATCAAAGCGCAGAGGAGTTAAAGCTTCCGTTCTCGGTTTTCAAGGAGAACTTACCTGACAGACTCTCTGTTAATCGTAAGTCTATTTCCTTATATGAGAATATCAAAAGCTTGATTTGAGATTTCCCTCAATTCACATATACTTGAGGATTGTTAATGGTTTAGAGTTTTAAATAGTTTTTACAACTAGATAGAAACTTGCCAAGGGAAATGATTGTTTGCTTTGAAAATGAACCTCGCAAGTGAAATTTCGTTCCATGTGGTAATGGTTTCAGGCTTGATGGTTGAGAAGCTTAAATATTGATTATGTTTATGAATCTATATACAGAATTTGCTGATTTTACATGGAAAGAGTTTGAAAGACACAGTGTTGGTGCTGCTCAAAACGACTCTGCCACTATTAAAGGCAGCCACAAGCTCACTGAAGCTGCACTTCTAGAAACAGTAAGTGACGAACGATCCCCTTCTTCTTAGTCATCTTTACCTTCCGATGATTAAAATTTTGCTCACAAATCACAACAAACGTGAAACCATGACTCTTACTTTTCAGATTGTGTAATTGTAGAAAGACTAGAGAGATGTTCTTGTTAGCCCAGTGAAAGACCATAGACATTGTCGTCAAGAATAAATGTTTATGGTATTCATACAACTCCAAGAAATAACAGTCACTTTACTCATTGCCAAAAATAAAACTTACAGTATATCACTCTGCTCTTCGAATGTGCAAACAGGAGACTATATCACGAAGGAGACCAAGAGAAACGTGGCAGACCTGTGGCATACTCGAGCAAGAAAAAACATCGTCAGTGGCCAAAAAACAGGGTCCAGCATAAGTAGTAGGCAATACGCTACCTTCTACTATCCAAGAATGCATTCCAATTTCATGTTTTGTCAGTTATATATTTGCATGCATATAGATTCATATTTGTGTGTTGTCTTTGTTGGTGCAGAAATCGTATTGGAAAAGAGTTCGGAGGAGGTAGATTCACTTGATCGTCAACGAGATGGCTCTCAAACAAGTTCGTATACAAAGGTCATATAATTATTAGCTCTTTCAAATAGATATATATGGAATTAATTAATGAGAGTAATGTGTATACTGTTTGTTGTTTAATTATGCTAATGTGGTCGCATGATGATTTAGTTGCAGACACAACATATGCTTCACCGGATCTTTCATCTTCAAAGCAAAAGATCTTTCATCTTTCATCTCAAGAGTCACTAATTTAAGAACTGATATTAGCTATTAGGCGGAAAGAGCGGGATCAGTTGAGAACAGAGTGAGATCCGTGAACCACTTCTGTTTTGGCTCTTTGTTGCATCGTTTCTTATAAACTTATTATGGTAGTCTCTGTCTAAATTATTTTTCTTAAACTTTTTCAAATTCTTTTATGCTCTGCAGGAAAAAGCTTTCTATGTATTCTTCTGTCACCGACCATTGATGATCCGTTAAAGTCCTCACCTGTATCCTTTGCTTTTGCATTTTTCTCTACTCTTTTTACTTTTTGATCTAAATCTTTTCAACCATGTCATAAAGGGTTTTTGGTACTATCAACACCTCTCGATGAGACTATATCTTTTTCTCTCATCGATGGTGCAGTAGAAGTTATTCAACCAGAACAATTCCCCTAAAATCTTAGTTTCGGAAATTAGTTTGTGTTTTCTTTTTGTTCAAATCGGACTGTGTATAAGGGAAGGAACAACAAGAAGATTAGTTTTTGTTGCCTGCAAAAGTATCAATAAGTCGCCGAAGAGAAGGCTTCTTCAGAAGGTAACGATTGGATCCGTCTCTTATGTGCTAATGATGGTGATTTATGCTCGGGTCAGTTGAAACCTGTTAAGATTCTTGCTTCATTTTATGTAGTTGAGTTATGGTTTGTGAAAGATCCACTATTTGTCGATTGATGCTTATTACCTCAATTAGTCTAAATCTCCGGTTCCTGTGGTATGCAGACATAGAGCTTTATTTGATTTGGATTCCTAAAGACTGTTAATGATATTTTGGTCAAATACATTATCCTTGGGAACTCTCAGTGGCATTTCTAACAAGAAAAACAAATGCGTCTCTTTTCCAATATTACTTAGTTTTTGGGCATGCTTATGTGTTTGATTGGTAGGACTATAAAGTGAGCATTTTATCATCACATGTAAACATTCTAACTTTTCCTGCTACAAAAAAAAATTTAACATTTGATATTCTGCTTTGAGTATGTTCAACGAAGTTACATTTTACATTTAAAAAAAAAAATCTTTGCTCGACTACTTACTATCTTCTTTAATTCTTATACATTCCTTATACGGTAATACGTATCTTATTGATATATGTACCGTTTGCTACTTTTAGTTTTGCGTTATATGTAAAATGTAAATTCGTGTCTTAGCAGAGTGAATTTTGGGTTGGAAAGTCAATAAAATTCACCACATTGCAAGACAAGACACATAAATTCTTCAATCACAAAGATGAGCCTCACTAAGAAACCGAATCAGAGAGGGGAAAAGGACTGCAATGCCTCGGTTATCCGCAACATTCGAGTGATGATAAAGCCTCCAAGGCCTTCTGAGGAATCGAGAATCTTCATCGAATTCAAGCTTGATGCGGTCGTCTTGGCAACCGCGGGAACTCCGGTGGAGCAGTAGTCGGATTTGGTTCGGGTTCGATTACGGTTTTTTGTCGAGTTAGAGTTTAAAGTAAAAGAGAAAATGTCATATTTAAAAGAAAAAAAAGAAGAAAAATTGTTTTCAGAACATTGCAAAATAAAATTATATATATAAAAAATAACAATACTACCCGCGCGTCGCGCGGGTTTTAATCTAGTTTTATATAATAATAAAAGAAAATTATTAAAAATCTACATAACTAATAAGCCTTTGGACTTGGACACTCTCCAGTTGGGAACACGTGACACTTTTTTTTTCACCGACGTCGTTCTGCGTCTTTCCTATTTTTTATCTTCCACAGATTAAACCAAAAACGACGTAGTTTTTGCTATTAGGGTTAATAAATGGCGACTAAATTGTTTCAGTCGACTCCCAGGCCCATCACAATCCTCCCCCATTTTTTGATAGGCCCAAATATTATACAAGAACGCGTCGTCCTTTCCTCGATGAATCAGAACCGATTCTTCTTCCCCTTCTCTCATCTTCTTCTAACCTTTGTTACAGAACACCGATCGTTTCTTCTCCTTCTTATTCCTGAGGTTTCTCATCTGCAGCGCTGCTATGGGAAAATCTTATCCGGTTACACCCGGTTTACTCTATCCATATCCAAACACCGATTTTAGATGGTTTGTCCCATCATTTCGGGTAGCACTTTACTTTATTTTGTCTTTTACCCTTTTGGGAAACGCTTATGTAAGGCCAAGAAGCCGTTAGTGACGAATAATCAGAAATCATTTTCCTCTTTTACAATCTTGTCTCTTTCTCTCAAACGAACGTTGTTCATCTTTGGATTTCAGACCCTTTGAGGTGATCTTTCTTCAATCTCGATCATCTTTCAGACTGATTTTCCCTATTCTTCGGGTTCTTCATTGAATCTCTAGTTTAGGATCTATCGTTACTAATTTCCTGTTACAAGCGCCCACTTAATACATGAAATTTATGGCTTTAATGGCTGATTCGGCTCCACCTCTCTCTCTTTCCACCATATAAATCTGGGAACATTTCAGTCCGCAATATCCGACTAATCCTCACCACCGAAGTTTTTTCCTCCCTAAACAAGTCGACTCCTCTGTTCCGACTCACCCGATGTCTTCCAAAGCGATATCTTCGTTTGGCAAGCCCGTCACTTTCAAGGTTGTCGAGCAAATCGAAGGTGTCAGCAATCTCTTCTTAACTTATGTAAGCTTCTTTCACATGAAACCTTCCATCTCTTCTACGTTTATGAGACGCTCCCAATGTCTCACTTGATTGTAACGATGATTCATATTACTCAAACTCTTCATATTTACCTTGAAATCAAATCCACTCCGAAGCTTCATTTCCTCTCTTCTTAAATCTAACTCTCTGGTCCTCATTGCCTCTCTTTTAAAAATTCAGTCAGTCGGTGAACCCTACGGCGAGTACGGGTTTGTCTAGATCTAAAGAGGAGAAGAAGATCGACAAGGCCAGAAGTATTATAGCAGGACCGTCGTCCTCACGTAGCAGTAAGGTATCCAAAATCTAAATCCAGTTTGTTATCAACCTAATCTCTGGAAAAATATGCCAATTCCTTTCCATTGAATTTAGATTAATCTCCAAAAAATTGGATAAGTAGGGTGGAGAAAGTGAGAAAGATCTGATTCCATATTTGGGTTGAGCAATGGCCACTCCCCTTCTTCCTGTTATCTCTATCACATTCTACATTTCAAAACTTTGTCCTCTGTCTTACCAACAAAAACGTAATTCTCTGACTCTTCTGCTTCTATAGTTCTATGATTTCATAGCTTCATCATCAACGATTCATTGTGTACTGTCAAATTCAGATATCAAACCGTAGATTTAGATGCATAAGCTTCTGTTTTGTTGTTTTCTGTGTATCATCAACGATGGTGGTTTTGAATTAGGTTTTTGTTTCAACATTCTTTCTCAGATCAGTTCAAGAAGAAGAGGTGAAGAAAACAACCAAGGAGAAGGAGGATATCCGGGAATAATCTGGGTGGCGAGACTGAGGTGATTAAAGATGATTGATCTGTTTGCAAGTCTTATTAGGATAAGCTTTCTTTGATTACATATTCTTTCTATGCTAATTTTTTTTTTTGGTCTCATCTTGAGTTCTATCAATTGCTTCGAAATCCTCATGGCATTGGTATACATGTGTTGTTTCTGTCTTTGGTTTTGTATAGATAGAATATGGGATTCTCAAATCGGTGAATATGTTTAATCATGTTTCTCACATATAAGGGTTCAGTTCGGTGGTGGAGTAGTCAAGTGGTAGTTCCGGATCAAGAGGAGAGGTGAACAAAGGAGAATCATCCGGTGAATCTTTATAGTGTCTTCCTAGTAATAGTATTTGTTAAAAAAATAACTCAAATGCGAGATGCGAATAGAGGACACATAATTCATATGAATATCTTTCTTCCCAGCTTCAAGTACTATTTCACATGTTCCTTAGTCTGATACAAATATTTAGCAATTACGGCACACTAGAAAGACATTAGAGCTATGGATCTTTCGTTCCTTTTTCTTAGATGACGCTGATGGTCTATTTC
>CACVBM020001069.1:0-27451 GCA_902728155.2 Microthlaspi erraticum
TTTGTGGGCAGCCACAACAGAGGGGTTCATCCTTGGAGCCTCATACTCCTCAAAGTAATAGCACTCAGGCTCACCCAAATCGCACTCTCCTGGACCTGATCTTCAGCTTGATCTCAGCTCGATCCTCAGCTCGATCGAGCTCAGGCTCTTCTTCTTGCAAATCCCTCATGCCCAACTAATGTGTACACAGGGGGTCTGAAGTCAATGTTCTCACCCCTTACTACTGTGGTGAGCTCTGGGTTGGGCAGGAGAACTTGGAGGTCCAACCAATGGATGTGTGAACTTGAATTGGAATCTCCCATCCAACTCTTGTGCTCAATGAGAAGGTTGGTCTTGCAAAACTTGATGTCCATCCAACCTGGTTCAGTGGCTTCTCTTATCAGTTGGGTTCACTCCAGCAGCACACAAGATGGTGTGATGACCCCTCCAACACTTAGCCTTCCCTCGTTGATGCCTAGTGTTGTAAGCTGTGATCTTGTAGGTGGAGATGGTCAAGGAAGAGGCATCAAGTTCCCTGTCATGTCTATCTCCTCTGATCCTTCTTGCCATCCTTGTGCGTGAGATGATAGGCTTGATTCCCATGTCAAGGACTTCACTTCTCCCTCATTGATTGTCCAGTGGCTTTCCTTGCAAAGAAGGTGTTGGCAAGAGCCTTGTGGACATATCTAAGCACAGACTTCTGATCTGGCAGCCTTGGACCTTGAGGAAGAGTACCCCATCTTAGCTATTGTAGCCCAATACTCTTTGGAGTTCTTCTTCCTTGATGTTCCACTTTCCTTCTCCATAGTGAACCCAAACAGTATCTCAAGCTGCCTAAAGGTCACCATCTTCTTCTCTCCCTTTGCCAAGAAAGTTATGTACCCCCAGCCTTGGTCCAACTCAGCTCGATCGAGCTCATCAAACTGTGATGCTCATTGAGCCAAAAACTCACAAGTCAACTCCTTGTAAGACTCCATGCGGTGAGAGAAGAACTTGGCCAATTGCATGTTCTTGAGCACCAACTCCACATCCTCAAAGATCCAAGGCCTCTCATGTGTCATCATGTGGGTACTTGGTCTCCACAAAGTCCATGGAGAAGAGAGCATTGTAGTGCTCTTGGTACATGGGGAGCTCATCCTCCTCCTCTTGCTCCTCCTCAGCCTCCTCCATTGGCTCATCTTGGTTCCCCTCTTGTCATCTTCATCAACCAATTGGTTCACCTCTTCTCCTTCCTCTTCACTCTCAGTCTCATCACTTCCTTCTTCATTTGGAGAACCATTTCCCTCCTCTTGAACAAGGTTCACTCCAATTCTCAAACTCCTTGCTCACTCTCACTACTAATAGGGTCATTCCTCTTCTTGGTTCTCCTTTCTTCCCTCAATCTCTCACTCTCAGATTCTCCTCAGAGTAGACATATCCCTCTGCATCAGATTCTTCCATCCTCTGATCATCCTCTCCAAATCGGCTTGCATCTTAAGCCTTCTTTCCCTTGCATTGCTTGATTCACCCTCAACCATTCTCCTCTGTGAAGCGCGGCTTCCCTCACTGTTTGTCATCTTGTTACTCTGTTTCTTCACTAAAGTACCTGAAATGCATCAAAGATTACAAAGAATTAGAGTTGCAATGATCGGTTTGGTCAACTCGACACTCAGCTCGATCGAGTCAAAAAACTCGAGTGACAAACTCGATCGAGCTGGGTGAAAACAGAGTATAACCAAACCTAATTCAAGTATTAAGAGCTGGAAAGATGCTAATCAATCAAATTGAACCAAGAACAACTAGTAAATGGAACAATGAGCAATTCTAGTGAAGCATAAGCACCTTAACCAATACCAAACTCAAATTCAATTTTCAAGCACATGCAACAAGTTTAAAGGCAAAACAGAGGTGAGGTAACAAATTAACAAGATTATACAGCAGAGGCGAAATATGAGCAATTACTCAAGAACAAGTCCACAAGGGACACATGCAATCAAAAATCAAAGAGAAACAAGCAATAATGGAAATCGAGATGGAATCAAGGGTTTTAGGGTTCATACCTTGCTTGAATGATGGATTGAAGAACAATAAACGAAACCAAGCAAAGCAATGAAGAACAAGAGGAAATCGCAAAAACTTAAGAGAGAGGTTGGAAAATTTCTTGTGGTGAAGAGAGAGAGAGAGATGATTTCAGAAATTTTAAGTGTGGGAGAGTGGAGAAGTGGATTCGATCGAGTTATGGGGAAGAGGGAGTGTTTGAGATGTGTGGTTGAGATTAAAAGGTGAAATAAAGAGGGGACAAGAAGCTAGGGTTTTCTGATCAATTAGGGTAGTGGGGGACCAAAATCAACTTGTGGGACCCACTCCCTTGACCAAGAAAACGGTTAGAATTTGAAATTCAAAAACTTACCTTGGTCGAGTTGTGGAACTCGATCGAGTTGCCCTGTTTCTAGCTCGATCGAGCTGTCGGTCGAGCTGGCTCCTTGACACCTAAACTTAACTTATTGAAAGGTTAAAACACAAAACTAGATAGAAATTGCATAAATAGAATATGTACAAGGATAAACATGGGACTTCCTCCCAAGTGAGCTTGTTTAAGGTCCCATAGCTTGACCTTTACCTTCTTAGGCATTGGTTGAGCTAGTCCCACCATCAAGGGTGATAGTGAGGACTTGAGACAGAAGCTCCTTTAGCTTGGTTGGGTCCCTGGACTGTTCTGAAGTCACCAAGGCCTTGGCTCTAGAGAATGGCCTTGATCTCCCCTTGTACCTTATCTTGTACTCAATCTTCCCATTTTCAAACTTGGTGGGGAACAAAGTCATTGTGAGCTGAGATGGCTTGACTGAAGGGGCCTGAGCTGGTGGATCCTTTCTTTTATCCCTGGTCTTGCCTTAGAGGCTACATCCTCCCCTTCTTTTAGAGCCCTTCCTAGTGGCTCATCAAACAAAGCTTGAAGGCTCTCTTCATCAAGCACACAAGGGGCTTGAACAAGTCTATCAGCTCGTGGTCTATCAGAACGTGGTTTCTCAACTCTAGCCCTCTCAAGACGTGGCTTCTCAATCCTTGGTCCTCTCTCAACCTTATCCTTCCCAACTCTTGGTTCTTTGTCAACCCTTTCCTTCACAACCTTTGTAGCTCCATGACTCTTAGAACTGAGAGTTGGTACTGTCAATTGTGGCACAAAAGTCTGAACCTCTAGGCTGCAAGCGATATGACACCAAACTATTCACCTTGTGAAGGATCACTTCTTGCTTGTGAAAGTCTATTGAAGCGCCAACTGTACTAAGGAAAGGGGTTCCCAATAACAGAGGTAAATCCTTCTCTTCTTCCATTTCCATCACAGTGAGATCAGTTTGGATGATGCATTCTCCAATTTTCAAGTGATAGTTCTTGAACACTCCAAGAGGAGACTTAGAAGTTGCATCTCCAAACATGATTGAAGTAGTAGGGCGCTGCAAGGCTCCAGCAATGCCTAGCTTCTCTGCCATGGAGAGAGAGATCAGATTGATGCTTGCTCCAGAATCCACTAAGGCATTGTCAATCTCAAGATGCCCAAGTGTGCAAGGGAGAGTGAATTTCCCTTGATCCTTGACCTTTGGTAGGAAGGTGGGTGAAGTAAGCAGGTTGAACTGATGAGTAGACTCTTGTAGGACCTCTGAAACTTTATCACTGTTGGCTAGAACATCCTTGACCATTTGCATTTGATCAAATGCCTCACTCATGCTATCCATAGGAGGCAACTCAATTCCAATCCCACTGAGATCTCTTCTGAACTTGTGAATCACTTCCTTGTGACCTTGACTAAGTAGGCGAGACGAGGAAGCGGCAACCGGTTGGTAAGGATCAAGCAAAACAGGCTTTCGGACAGAAGAGGTCGGACTCGATCGAGCTAGAGTTGGACTCGATCGAGCTGCCGATCGAGCTTGTTGTGCGAGCTCAACTGGTGAAGTGTGAATGGCCACAGTAGGTGCCTGCACTTCTGGTTGATCAATCTGGACTCCAGGAGCCTCAGCAGCAACAATCTCTTCATCATTCAGCAGTAAACAAAAATCTTCAATGACCCTTTCTTGATCCTCTTCTTCAACAAGTCCTTCTTGAGTGAAGATGACCTTGCACTGTTCCTTGGGGTTCTGAATAGCTTTACCAGGTAGTTGTCCTTGCTTTGTAGCAGCAGCAACAGAAGAAGCATGATTCTCCAGAGAGTAAACCCTTGTGTTGAGGTTCTCGATCTTAGAGTTTATTTCAGCTAGCTTCTTGCTTGTGTCCACTACCCCATCAGCTTGCCCTTGAAGTAGTTGCTTTAGCATTGCCTTGAGCTCATTCTCTTGTGAAGGTGCAGGCTGGGGCGGTTGGTGGGGGAAGCCTGGTGGGATATTCATTTGTTGTCCAGGGAAAGTGCCTTGTGGTCCTTGGTAATTGTTCTTTTGACCATACCCATGTTGTGGCACCTGACTCGATCGAGCTGCTTGTTGTTGAGGATATACTTGGTCCTGAGGGTTAGCAACATCAGTGTTGCGGTATGACATGGCAGGGTTGGACTTGTATTATAGTATCCTTTGTTGTAACCTCCTTGCCCATTGCTCATGTAGCACACCTCAGCAAATTGTGTATCCTCCCCTTCTTGGACTGGTTCCATCTCCTCAGCAGACACAAAGTTGACTTTCTTCATTGTGGACTGAGCTAGGATCAGCTTATCCAACTTCTCATTCAATGCCTTAACATCTTTTCTCAACTTTTCGTCTGACTCGATCGAGTGGTGGGTCGAGCTCCGGTTGGTGCGATCATACTCTTCTCCATAGCTTCCATTTGAGTTAGCTATGTTCTCCACAAGTTGCCAGCCATCATCTACATCCTGGTTGAGGAAGTTCCCATTGCTAGCTGTGTCTAGCATCTCCCTATACCTAGGCAAGCATCCTCTATAAAGAGTGGAGAGTAGTGATTCATTGTTGAATCCATGGTGTGGGCACTGACTTGTGTAGCCTTTGAACCTCTCCCAAGCCTCTGCGAATGTCTCATTGTTTCGCTGGATGAAGCTGGATATCTCTCCTCTAAGCTTGGCTGTGCGACCGGTGGAGAAAAACTTAGCAAGAAAGGCCTTCTTGCATTCATCCCAAGTGGTGATTGTGCCATGGGGCAAGCTCTTCTCCCATTGGTGAGCTTTGTCAGCTAGAGACATAGGAAAGAGTCTCAGCTTGATGGCATCTTCAGAGACACCATTGATCTTTGTCAAATCACAAAGCCTATCAAACTCATCAAGGTGGTCAATGGGGTCTTCACTTGGCAATCCATGGAACATCTTGTTCTGGACAAGGTTGATCATTCCCAGCTTGATCTCAAAGTTGTGGTTCTGCACTGGTGGTGGAACAATCCCTTGTCTCTGTTGGTGGCGGTTTGGAGCATCTCCTTGACCAATCGGTCGAGTTTGCCTAGCTCGACCGAGTCCATTCCCAAAGGGTTTCCATTCCCCTCTGGTACATCCATTGTATCAGCAACAAGCACCTCAGGTTCCTCTTGTACCCTCTGTGACCTCTGAACCCTCTTTCTACCCGTTGTAAGTCTAGCTCGACCAAGTCTCTGTAGACCGACTCGATCGAGTTCGCATACACCTGCAAAAAGAGACAAAAACCCAGCAGTACAATAGAACAGGGGTGGTATAGCTTGATCGTCCAAGTGTGTTTGAAACTCAAATGCAACAAAAATATTCCCAAATCGGCAACGGCGCCAAATTGATGATAGGATTTTGTGTGTGATGTGATATGAATGAATGAAAGAATGAGGTGGAATGCAACAGTGGTAATAAAGATGAAATGCAACACAATCAATCAATTCCTCTTAACCATCATAGTCATGTAGTATAAGAGGTTATCAATCCAAAATGGGAAACTTGTCACTCTATGAGAATATGAAACAACCAGAAAGTCAAGCAAGCAGTAATAGATTTGAAGTAACACTAACAACCTAAAAAAATGAAATGTGCAATAAAAGTAAACAAAGCAGTGAAGTAGCAGCTCGACCAAGACTCGAGTCGAGTCAGAACAAAGTACCAGCTCGATCGAGTTTAGGGACGAGTTGAGACAAACAAAGCTAAAGGTGACGACTTTAACAAGATAAAGAGAGAATTAGGGTTCAAGACAGGGTTTTGCAATCAAAGGAATCTACACTTAATCAATCTAGCTCTTAAAACTCCTTGTATCAAGGCTTCTCTTGATATTGGGCTTCTCAATGCCTAGCCAACCCTTTCCCAAGGTGAGGCTATCAACCAAGGAATGATCTCAGAAACAGGGGGTTAGCCAGTGAGAATCAAACCTTGGAGGCTATAGGATCATTGCCCAAACTAATCCATCCAACCCCTTAGACCTCTATTTCTAGAGCAAGAGATATTGGAGCTCTTAGTGGATCTTTTCCAGCGAATGCCATCACTTTCGTGTGGGGAGTCGCCTAAGGACTTACAAGCCAGGGGTAGTGGTCATGTAGCCTTAAGATCTATCCAAAAGAGAGAGAATCTAGATTAAGACCATAAGCTAGAAGGATTAAGCATATGAAACCTCTAATCTATCCCATCTCAAACCCTAATGGGTAACTACTCACTACACATGAATGTAAACACAAGCAAATGCAATAAAAGAGACATCATAAGAAAGAGGAGATGAAATTAAACAACTTTTATTGAAATAAGCAAGTGCAAATACAAAGAGATTATCCAGGATCTAGGATTCAAGAAGCAAGAGCTTCAAGAACACAAAGATGGGATTAGATCTCTAAAAAGTAAAAGACAATAAATTAAAAGAAACTAAAACAAAATAATCTAAAGCTTGGTGGTTTTTTCGTGGCTTAGAGCCTTTAAATACAAGAGGATTAGGTTTAGGGTCAAAGGAAAGTCAAGGGGGAAGCAACATTTTTCGGGTTTGACTTTGACTTCTCAGCTCGATCGAGTTGAAGCTTGGCCGGTCGAGTTGAGGAACTCGACCGGTTGGTCGAGTAGACGGTCGAGCTGGTCTTCAAGATGGCTTCTCCCTTCTTCCTTTGCGTATCCAGTTGAGCTGCTTCCATGTGCCAAGTCCCTCCATGCTCCTCATGTCCCATATGCTCCAGAATGCTCCAAAAGACCTATTTCAAAGGACCAAACATGCATATGTATGCAAATGCAACCTAAAACTAACATGAATGCATAAGAAGAGAAAAGGAACAAGATATGATGCAAATGGAAGCTAAAACTATGCAAAAGATGCATAAAAGATGTGCTAAAACTATGTAAAATGCAAGTACATCAGGTAGCCGTGATGATTTGATTGTGTTGCAACTTATTGGGATTTATCTTATGGATCTTCACCTTTACTTGAGCTTAATGCATGATTACTCTACCGTACATCTAGTAATCTGATCTTAGAGAAATAGAACCACGACAGTGCTGAATCTAGATCTCAAAACTAGTATTTGGTGAGCAATAGATCATAGCCAACGAAAGCTGAGTTATGGTTTATTGTGAACAATTGAATCTTGATCATCTTTAATGCATGTTTGCAATTCTAATAGCCAACGAAAGCTGAGTATATTAGGTTGTTTTAAACATAGTGGTTGGAGCCACGACAGTGGAAAGACCATACACTAGTGATTCATGTTCAAGACAGCTCTACACACATCCCATGCAACTATCTTTTCATCATTGCTCCATATGATTGTCCTTTGCCTAACTCTTGTTTTAAATTGCTTACAACCATACTTACATTTCTTTTGTTTCACTTTCTCATTCTAGGTCCCAAAACCATCTCATATTGCGAGCTAGCTACAAACCAATCTCACAAGGTGTTAAGTGAGAACACTTCCTCCTCGTGTTCGACCCCGACTACAACACGGCTGTGCACTTGCAGCTCATTAGTTGGGTTTATAAATTGTGAAAATTTGAGGCAATCTCAACCCGCCATCAAGCTTTCTGGCGCCATTTCCGGCCACTACTTGGGAATGACACAGGAGGGTTATTAAAACAATTCGGTCGAAGAAAATCTCAATTGGCCCGAGTGGATTTGAAGAAATTCAATCCAGGACATTTCTCTCGGCCATACCGCGCACAAGGAGACCAAATTACGGCCAACTCCTAAACGGCGTGACCAAAGTCCACCAAACTTCACAGGCGACCATAAAATCACATTTTGGTCGGCAAATCCAAAAGATAGGACGGAGAAATCATCACGGATCATGAGATAGACGACGGAGCTCATTCTGGCCGATGGCGCGCAAGCAATATGGCCGACAAAACCAAATCACGGCATAGGCGCGCCAACCGGTTGGAAAACTCTTCTTTGAGCTTAACTAACACTTTTATGCAGGAAGAAACGAAAAGGAACGAGCCAAACTTCACATGGCCAAGGAAACTCCTTCCCGGAGCCGACTTGACCATTTTGTGAAGGAAGTCTCAACCCGCTCGTTCAAATGCTCCCAAACTTCACCAGAGGCATAAAATACCAGGTTGGTCGATGAAATTTCAATATAGGTCATGAAATTTTGACGGTTTGTTCTGTAGTTCACAGCACCACATTTTGGCCGACCGAATATACCAATCTCGGCCAAAACACAAACCGGCGGAAACCAAGGCCTGAAATTAAAAACTCACCGACCAATATTGCCTAAAGAAGTGTAGAATGACCCAAACCGGAACTGATCTTCATTATAAATTGGTCGACATTTGGTAACATCATCCTAAACCTTTTTCTTTTCAATTTTTCATTTGAACTTCATGTTATGCCTCTCTTAATCCGATTTAATTTCACCGGGACGGTGCAAGTTAAGTCTGGGGGGATTACTAACAATGTTTGTTCATTTTGGCGTTTTCATTTGCATTTTTCCCTTTTTATCGAGTCGTTTTTATTGAGTCAAAATTTTTGTCGAGAATCATGACCTTATCTTGGATCTAACCATGTTGTACTAATGTTTAAGTGACCATTGAGCAGTTCTTGGCAATACATCTTACCACAGGTGCACTATGAGTTGATCGATCTACCAAAAACGCCTACATCTCTAAAGACTTGAGAAGGATCCATCTTTGACTCCGCCCTTAATGAACTTAATCTTCTCAGCTAGGGGCTTGGCATACAAATGGCATGATTCCTCATCCTCTCCATCAAATGAAAAAGTCTTAGTGAGTTCGTGCTTCCCTCTCTCTCCCCTTCAATTTAAAGAAAAAGCGTAAGGTCCAATAACCGGGGATTCGGTGGCAAACACCATCAATACTCGCGTCTGTGGAAGATCCAAGCAAAACCTCTATAATAAAGAGAAGGAGTTGAATAAAAAAATACTTCGCTACCCTAAAAAAGGGATGAATCAACTCAAAGAAGTGAGAAGAGAGAGAGGAGAAACATGGAGAAAAAGACAAGTGCCAAACAAGGGGATGAGTAAGAGTCTAAAAGCCGGCTGATCGATACTCCCTAGTTGAGACCACACCTTTAGAAATGAAAGGAGTCAAGGGTGGCGAATTGGATTGTCCAAGGAGAGGTGGACCGCTTTGGGAAAATCGCAAAACTCATGGTATGTACTTTGTTCTTAATTCAAAACTTGCCAATGCTGTTTCATGTGGATTACTAAAGCATAAGTCAATTTGGATTTCCAAAAGATTTGAGAGTTCTCACGTTTTCAAACCTCTTTTCCTGCTTAGTTTGCTTGGGGACAAGCAAAAGGCTAAGTCTGGGGGAGTTGATATCACCATATTTTACATGATTTTACTATATATTACCTATGTTTTCAAACGGTTTTTGCAAGATTCTTTGCCTTTAGAGGTAGTTTTCTTGTATTTGTGGGATTTGAAGTCTTTGTAGGTGAAACCATCAAAAAGGATGCAAAAAGGAGTAAAAGAGCCCTAAATCAAGATCCATGCAAGTTTCCAAGTCAAGAAGATCATTTTATCTCCAAGTGTTAGTTCTCGCTAGCGCGCAGAACGAAGCTTCGGAAGTTTGGCCGCGCGCGGAGGAGTTCCCGACGTCCAAAAGTTACGATCTTGATATGGAAAGATAGATACTTGAGTCATGCATCACGTCGAAGTGGAATGAAGCCATTTGGATCAACTATGAGGCCTAGACTTATTTTCTACCGAGACATGTCCGGTAAGCGAGCAAACGAAGCCCATGGAGGATTTGGAGTGTCTAATGGCCCGAGCAGCAGCGCCAAAGGCCTTGATCGAATAGAGAAGAGGCCTGGCTAATGTTTGGAGCTTTCCTTGGTACAATGTCGGCCCATACACGACGTGGAGAAGAAGGCTTTGCTCACGGGAAACTTTCCTTTTCCGGCATGAAGAAAACCCTACGCGACTTCGCCCATATATACATGTTTTTAGCCGCTGAAGAAGAGAGTCGAGTCCGAAAATTATCAAAGAGTGTACGTGTGAGAAGAGAGTCAGAGGAGAGAAGCCCTAGGAGATCGTCCAAGAAGAAGGAGGCGCCGCTCAACTCTTGTTCTTTCTTTTTCATTGTTTCCATTTCTATAAACTTGATTTAAGAGTTTTCAAGGGAGAATCCGACTTTGTTCATCAATAGAGAAGCTTTCTTCATCCCTTTATCTCTTTTAATACTTGCATAATGTTTACAATCATGCTTTGCTTGCTTGTTTGCATCATGGCCGAGTAGATCTCTTAGTTAGGCCGAGGAGATCTATGGTGGCCGTGATGATTTGATTGTGTTGCAACTTATTGGGATTTATCTTATGGATCTTCACCTTTACTTGAGCTTAATGCATGATTACTCTACCGTACATCTAGTAATCTGATCTTAGAGAAATAGAACCACGACAGTGCTGAATCTACCATCAAGGGTGATACTGAGGACTTGAGACAGAAGCTCCTTTAGCTTGGTTGGATCCCTGGACTGCTCTCAAGTGACCAAGGCCTTGGCTCTAGAGAATGGTCTTGATCTCCCCTTGTACCTTGTCTTGTACTCAATCTTTCCATTTTCAAACTTGGTGGGGAACAAGGTCATAGTGAGCTGAGATGGCTTGGCTGAGGAAACCTGAGCTGGTGGGTCCTTTCTTTTCTCTCCCACAAGTGCCTTTGAGGCTGCATCCTCCCCTTCTTTTTGAGCGCTTCCTAGTGGGTCATCAAACAAAGCTTGGAGGCTTTCCTCATCAAGGACACATGGTGCTTGAACAAGCCTATCAGTTTTTGGTTTATCAGATCATGGTCTCTCAACTCTTGGCCTCTCAAGGCGTGGTTTCTCAATCCTTGGTCCTTTATCAACTGTTTGATCTTTCTCCACCTTATCTTTCTCAACCTTATCTCTCACAACTCTTGACTCTTTGTCAACCTTTTCCTTCACAACCTTTGCAACTTCAGGAGCTTTGGAACTGGG
Organism: Microthlaspi erraticum; assembly: GCA_902728155.2. Classification (NCBI taxonomy): domain Eukaryota; kingdom Viridiplantae; phylum Streptophyta; class Magnoliopsida; order Brassicales; family Brassicaceae; genus Microthlaspi; species Microthlaspi erraticum. Next base: position 11,286 of record CACVBM020001069.1, read on the forward strand.
AGTAGTGCTTTCAATAGTGACGCAAAAGTCTGGACCTCTAGGCTGCAAGCGATATGACACCAAACTATTCACCTTCTAAAGAATGACTTCTTTTTTTGTGAAAGTCTATTGAAGCGCCAACTGTGCTAAGGAATGGGGTTCCCAATAGCAGAGGTAGATCCCTTTCTTCTTCCATCTCCATGACAGTAAGGTCAGTTTGGATGATGCATTCTCCTATTTTCAAGTGATAGTTCTTGAACACACCAAGAGGAGACTTGGAAGTTGCATCTCCAAACATGATTGAGGTAGTAGGGCGCTGCAATGCTCCAGCAATGCCAAGCTTCTCTGCCATTGTGAGGGAGAGCAGGTTGATGCTTGCACCAGAATCCACCAAGGCATTGTCAAGCTCAATATGCCCAAGTGTGCAAGGGAGAGTGAACTTCCCTTGATCCTTCACCTTTGGTAAGAAAGTAGGTGAGGTAAGCAGGTTGATTTGGTGAGTAGACACCTCCAGAAGCTCTGAAACCTTATCACTGTTAGGCCTGGGCATAAAATCCGACCCGCGGGGCCAGACCCAGAACCGACCCGAAAAAACCGGTTCCGGTTAGCACCAGTTCCCCTCTAAATAACCTGTCGGATAAATTTCTCCCTAAACCGCGGTCCTCGGGTCGGGTCGGGTATTAACCGTGGGTACCTGGGTAGAACCGAGATGAAAACACAAACCCTTATTATGTCTAATAAAACTTCATCGTTTTATCCGCCACCGTTGCTTTAGTCGCTTCCGCTTCTGAACCCAGCAAACGTTTTTCGAATTCCAACTTAAATCCTTTTACATATTCAATTAACTAAAACTGGAAGCTCAAATCCATAGAGGAGGAAGAAATCCTCCATCAGCGACGTCTGCAAATCAATCAAAGGTATGCAATTTTGATTTCATTTTCGAGTATTCGTACTTTCAGTTTTGTTTCGATGTTGCTATGTTCATCTGTTGCATGTTTCCAATTTCTTTGCGATTTGTTTGTAAAAACTAAGGAGTAAGAACGATAGAGTGATTGATAGAGTGATTCGATGTTGTTCTCTTCGTGCTTGAGTCAAATTGTTCTTGGATTTTGTTTTGAACTTTGTTTATATACTTATGCGATTGACTGTACGAGACTAAGAGTCAAATTGTTCTTAGATGCTGTTTTTGTTCCTTTTAGATGCTTTATGATCTCTTCGTGCTTGAGTCAAATTGTTCTTTGTCACTGACTCTTTCTTTCATTTTCCTGAAATGTAAATAACATGAGTCTGCTCTTTGGCTGCCTCTTTTGAATTCTCTCTTTGTAACTAGTGAATGTCTGATTGCTAACCATAAAATGTGAAATTGAGCGCTTTACAAGACCATGTAAACTTTACAAGACCTTGTAAACTTTACAAGACTATGTAAACTTTACAAGACCATGTAAACTCTTGATATTGTCTTGGAGATGCTTGGCCTTCACTAGTGTTCGGCCATCTCATCTCCTCACTCTAATAATTGTAGACTATACTTGAGTTTCACGATGCTTTTTTTTTTTTTCTTGTTTCACTTGAGTTTTCACGATGGTTTTTTCTTGTTTTCTTGTTCCTGAAACTTGAATCATATCTGATTGGCTTTGTTTGCTTTCTGAGATGGCTTCAAATGATGGACCACGCTTGCATGACGGTAGTGGATCAGAGACTGAGGACGATGTTACTGAAACATCACCAACACCACCAGTGAGTACAAGTAGCAAAGGGAAAGGGAAGAGAAAAAAACCAGAAGAAGAAAGCGCTAAGAAGCAGAATACATGGTCTGAAGTATGGGATCATTTCTCGAGACCTGAGAAGGACAAGACCAAAGCAGTTTGCAATTATTTCAAGAAGATCTTTTCTGCTCCATCAGGCAATGGCACATCTAATCTGAAGAAACATTACATGGTCTCTTGCAAGGCTTACAATGTGTGGAAAGTTGCTAACACTGGAAAGAAGGACCAAACCGTGTTGTCTCCTGATGGTTCTGATGGTCTTCGGCTTTCTAAAGTGAATGAGAAGGTGATCAGGGAAGCTTCTAATGAGATGATGGTTATTGCAGAGCTGCCTTTATCTTTCATTGAGGGCTTGGGATGGAAACATTTCTGCACTAGAGCAAAGTTGCCCAATCCTCATTCAAGGAGAACAGCTACTAGAGACATTGTGGAGATGTATGTTCAGAGGAAAGCTGGGATAAAGAAGATTCTCGATGAGAATAAGCAGAGACTGTCTCTGACTACAGACATTTGGGTCGCACCACATACAGGAGCTAGTTATATGGTTATCCCAGCTCATTTTGTTGATGCTTGGTGGCAATTAAGGAAGCTAATCATTGGATTCAGGAACGTCTATGACCATAAAGCTGCGACTATAAGTAAGGTTCTAATTGATTGTTTGGTGGAGTGGGACATCAAGCGAATATTCTGCATCACCTATGATAACGCCACAGCTAACAGTAATGCCATGGAGACATTCAAGAAAGAGTTTAAGCAGATAGGAGATGATGCATTGATTCTGAACGGTAACTTTCTTCATTTGAGGTGTTCTACTCACATCATTAATTTGATTGTGAAAGAAGGTCTGATGGAGATAGGTAGCAGTGTTAATGCTATCCGTAATGGCATCTACTTTGTCAGATCTTCCACACCTAGGCTCAAGGCATTTGAGAATCATGTGGAATCAAGAAGGATTCAAAGAGGAAGCTTGCCTCTAGATGTGAAGACTAGATGGAATTCAACTTATGTGATGTTAGACCAAGCGTTAAAGTTCAGATCGGCATTTGACAAGATGCATGAGTTGGATTTTCCGTATATCAAGTACTTCACGGATATTGTGGAGGGAAAAAAAGGGTTGGACCACCAACCAAAGATGATTTTGGTTCGGTTGACAGGTTAGTCCAATTCCTCATCATCTTCTTTCTGCTTCAAACACTGTCTGCTCTAAAGGTCCCAAGTCTGAAGATCTGAAGGATGATGTGAAGGATATTTTGAAGGATCTGTTTGACGAGTATGATAGTAAAGTAAACAAGAATGGAGGTGTTGAATCAGGTTCATTGTCGCAGTCAAATGAAGCGTCTACTAGTTCTGCTCAGTTTAGAGAAGAAGCTTCTCAGGAAACGGTTCTTGGAAATGGTCTACATTATGAAAGCATGAATGACATCTACAAGGAACTTGTCGACGAAGGAGCTTGTCGACGAAGGAGGTTTTCAAGAGAAGATGAATGAGTTGGATTTGTACTTGAAAGAGAAGCTTGAGAATCCAACTACTTTTGATGGGACATATTATGATGTGCCTTCTTGGTGGAAGGTGAACACTTATAAGTTTCCGGTTCTCTCTGTGATAGCTAGAGATATACTTGCAATGCAAGTGTCTTCAGTTGCTTCAGAGTCAGCCTTTAGTACCTCAGGAAGAGTTTTAGAACCAAGTAGAAGCTGCTTGACTCATTACACAATTGAAGTTTTGATGTGTCTTGAGCAATGGATGAAATGTGGTCAAAAAGGAACAGCTGCTTGCGGATGTTGAGGTTCCAGATAATCTCATGAGAGGTAAAGTATATTCCTGATTTCTTATGGCAATTTCATTTCAGATTTACAGTTACTAATTTCATGAATCGGTTTTTTTTTTCTCTTTAGAGTTTGAACCCGCATTCACCTTCCACGCGCCTTGAGTTCTTGGTAATTACTTTCTTTGTTCTAAAACAGAGTACAATTTGTTTTATCTCTTTGAGTCTTTAGCTTAGTGTGTGATTATGTAATGTAGTTTGATAACAAGAGACTCGGTGAGGAGGAAATGAAGTTTAAGGGTCCGATTGTCATGAAGAATAGAAGAGTTGGTGTCTTCTATTATAAGACTTAGTGTTTTTCTCTTTTGTTTTTGTGTTAAGCTTTGATAGTTGATACTTTGTGGCTTTGTGTCTTGAAATCTTGAATGGTTTGATACTTTGATGTGTTTTTTGTCACTTTGGTCCTTTGTTGTTTCATGACATGAAGTATTTGTGTTCAATTTTCTGTTCTGTTTTCGGATTAAATCACAGGAATTCGGATAAAACGAGTAAAAAAACCGTTTTATACCCAAAACCGACCAGTATCCACAGTTACTCGGATAATTTACAGTTATTTTAATGCAGGAACCGAACCGAAATAGTAACGGGTCCTATTTGGATAAATATTTCAAATAACCGTAAGACCCGGAACCGAAGGACCCGACCCGGAACCGAACCGAGTACCCATTATGCCCAGGCCTAATCACTGTTAGCCATAACATCTTTAATCATCTTCATTTGCTCAAATGCCTCACTCATGCTTTCCATAGAAGGCAACTCAATTCCAATCTCACTAAGGTCTCTTCTGAACTTGTGAATCACTTCCTTATGGCTTGACTGAGTAGGCGAGATGAGGAAGGGTCAACTGGCTGGTAAGGATCAAGCAAAGTCGGTTTGAGGACTAATGTCTGACTCGGATCGAGCTAAGAGTCGACTCGATCGAGCTGCCGATCGAGCTTGTTGTGCGAGCTCAACTGGTGAAGTGTGAATGGCTATGGGAGTAGCGTGCACTTCAGGTTGATCAATTCTGGACTCCAGGATCTCAGCAGCAACAATCTCGTCATCATTCAGCAGCAAACAAAACTCTTCCATGACTTCTCTTGATCCTCTTCTTCATTAAGCCCTTCTTGAGTGAAATGACCTTGCACTGTTCCTTGGGGTTCTGAACAGCTTTACCAGGTAGTTGTCCTTGCTTTGTAGCAGCAGCACAGAAGAAGCATGATTCTCCAGAGAGTACACTCTTGTGTTGAGATTCTCAATCTTGGAGTTGATTTCAGCAACTTCTTGCTTGTGTCCACAACACCATCAGCTTGCCCTTGAAGCAATTGTTTAGCATAGCCTTGAGCTCATGCTCAGGTGTAGGTGCAGGCTGGGGTGGTTGGTGGGGAAAGCCAGGTGGTATGTGCATTTGCTGACCAGGAAAAGTCCCTTGAGGGCCTTGGTAGTTGTTTTTAGGACCATACCCATGTTGTGGAGCTTGACTCGATCGAGCTTGCTGTTGTTGAGGTAAACCTGGTCCTTGAGGGTTGGCAACATCAGTGTTTCTGTATGACATGGCTGGGTTGGACTTGTAATTATAGTATCCTTTGTTGTACCTCCTTGCCCATTGCTCATGTAACATACTTCAGCAAATTGTGTATCCTCCCCTTCTTGGACTGGTTCCATCTCTTCAGCAGACACAAAATTGACCTTCTTCATTGTGGACTGAGCTAAGATAAGCTTATCCAACTTCTCATTCAACGATTTGACATCTTTTCTCAATTTCTCATCGGACTCGATCGAGTGGTGGGTCGAGCTCCGGTTGGTGCGATCATACTCTTCTCCATAACTTCCATTGGAGTTTGCAATGTTTTCCACAAGCTGCCAGCCATCATCCACATCTTGATTGAGGAAGTTCCCATTGCTGGCTGTGTCTAACATCTCTCTATACCTTGCCAAGCATCCTCTATAGAGAGTAGAGACAATGACTCATTGTTGAAGCCATATGGGGGCACTGACTTGTGTAGCCCTTGAATCTTTCCCAAGCCTCAGCAAAAGTCTCATTGTTCCTCTGAATGAAGCTGGATATCTCACTCCTAAGCTTGGCTGTGCGACCGGTGGAGAAAAACTTAGCAAGAAAGGCCTTCTTGCATTCATCCCAAGTGGTGATTGTGCCATGGGGCAGGCTCTTCTCCCATTGGTGAGCCTTGTCAGCAAGAGACATAGGAAAGAGTCTCAGCTTGATGGCATCTTCAGAGACACCATTGATCTTGTCAAATCACAAGCCTATCAAACTCATCAAGGTGATCAATGGGGTCTTCACTTGGCAATCCATGGAACATCTTGTTCTGGACAAGGTTGATCATTACCCAGCTTGATCTCAAAGTTGTGGTTCTGCACAGGTGGTGGGACAATCCCTTGTCTTTGTTGATGGCGGTTTGGAGCATCTCCTAGACCAATCGGTCGAGGTTGCCTAGCTCGACCGAGTCCATTACCCAAAGGGTTTCCATTCCCCTCTGGTACATCCATGGTTTCAGTAACAAGCACCTCAGGTTCTCTTGTACCCTCTGAGTTCTCTGACCTCTCTTTCTGCTGGTGGTGAAATCTAGCTCGACCAAGTCTTCTGTTGTTCGACTCGATCGAGTTCGCATGCACCTGCAAAAGAAATAAAAACCCAGCAATACAAGAACAGGGGTGGGATAGCTTGATCGTCCAAGTGTATTGGAAACTCAAATGCAACAAAAATCAACCCAAATGGCAACGGCGCCAAATTGATGATAAGATTTGTGTGTGTGTGTGATGATATGAAGTGAAATGAGGTGGAATGCAACAGTGGTAAATAAAGATGGGATGGTATGGTGCAAACACAATCACAATCAATCAATTCCCCTTAACCATCATAGTCGATGGGGTTATCAATCCAAAAGGGTGAAATGATGCTCTATGAGAGTATGCAATCAGAAGAAAGTCAAGCAGACAGTAAATAAGATGGTTGGTAACTCTAACAACCTAATGAAACAGAAATGCAATGCTGAAAATAAAAGAGAGCAGTAAAGCAAGCAGCTCGACCAAGGACTCGAGTCGAGTGGGAACAGAGTAACCAAGTTCGGTCGAGTTGAGGGTCGAGTTAGCGTAAAAAGCGATAAAGGCAAGAACCTTAAGAAGCTAATGCAAATATTAGGGTCTAAGACAGGGTCTTACAACTAGGGGAAGACTATACTTAATCAATCTTGCTCTTAAACAACTTGTATCAAGGTATCTCTTGCCGAGCCATCAATATCACTGTAAAGTATCGACATCCTATCCCTAGACTTGATGATATGCTTGATGAGTTGCATGGTTCTAGCATTTTCTCTAAAATTGATTTGAAAAGTGGTTATCATCAGATTAGGATGAAAGAAGGTGATGAGTGGAAAACTGCATTTAAAACTAAACATGGTCTTTATGAATGGCTTGTCATGCCATTTGGTCTCACTAATGCACCTAGTACATTCATGCGCCTGATGAACCATATCTTGAGAAACTTCATTGGTCATTTTGTTGTGGTTTACTTTGATGACATTTTGATTTACAGCAAGAACCTTGAAGAGCATCTAGATCACCTTGCATCTGTTATCTGTGTTGAGAAAAGAAAAATTGTTTGCCAATCTTAAGAAATGTACTTTTTGCACAGATAATGTGGTTTTTCTAGGCTTTGTTGTGAGTGCAGATGGAGTCAAGGTGGATGAAGAGAAAGTTGCAGCAATCCGTGAATGGCCAGCCCTAAGACAGTGGTGAAGTCAGAAGCTTCCATGGCCTAGCGGGTTCTATAGGCGGTTTGTCCGTGATTTTAGTACCTTGGCCGCACCCTTAACTGAAGTCATCAAGAAAGAAGTTGGATTCAAGTGGGAGAAAGCACAGGAGGATGCTTTCCAAGCTCTCAAGGATCGCTTGACTAATGCCCATGTTCTTATTTTACCTGACTTCTTGAAAACTTTTGAGATTGAGTGTGATGCTTCAGGTATTGGCATAGGAGCTGTCTTGATGCAGGATAAGAAGCCAATCGCTTTCTTTAGTGAAAAGCTTGGAGGAGCCACTCTCAACTATCCAACCTATGACAAAGAACTCTATGCCTTGGTCCGTGCCTTGCAAACTTGGCAACACTATCTCTGGCCAAAGGAGTTTGTCATCCACACAGACCATGAATCTCTCAAACATCTCAAGGGCCAACAAAAGCTCAACAAAAGACATGCCAGGTGGGTTGAGTTCATTGAGACCATTCCCATATGTCATCAAGTACAAAAAAGGTAAGGACAATGTTGTAGCCGACGCATTGTCCAGGAGGTACACTCTTCTCTCAACTCTTGATGCTAAACTCTTGGGCTTTGAACAGATAAAAGACTTGTATGATTCTGATTCTGATTTTGCTGAGATTTACAAGTCTTGTTCTAAGTTTGCTTTGGCCGATATTCTAGACAAGATGGGTTTCTCTTCTATGAGAACCGTCTCTGTGTGCCTAATTGTTCCTTGAGGGATTTGTTTGTCAGGGAAGCACATGGAGGAGGCTTGATGGGACACTTTGGTGTGGCCAAAACACTTCAAGTCATGCGTATCATTTTCATTGGCCGCACATGATCAGAGATGTGGAGAGGATTGTTCTAGGTGTGCAACTTGTAAACAATCCAAATCTAAGGTTCAGCCTCACGGTTTGTACACTCCTCTCCCTATCCCATCTCATCCTTGGACTGATATATCCATGGATTTTGTGTTTGGATTGCCTAGGACTAGAACTGGAAAAGATTCTATCTTTGTGATAGTTGATAGGTTCTAAAAAATGGCTCATTTTGTGCATGTCAAAACTGATGATGCATCTCATATAGCTGCTCTGTTCTTTAAAGAAATTGTTAGATTGCATGGCATGCCGTGCACCATTGTTTCTGATCGTGACACTAAGTTCCTGAGTTATTTTTGGAAAACTTTGTGGTCTAAGTTGGGTACTAAGCTTTTATTTTCTACTACTTGTCACCCTCAAACTGATGGCCAAACTGAAGTTGTTAATAGAACTCTTGGAACTTTGTTGCGCGCCTTGATTAAAAAGAATCTTAAAAGTTGGGATGAATGTTTGCCATATTGAGTTTGCATATAACCATGCTGTGCATTCTGCTTCTAAGTTTTCACCACTTGAAATTGTTTATGGGTTTAAACCCATCTCTCCTTTGGATTTGATGCCTTTGTGATGCAGCGCATCTCTACTACTATCTTCTTTATCTTTCTTTTCATATTATTCGTATGGGCTTTTCTTTAGTTATTATGAGTCTTAAGCGTTTGCTTGGGCTTTAAGCTATGTTCTTGTTATTTCCTTTTTACAAACGTCTAGGGTTTTCGTTTGTCGCTTTCATTATTTATAGTCTCTCTTGTGTAACGTGAAAGACAGTTGTTATTGAATTATTCAGAGCTTTTACAAGCATCTATCTTTCTTGTTTCTCGGCTATTCCTTGTGAATCAACGAGCTTCAAGCTACTCTCTGTTCGGCTATTCAGTTTGAATCAACGATGAGTCGTTACGCTTACGCTACGCCAGTTTTGGTATCAGAGACAGCACGTTCTTGGCGTGTTTTTTTTTCCTTGATTCAGAGATGGCTCCTAAGCGCAACACCCAACATACCAACGAAGCACCGACCAATGAGTGGGCAGAGCTTCGTCGTACTCTTATGGATATGCAGGCGAATATCCAGGCTACGATCACTAATTCCATCCAAGAGTTGGCTGAAACGATGTTGCAGAACAATCAGTCAAGGCAAGGTTTGGATTCTGATTCTGATGAAACACTCGACAACCCTTTTGCAGGAGGCAAGGACCAACGTCGTCAGCTTCAGGAAGATCTTCGTGAGGAAGATGGAAACACAGGTGACCGAAACTGGGAATTAGGGTTCAAAGTGGAGATTCCCGAGTTTCATGGAGGTGCTCGCGGAGACGAACTTTTGGATTGGCTTGTCGCCGTCGACGAGGCCATGGAATTCAAACAAGTTCCCGATCATCGTAAAGTACCAGTAGTTGCAACCAAATTCCGCGGACGCGCAGCTTCATGGTGGTTACAACTAAAGGCTACTCGAGCCCGCACTGGTAAAAGCAAGATTAAGACATGGGAGAAACTACATAAGCAGCTCCGTCTCTCATTTTTACCGCAGAATTACGACCGTACGATGTATACCAGGTTGCAAAACTTGCGTCAAGGATCTCGCACAGTAGACGACTACGCTGACGAGTTTTCTCTCTTGATTACAAGTAACGAGATCTTCGATAGCGAAATTCAGTTGGTGTCACGTTTTATTGGAGGACTACGACCTCAAATACAGAATGCTTTAATGCAATTTGATCCAATGACGATCGCAGAAGCTCAATCGAGGGCTATCGCGTTTGAGCAGCAATTCAAGTCTAACTCGTCTTGGAGCTCTACTTCTCGTAATCGGCCGACTATTACGGATGGAGGAGCCACAATTCCTAACATGTGTGAGAGTGAAGACACAGGAGGTGGACGATTAGCCACAACGAATCCTTCGAGTGACTCTCAGCAGTTACGCAGATCCACTAAATCAAACGTTTTACGATGTTTTTCTTGTGGAGAAGCTGGCCACATTCAAACCGCTTGTCCCACAAAGACTCGACGCGGTTTGTTTACCGATGAGGTTAAGTGGGATGATGAAGGTGAAGAAGGTGAGACCCCCGAAGACGACGTACTTGCCTTTCCCGAAACTAGAACAAGTGGTGATCAGGGAACTATGTTGGTCGCGCGTTCTTGTTTCTCTCCGGTAGCAAGTGAAGACCCCTATCTCCGCACCAATATTTTTCAGTCTACTTGCACAATAAAGAGCAAAGTTTGTCAAGTAGTGATTGATTCAGGGAGTTCTCAAAACGTAGTTTCTGAGGAAGCTTGTCGGAAGTTGGGATTGCGGCGTGAAAATCATCCCCGTTTATACGTGGTTGAACAAGGCGGTTGATATTCATATCACTCACCGCACTTTGGTGTCTTTCTCCATTGGCCCCCATTACAAAGACAAGATATTTTGTGATATTGCACCAATGGATGTTGGTCACTTACTTTTAGGGCGACCATGGCAGTATGATCGAGATGTTACTCATCATGGTAAGAGCAACACTCATAGTTTTATTTTTGAGAATCGTCGCATCATTCTCCTTCCTAGCCTAGCTCCACCGACAGCTAAGTTCGACGTTTTGGGTCCGGTCCGTGACGTGGTGCGTGAACCAACGGCGAGTGTGTTATTTTGTTCCATGTCGGTGTTTGAGACAGAATTTCAAGCTGCGGGATTTGCTGTGGTTCTTTTAACATCGGACAAAACTCCAAAAATGGAGAAACCTTTAGTTGCTTGGATTGCACGTTTACTAGAAGAATTTGCGGATGTCTTCCCGTCTGAACTACCTCAAGGTCTTCCACCACTTCGAGACATTCAACACCAGATTGACCTTGTTCCTGGAGCTGTCCTCCTGAATAGACCACACTACAGGATGAGTCCTCAAGAGCATGAAGAATTGAGACGACAAGTCAGGAATTGATTTCTAAAGGACATGTACGAGAGAGTTTGAGTCCTTGCGCCGTACCCGCTCTTCTTATTCCAGAAAAAGATGGCTCGTGGAGGATGTGTGTGGATAGTCGAGCTATTAACAAGATCATTGTGCGATATCGCTTTCCGATTCCTCGCCTTGATGACTTACTTGATCAAATCAGGAAGACACAATTTTTTTTAAATTGGATTTAAAGAGCGGCTACCATCAGATTCATCTTCGTCCGGGTGATGAATGGAAAACAGCTTTTAAGACACGTGAAGGTTTGTTTGAATGGATGGTGATGCCTTTTGGGTTGTCTAATGCTCCAAGCACATTCATGAGGGTCATGAATCAAGCTTTGCGTCCGTTTATTGGTAAGTTTGTTGTGGTCTACTTTGATGATATATTGATTTTCAGTTCTTCAATGGAGACGCATCAAGACCATCTTCGTCAAATCTTACTAGTTTTGCGTCGTGAGACATTCTTTGTGGCTCGGCAGAAGTGTGAGTTGGGTTGTGATCAAGTTCTTTTTCTTGGTTATGTTGTGTCTTCGAGTGGCTTATCAATGGACGAGAGTAAAGTTGAGGCGGTGCGTTGGTGGCCAGAACCACGTTCAGTGTCGGAAGTGCGTAGTTTTCATGGACTAGCTTCGTTTTATCGTCGCTTTGTACCCCCATTTCAGCTCGATCATGGCTCCTTTGACTGATTGCATGAAAGCCTCACACTTTGTGTGGTCCGAAGAAGCACAAGAAGCATTTCGGGTTATTAAACAGAAGTTAACGTCGGCTCCTCTCTTAGTCCTCCCAGATTTTGAACAACCATTTGAACTCCATTGTGACGCGTCTAAGCTGGGCATAGGAGCGGTTTTGAGCCAACAAACACTGCCGGTGGCGTATTTCAGTGAAAAGCTCGCTGGAGCTCGGAGTCGATACAATACGTATGTCATTGAATTTTATGCCGTGGTACAAGCCATCAAACATTGGCGTCATTACTTGGTCCATTGAGATTTTGTGCTATTTACAGATCATGATGCTTTGAAACATCTCGATAGTCAGGTTAAAGTCTCATCTCGACATGCCTCGTGGATAGCATATTTGCAACAATTCACTTTCTCTATCCGTCACAAGGCCGGAAAGTTGAATCGTGTTGCTGATGTCTTGAGTCGACGTCACACTTTGCTCACTACCATGCATGTTAATGTCCCTGGCTTTGCGTCTTTTTCGGAGCTTTACGAGTCTGACCCTTTCTTCTCAAGAATCCTCACCGACGTTAATAGTGGCACTCGTGATGACTTTACCCTTAAAGATGGTTTTCTATTTTATGGTGTTCGTCTTTGCGTGCCTGATTGTAGTTTGAGGTTACGTGTGATCGAAGAGCTTCATGTGGAGGGACATGTTGGCCGTGATAGAACATTGCAGTTGGTCTCGGCTTCATATTATTGGCCTACTCTACGTCGTGACGTCGAACGGTTTGTGGAACGTTGTCGTGCATGTCAATTGGCGAAGGGTCAAGCTTCTAATGCTGGGTTATATCTTCCCTTGCCTATTCCAACTCAACCATTGACCGATTTGAGCATGGATTTTATTTTAGGGTTACCAAGGACTCAACGCGGAAATGATTCTATTTTTGTTGTGGTGGATCGTTTCTCGAAGATGGCGCATTTTATTCCTTGCAAGAGAACGACTGACGCGGTGAAAGTTGCTCAACTTTTTTTCCAGGAGATCTATCGGCTTCATGGTCTTCCGACCTCCATTGTTTCTGATCGCGATAAAAGATTCCTTAGTCACTTTTGGCGGTCGTTATGGAAGATGCTTCATACTAGCCTTGATATGAGCACGGCGTATCACCCTCAGACGGATGGCCAAACGGAGGTTACTAATCGTGCTTTAGGTAACATGTTGCGTTGTTTGGTGGGTGAGAATATTCGGTCGTGGGAGTCTCGTTTGTGTCAGGCGGAGTTTGCACACAATCACGCTACTAATCGGAGCTCGGGTTTTAGTCCGTTTGAGGTGGTTTACAGTCTCCTTCCTCGTGGACCTCTTGACCTTACAACCGTTCCTGATTGTAAACGTATGCATGGCCGAGTTGTGGAGTTTGTCGATTCTTTACGTGATACACACGAGCTCTCCTTGCTCTATTGTTTATGCTTAATCCTTCTTGCTTATGTTCTTAATCTAGAAATCTCTCTCTTTTGGACAAACCTTAAGGCTACATGACCACTACCCCTGGCTTGTATGTCCATAGGAGATTCTCCACATGGAAGTGATGGAAATCGTTGGAAAAGGTCCACTAAGAGCTCCAATAACTCTTGCTCTCGAAATGGAGTCATAGGGGTTGGATGGATTAGTTTGAGCAATGATCCTATGGCCTCCAAGGCTTGATTCTCACTGGCTAACCCCCTGTTTCTGAGATCAAGTCTTGGTTGATAGCTTTCACCTTGGGAAAGGGTTAGCTAGGCATTGAGAAGCTCAATATCAAGAGATACCTTGATACAAGTTGTTTAAGAGCAAGACTGATTAAGTATAGCCTCCCTTTAGCTGCAAAACCCTGTCTTTAACCCTAATCTTCGTATTAGCATCTTAAAGTTTGCACCTTTATCGCTTTTCATTGCATTTCCTCTGTTTTTTCACCAACTCGACCCTCAACTCGATCGAGCTCACCATCTCGACCCTCAACTCGATCGAGCTCATCAACTCGATCGAGCTCTGGTCGAGCTCATCAACTCGATCGAGCTCTTGGTCGAGCTCCCTTGCATCTGCTTGTTCTTGTTAATTTCTTGCATTTAGCTGCTTTCTTTTACATTCTGCATTGCATTTCCGTTATATTAGGTTGTTTAGTTGTTACATCCATCTTCATTTATCATTTGGCTTGAATTGCATAATTCCTGCATAGTTCTATAGAGTAATCAGCTTCCCATTTAGATTGACACCTCAAATGCTACAATGACATGAGTAGCTGGATTTGAGTAATTGATAGTAAAATCCTGTTATCAATTTGGCGCCATTGCCGATTGGGAATTGTTTTGATTGCATTTAGAATTCCAGTAGCTTGCAAGATCAAGTTCTTGTGTTTGTTCATCTCTCAAGGAGATGATGAACTTTTTCCTTTTTGTTGTTACTAACTTGTGTTCTCTTATTCTCTTGTGCTTTCCAAGGTACCAAACTAAGAAGAAGAGAAATGGGAAGACAAGATCATGTGAGGTGTTTGAGATGGACAACCACAAGAGCATTCCTCTACCTCCACAACCTCCAGAATTGGTCCAACCTCCTAACCAAGCACAAGTGGCCACGCCCACAGTTGGAGATTGTGATGTTCTTCATTATGATGGGTTTAGTTATGGAATCCATCCTCCACCCATTGAAGCCCACGCCTATGAGATCAAGCCAAGTTTGATAAGGTTGATTCAAAGCTCTAAGTTCTTGGGAAATGGACTGGAGAATCCTTATGATCACTTGGACTACTTTGATAGGTTGTGTAGCACGTTTAGGATCTGTGGTGTTCCTAAAGATAGTATCAAGCTCATCTTGTTTCCATTCTCACTTGGAGGAAAGGCAAGCCAATGGGAGAGAGCCATACCATCTCATTTGGTCAATTCTTGGGATGATTGCAAGAGAGTCTTCCTTCTAAGGTTCTATCCCATACAAAGAACACACCAAATGAGGAGAAGCATCTTGAGCTTCCAACAAGGCAGCCATGAAACCTTTCATGAGGCATGGGAAAGGTTGAGAGGATACACTAGGGATTGTTCACATCATGGGTTTACAAGAGAAGCTATACTTAGCCATTTCCAATCCCCAAAGAGAGTTTGTATGAAGACTTCAAGTGGACAGCTTTGCAAGATAAGTTGGATAGATTGGAAAAGCTCCTAAGTGTGCAAGAAAGAGGACTTTGTTTGGATCTTGAGCAGCACCAAGAGGAAACCAATTTCGTGGTCCAGAATGGAAACTCCAACCAAAAGAGTATGTCTCTCAATCATTGGTCTAACCATGGAGTTAAAGGAATTCAACAAAGCTACCAAGAGAACCATGAGCCTTCTCTGATCTCTAATAATGCTCCTGTTGAGGTTAATGAAGAAATGACACCACTTGGTTTCAATGGAAAACTTGGTGAACCCCAGCATGAAGAAGAGGCTAAGGACGTGGGCACAGGTCAAGACTATGGTTTGGAATCCATCCAATGGGCTCATGAAGAAGAGAGTGATCTTGAAGAGGTTCAAGAGGATGCATTTTCTCTCAATGAAAAATGTGTAAGCTATTTCTTCTTTCCCTCATTGGAGATTAAGGAGAATAGTTTTGCTGAACGTGATGAGGGTGCAGTGGTGAAGAAAACTAATCAGAAAAAGCTTCATGAGTGTGTCAATGGCGTCCTAGATGGAGAGTGTCTACAAAGCTTGTTTGGTGAGCACATGGAAAGTGCTCAAGAGAAGGACGTGGGTAGAGCCATCAGGGCCAATCTGGGAACCACAAGGAAGATGAACGAACCCCAACCTCTCTCCATTGATCCATCTCCCAATAAACTAAGGTTGATCCCTCTAAGGTATAAGGATGGGAAGATTGAGTACAAGATCAAGTGCAAGGGAAAGTCTAAACCCTTTTCCAGTGTCAAGGCCTTAGTCAGTTCTAAGCTTCAAAAAGATTAAACCAAGCTCAAGGAGCTCCTATCTTCAATCCTTATTGTCACTCTTGATGGTGGGACTGCTCCCTTTCATGCCTAAAAGGTAAAAGGTCAAGCTATGGGACCTTAAAAAAGCTCACTTGGGAGGAATTCCCATGCCTATCTTGTATATAACTCTTTCATTTAAGTTCTTTGTAGTTCTTTCTGTCTAAGTCTTGCAGGAGTTAGTTCAAAAGGCAAGCTATTCTGACTCGAGCCACAGACTCGACCGAGCCCATTCCCACCACACCTATTTTGACTCGATTGATGATGTTATGGTCGCCTGCCCTCCCCAACTCATGATCTTGCTTCCCAGTTCTTTGGGGAGCACTAAGGTATCAAACGTTTCTTCCCTTGTACATACCATCTCATTTTCATGCTTTTTTCTTTGTTTTTCCATCTTGAATCTTTCTTTGAGCTTCTTTCACACAAGGGACTGTGTGA